>PDGT01000066.1:435782-500219 GCA_003671415.1 Megathymus violae | reverse complement strand
AACTTACTAATCAACAAAATACTGTACTTTATAATTACAACAGCTATCTGACGATACGGACGCACTCAATTATTATTACCAACATTTACAACCAAAGAACCGATTCCAAGAAAGCTCTTAGCAACGAAAATAAACCTCTCTCATCAACTCTTACGAGTTATTGGAACGATAAATATTTATCTGCATTTACTAAACGCACTCCAAAATGGGTGAGTATAAAGCTGTCATCGGCTGATCGTTTCGCGCCATCTTGTCCAATATGACAGAATATTAATATTCGAACATCCCACAGATTCCGAACTATTATTGAGTATTTCGCTAAAACGTTTCCGAACGCAGTTCGCGGCCACTTAGCAAGCGTGACGATAGATGTATCATCGAGTAACAAAAGTGTTTTTTCATTTTCGGTAATATTCACGTATTCATTTACATATTAAAACACAAAATAATCCTATAATTAAACAACATTTTAATTGATTTGATATATGACCCAATAAACACCAAACGTAACCAGCTAAGCACAAGTAATTATTTAAAGTATGGGCATTTGTTTATAGTGAATAACACTTTTCTACACAAGGGTACATCTGGTAATAAACTAATGCACTTAAATTTAGGTTATGTTACCCGTTTATTGGTTTTTTATAATCATATTTTACTGTTGTTCCGATAATTTGACGTTCTCCGGTAAGTACGTTGAAAGCGCATTTGAATAACGATTTGATGAACTGAGGTGAAAGCATGATCGAATAAATATTTTAACTGTAAGTGCTGTGCGTAAATCATTTTTGGACGAAAGGAATGCGCGAATTGTTGTTGTTGTGACTAACTTACCGAGCATTTTAATGTTTTATTTCTTAAAATATTTTTTCTATTGATTTATCAACAATTAAAAGAACGAAAAGAGCTCTTGAAAAATTTATAAATGGGTTTTTATCAAAATACATTTTTATACCTCCTGTATGCATATAAATAAAATTTTAAATTTAAAATGCTTATTTAATGAATAATTTTACCTAAATTTTAAGAAGCAAATGAGTAGTCGCTTTTTTTTAAATTTAATTATCAAATTATAGAAAAAACACTATCGTACTTGTTAAACGACAAAGATAATAAAGCTTATGAGTCTTGTGTGGTGTAATTATTTATTAATTAGTATTCAGGTAGAACATGGAATATTTTACTAACATTTTAAATTTTCATTTATACAGTTTATACAGTTATTTAGTATTATTTTTAAACATATTATAGCGGACATTATATATTTTTAATATAACGGGTACTCATGATTTTTTGTAACCGATGTTTCAACCAAATTACATGGTTCATGATTACGGTGACACTATCTCGCCGTCTCGCGGTGACCATGATACATGTAAATAATTATTAAAAATTATAAAAAAAAATATAATTGTGAGTACCCTTTATAGTTAAAACGTTTTTCTATTAACAATAATTAATTGACTTTTAACGCTAGAGCACGTCTGCATATTAATATCGATTGTATTCGAATGAAATGGTTATCATTCAAAATATTATACCATTTCCCATCACGGCAGCTTTCATTCCCTCTGTAATTAAAAGTGATAATGTGAATATGTGCAATGCACCTTGAGTCTAAATCTTCATATTCTGAAAAAAAGTTCAATTAACTAGTGTAATAAATGGTCATTGACTTATTCGGTAATTGTAAATAAACGAAATTGTTCCTCATAATAAGTTTTATAACCGATACACTTATATACTTTATTTATAATTCGAGGAACATTTCTGATCAGTAACTTCACTGATAAAAGTGGATGCTACAACTTATACAATTTTAGATTTTATTTATTTAATCTGGATAGATTTAAAAATCTATCCTGATCTGTGATTTCTAAAGCGAGCGTGTAGCGTTCATTTTTTTTAAATAGCAGTAGTTTCCCGCGCAATTAATCAGTCCCGATTTGGGCGCGCTCTGTCATTTAAACAATTACTTCGCGCCGTTATCATGCTGTCACAGATACACAAAAAACATTCCCGGAACAAGAATTTTGTCAACTAAATCGGGAATATTTCCCTGTTTTTAAGGGCTATTTATAAAAATAGATTCCAATCAGCTTCGTCTCCTATTTGATGACATAATAATACGGTTCTAATGAGGTTGACAGATAAATTTTACACATTTATCTTTTGTTACTTAAATCTGAGAAAAAATCGCTTTTCCTGTTTTAATAACACAATAAAATTGAACACATCTGAAATAGCCTGTAATATCCATTAGTACATCCATAATTTTAAGATTTTCTCTTCTGATTTAAGGGCTGAGCATAAAGGCCTACTTATCGTAGTGTCCAAATCCCCACGGCACTTGTACATAGTTTCATATCTACCTTAATACTTTTTCAACTTGAAAGAATCAACGATAAAATATTATTTACGAACTTCAGATGCTGTGTCGTAGAAAAGTTAAAAAGCTAATTTCCCGGTTCCCTCGTTTACCGGCAACACTTCGGTGACTCATTTGGTGTTACGACCATTCATAGGTTGGCTGTTTGTATAAAAAATCAAATAAAAATAAAAGTTCATATTACAGAAAAAAAGTATTTTACTACCTAGGACTGCCAACTACGACTGTCATATTGTCAGCCAGATACTTTTTACTAATTATTATTGTTTAGTTTACTTATACTATTAAAACCGTTTAGATCTTTGTGATGCAATTAATGAAAAACGTGATTTTTGCTTTTGTTCTCTTTATCCCGGTGTTTGTTTATATGATTTCAAAGTAGTAGAAAATACACTATTTGCTATCCCAAATTACATTAGGTACTAGCAAAACCGAACACTCAATAACAAAATACACATTTGTGTTGAATGAGTTGTCAAATATAGATTATTATTTTTCTACAGCTCCACTGTATTGATTTTTTGACATTTGCAGAAGAATACGCGTCGTAAGGACATATGACGTCTTTCTTTGTTTGCGTACAAATAACAAAGTAGGATACTCGGACAAAATATTATAATTAGTAATAGCGTATACTAATATAAGCGTATTATAATTCTATTGTTTTTTTTTTTAATTATAAGAACAGTATTAATTAAATAAAAGTTAGTATTGTTTATTTGTATATTATAATGTAATTAAAATCCAGCCAAAAGTTAAAGCACACTATTTTAATAGTATTAGGTAAATACTATACCCTAGCCTGTACAAAAAGAATTATTATTTTTTATCTACATGGCCATTACTGCATACATACTGTCAATATCTGAGATTTTTTACACAAATATCGCATATTTGTAGTATTATTCGAATTTCTAAAAATATCTTACAATTATTATTAATTTATGCCTGTTATACGAGCATCTTAGGGCCTCTATCTATCAGTCTATTTTCTAGATATAGGTACAGCTTATAACAATTGAAATTCACGAAATACAATATGGACACGTCATCCAAAATATAAACACATCAAAGTAGGTAACAATCGCAAACAGGACGCCATATAGCGTACACGACGAAACTAAATAAAGGTTCAGAAAAGACACTTGCGTCAGTATACGCGAGAAAACAATAAGATGACTTATCCAGTTACAGTGCACGCCAATTCACGACAAAGTAAAGTAGTAATTCGCAAAGTTTTTTATGTTGACAACACTGATTTATAAACTAAACAAAATAGTAGTATTAGATGTTATTATGTGACAATTAACTGTTTTGAAATTAGTGGTACCTAATCTACCATACAATAATTGCGATTATCCAAAATATATTACACAAAGAGGACATATTTCATGTATGATAATTATGAACATAATGCAAAAAAATACTTTTATCTTTTGTCACCATATTCGCCAATATAATACGTGTTTACTCCTAAAAAGAATATTATCACTATCAAGTTGACCAACCAACCATTTGGCAACATTCAATTTTAGTAGAAGACTGTTTCTCTTTGTCGCTCTTTTGATTTCGTTTGTCGAAGTTAACCCATGACAAATTGAATAATCTTACACGGTATTAACGTTAAAATCATTTGAAAATATTCTAAATTCTAATTTGATTTTCTCAATTTTTTAAATTATACATCAAAACATTTTGGTAATGTCCAATTTGATATTGCATCTTCGCCAATAGAGCGAGACCTTAAAATTCGTTCAGAAACCAAATCCGTGTAATATTTTCAACGGCTCTTGAACGAAAATTGCTCCCGCCGGATCGATCCGGACCAACGACAAAAGATTTTTGCTAAAAAAAAGTACAACACAACCGATTTAGCGAGACACAAAAACACACGCGCGAAACACGTTCCACGCGGCCTGCGCACGTTGGTTTATTTATAAAAAAAGGTTGGCAGGATTGTTTTAGTAAATTGTTCCCGGGTTTTCGCCCGATAGATTGTAGATTGAAATTTGTTTCGTTACAATTCGGCTTTATTTTATTTTATCGTTTCTGGGAATAGCTGTGTGATGGGTATTGTTTCCATGTTGTTTAAACGGAATATTTTTCTATTCCACGCTGTAAAAGAAAATGGATTTTGAACCCTTTCGTCCTATTCGCCAATAGGAAAATGTTATTGCTCTTCTAGTCGTAAGAATAGTAATAACACCACTTTCGAGTTACGATTGGTGCTAGATAGCGTGCATGACTTTGAAATAAAAGTTATTTTATTAATCGCCATTGGTCATTCGCAAAATGCTTAGTTTTAAGAAAGATTGCCGGCTTGGATATCAGTCTTTCCGTCTATGCAGTTTCTTTTTTCCTAGTGAAATTTAAAATTTAAGTCGAATAAACTTGTAATTTTTTTTTTACATTTTAAGATGAAATTTTTTGTCTTAATTTTCCTACATTCAGTAAAGATAACACAGTTCATAATATACTGTTTAATAGCACATATTATATAATAATCGTATATTATACTATAATATATTTATATTCCAAAATACAGTTTATAGCAATAATATATAAATGCTATTTTTGCCTTTATACATTCCTATACGTCCGAATGACATGTTAATATATTTCATATTAACAATTTGTGTAAATTGTTCAGTTATATCATTATTAGTGCACATAAATTTACCAAGTAAATATTTATTTAGTTAAAAGCGAGTTTTCACAAAAAAACTATAATTTGTTATGAAACTTTATAAAAAAATCGGATAATTTCGACGTCAATGAATTTCGAAGGCATATCGTAATAATCCCGTAACAAGGTTACATTCATGAATATTTTAATTATATATAAAATTACCGAACTCAAAGTAATAGCAAAATGGTTGTTGACACACAAAAAAATACATTCTGCCATTTTTGACATCTGTCACATTTCGCGGGTGGTCTATTCAGCCAGCTCCATTTAATCCACATAATCCGAACTGTTTAGATAACTAATGAGATCTTTTGAACCCCTAAATTACTTGTAGATAAATTTCAAAATTACGCCCCTTGGAATCTTTTGAGATAACGGGGATTACGAGGTGTTAGGATGCTCGTAATGTGACACTCATGTATGTTTTTTTGTCTAAAACAACAACTCGTGGATAAGACGATATGGATTAAGATTTTTCTACGAATAATGACACGAGATTTTATATTAGTTCAATGGTTTATTTATTAATACTTTTTTGTAAAAAATTGGTTTTACAAAGGAAGGACTCCACGTCCATGTAGAACATAACAAAAGAACCGTATGTTTTCACTAAAAAAATAGTAATACTATTAAATGTATATTCGTGGTGGAGTTGAACTTCACGAACGACGTCGTGGTTTTATAGTTTACCGAAGGAGCTCCATTCGTCTTAGCTAGCCTCCGCAGTCCTAGGCCTGATATGCCGTCAGGTTCCCCTGGTTGGCGGTTGATTATAAAGCTGAAAAATGTTCTATATGTATTTGAAATTGCAACATGATGTATATATCCAAACATATCACAAATACAAGATTACAATATTATTAGTCTATACTAATTTAAGGATATAAGGTTTTGAAGGAAACAAGGGACGTCGAAGGGTAAGAAGAAAATGGCCGGAAGACAAAACTTGCAAATGGAATTCTTTGTTATGTAATAAAATGCTGTCACTAATCTGGAACTTATAACTACTGCTTAAGACAACAATCTTATTAGAATTGAGATCAATTTTAAAGTGAATCCTTAGATATAGACAGCGTAAGTCATATTCTCTTATCTTTTTGTTAGAAATTACAGATGTGTTGCCTCGTATGTTGATTAAGCGGTTTGAGCATCAGTCTCCCGCCCGGAGACTTAAGTTTAAATTCTGCATGCATATCTAATTTTTCAAATAATATGCGTATCACAAGTTAATTATCAGTCGTTTCGATGATGGAAAAACATCGTGAGTAAACCAGCATACCTGAGAGTATTCCGTAATGTTCTGAAAGGTGAGCGAAGTCTACCAATTGGCACTTGGTCAGCACGGCAGTTTATGGCCTTCACCCCTCATTGTAATAGAAGACCAGAGCCTGGCAATGGGATAATTATGTCGTAATGATGATGATGCAATTAATATATTTGGTCGTTAAACTACAGTACCCAAACACGATAAGAAAATCAGCATACCGCTCAGCAGCAATATAGTGCACTGCACGAGATATCCCCAAATTATCACAGTCCCTTACTCTGTTATCCACTAATGGATTATAAGTTACTCTATGAATGGGTTTGGAATAGTAAATATCGGGCATTGTAACGTAAGAGTCTTCCAATTGACAAATCGCAGTCAAGTTTTCCTAGTGTGCGTTGTTCGAAGAACACATTTTGTAGTGTGAACGCAAACATAAGCACACTATACGTATAAAGGTTGAGTTTATCGAGCCTGTATGTAGTGGTGAGGTGTGGGTGTCGGTGTGGGTGTTAGGGGGTGGGTTGAGGGCCAGACAGCTTTATACGCAATTAAACTTAATATTATTGTCGTAATTGGCTGAGTTGTTGCGGGGATCTAGATGGTATTTATTTCACATTAATTATTTTATTGTGCGTGGTAAAACGGTTGGTTAATAAGACAGGTGATGTCTGTGGTTCTATGAAATCAGCTGTACATTATTTTACGATTTTATTGACCGTGCGAATATTGTTACCCATATAGGTTATTATGTAATATTTTGACTTGCAGCGCCACCTATCGGTTATTTGCGTAAAAATAAAACCATCTTATTAATAAAATATGTTGCTTTATTTACCTAATAATCCATAAATAATATAGACCTACTAGAATACAATACACGCTGTTGTTGCGTAAACCAATATTATATTGATTGTAGCGTCGATGTAAACTCTTGAAAAAAAAAATAAGAAAATAAAGCAATATTTAATAGAACGTCTTCTATATTACTCCAAACGTTTTCGTATTTAATCGTTTTCTTTTAGCCGAAATTACCTAATCATACTCATACCTAGTGACTGAATTAATCATCGCAGTCCATGGTCACCGACGCTTAATTGTCCAATCTTGATGACGGAGGACACGGCAATCAAAAGACGTTAAAATATCTCACGTTTGATTGAAGAAGGAGATTGTTAATTAGCCTTTGCCATAGAGACCTTTGCCTTTTTAGAGACCTTTTTAGAAGAAACCTTTGCCATAGCCTCGCCTTTCTTGAACAAGGTGCACCAAAATCGCAGGAGGTTAAAATATTTTCCAGAGAAGATGGGTTTATATAAGCTGAAACATTAAATTCAGTGGTAGTTTATGTCTGTTGATAATGAACATGTCCTTAGTGAGGTGTCTTGTATTATGGATACCTAAGAAAATAAAACAAAGTTGACGTAAAATTGTCAATTGAACTGTCATTAGTGTTAATTGTCAACTGTCACGAGCTTTCCCGCCATCACAGTGTCACCCTGTCACTGGGTCATGTGCTTGAGTGGAACTATCAATATACATATAATTCAAAAATCGTGAGTATCAACAATAGTAATATATAAGTATAAGTCTTAGAATGAAGCACATTGTTCTGCCATTTATTTGGCTTTAAAGATCATTCCTCTCAAGTCACCTATCCATCTGATAGAGCGCTGCGTTAATTTGTTATTATAAATTTTAAAACTCATCTAATTTGAATTGAATCAAACAGACCCAAAATTTATACTTTATTTACTTCGTGTGGTATATACATATTGCGTGAAAATATATACAGCAAAAATACTAAATGAAATACACTCCATTTTCTGTTATAAGACCTATCAAATATGATCATAGATAATCAAAGCGAAATGTATTATGTAAATTTCCTCCTCTTAAGTCGGTTATGCGGTGGGGAAAATCAATAGAGCCGGTACAGCGACAGAGATAGATGTAATTATAATACCCTATGTTAGAATGAGATAGATGCCACTCCCCTTCCCAGTCACCATGTTCGATGTTGGAAAATTAGACTATGGCTCTGAAAATGTGGTAACAATACATTTCCCACTTTGTGTTTTTGTAGTAGAGTCGATTTCAGAGGATTGAGGGTAGATTTAGTTTGACCGCCGAAAGTAAAATTCACTAAAACGATTTTGAACTATGTTTCAAGACACCTAAAGTTGAAAGTCGCTTGTGTAACTATAAATTTTCCCGTATAATTGTTGGTGATTTTATAATGGCGATAAATGCGAAGATATGATCTAATTTCAGAAGCGTTCGCTGGTAATGTTTTTATTAAGAGCGGTT
Source organism: Megathymus violae (assembly GCA_003671415.1). Taxonomy (NCBI): domain Eukaryota; kingdom Metazoa; phylum Arthropoda; class Insecta; order Lepidoptera; family Hesperiidae; genus Megathymus; species Megathymus violae. The sequence goes on along the minus strand of PDGT01000066.1, from coordinate 491,564 downwards.
GAAAAATGGCTGTCGTAATTAGGCAGGAGTACATAGGGTGATTGTCGGCTGGCTATTAATTAGAACAGAATGATCGCGTAATGATTGCTGATCGAATCGTTCTATCTGTTGGTAAAGAGCCTGAAAATCTGTGCAATAGTTTTTCAGACTCTCTTTGGAACAAGGGTTACCACCTTTTGCAAGCTAATAGAGTGCATCTTCATTTTTAAGTTAAAAAAAGTACAATATCTGAAAATTAACTATTGTTTTTTTCATACGTATGTTTTGTTACTTCTAACGGCATCTAACATATATATGTTTTTAACAACATTTTTACATGCCAAAATTCAAGCACATATACAAATAGTTCATTTTTTATTCAGCTTTCCGTCGTTAACAACAACGGCGGCAAATATTACAAATTGACATGATATTGACATTGAAGTTTTGGGTTACTTTCAAAACCATCCGCATTCGTTGAGAGAAGGAAATTGACTTCCGCTTCCGCGACCACTATATCGGAGGATAGAAAATGGAGGGCCCGAAGAAATTCCAAAATCGAGTCAAAATCCAAGTTTAATATAATCGAAAAATTAAAGCCCACCGATTTCGATGGCTCGGCCTCATCGAGCGAATAGGAGAGGATCGCGGTGTGAAGAGAGCACACTTGGAACTACAAACTGCTCGTCGACATGACATGACAGCCGTCCTAAGTGTCGATGGAAAGATAGACTGGAGCAGACCTGTGTAAACTTTAAGCCAGTAATTGGTATGAGATCACAAAGAACAGGAACTAGTGACGATCTTTCGAGCCGGAACCAGTCCACTTGCAGTCGTTGCACCGAAGGAAGTGAAGTAAAATACGGTTGGCAACTCTACTTCAGATAGACAAGGACTTTGGTTTATAATTATGTAGCGATAGCATACTCACAACATCAGGGCACTTAGCAACTCGTTGCTGGTGAAGAAGAAAACCTTTGGTGCCACATAATGATGATTTCCGCCCTTGGCCATTAGTAGCAGAATACCCATGCGTTACCGACCGAGAAGCATGCGATGAAGTTAGCCTGTTATTAGCAGACTTGTTATCTCATTAGCTGGATAAGAAGCAGATAAAATACTTAAAGGTAAGCGGTCAACATTTCCCTCAGATATCTGCAGAAGCATTCAACGCCAGGCGCATCGGAAACGTATGCCAAGAAGAAAGCGATGAAGTCACTCCTTAACTCTTACGGACGTGATCAAAACGAATGGATTTTATTTGTACTTGCAAGTCCTCTATCGGAAGGGACAGGGCATTATTACCATTGGGGAGTCAATGTAGAGACACCGAAAAATTCAACTTCACTATAAATCCAGTAACAAGTCAACGACAGTTGTTTGGTTTGGGCTGTCAGGTAGCATGAGTAATTTTAATACTCAGGGTAACCTAAATGATCTTTTAAGAAAACTTGAACAGCGTGGCGGGGTGCGCTCTAAGCTCTACCATCTCCGCCACTGATAGCACAAACCCTCACTTACCCAGTTGATGAATTGTATACATGAGTTTTAGAACCATAAATAATGTAACAACAAAGGGTAAGGGTGCATTTACATTGGGGCGCAATTGCATCCCGCGCACACATTCCGCTGCTCAATCAAAATGACACAAGCGAACAAATTCTCAAGTCGTTAAATCAGCCAAAAACAGACGATTGAAAAACACGGGGAGTAAAAGCGTGAAAGGTGCCGCTTTGTTTGTGAACTTGGAAGTGGCAGTCGGAGAAATGTCTGCTGTCTTGTGTGCTAAGTAGATGCTACATCATATAGACAAATGTAACTGACCTCAGATAAACTTGGAGTGGCAGGTACTTTACTAATTCCTCTATATATGCACTTCCCTAAACTCATGTATTGATAAAAATTGCAACTATCAAATTCGAACCAGTTCATATTCTCTTTATACATGGTTTTACAATGACATTGACTATATTAAGAGGATCCCCTTATTTCTACCTGCGATGCTGAAACTTTAGGTCTGTTACTGGTAATGTAAAAGTATTAAAAAAGAAAGTAAGAAAAACATATTTATCTTGTCTTGAGTATTGACTGTAATATATATCAAGATACAGTAAAGACAGAAAAGGTTCGCACTCAAGCGTCGGCGTGAGGGAGCCACCCCTGCCTGACATTTCAGTGCGACCCGAGCGTCCGAGTAGTTCATACAAGCGGAATTTCTAAATATATTTATAAGTGCTCACTACACTTACTTATACATAAGTGCTAACATGATAAATATTTTGATATATAGTTTAACAAACAACACCGAGCATAACAAAGCAATAAACATAAATAATTCATAGTTTAGACTAATCGGACGAATGACAAAATAATATATATATATTCTGAATGTACTCAAAGCTAACGTTGCCAGCGGTGTGGGAATAAACAATATCCACTACCAGTAGGAACACGATCTGAGGCTCAAAAATTTGTCACCTCATGAGACGAAAAGAACAAAAACGTAAGTTATATTATTTTATATTATTATCAGGCTATCTAACGTGAGTGTAAGTGTGAGTGTGTCGGAGTGTATGTGCGTGTGCGTGGTCAAGAGGGAGGGATGGGCAACTTGTTAGCGTGATAAAATATGACATACAAAAAAAAATTGTAAACATTAAAGTAATTTCTGTAAATTTAACAGATGTTGTTTGAGATGGAGTTTAAATCCTTTTTTGTTTTTAGGTATCGAATTGGCGGTGGCAGATTTTTCCAGCATTTAGTGGCGTTGTATTTAAAACTGCCACCAACCGCTGCGGCGTGCGCCGAGGACGTGATAATCTATAACTTGAGGCCCTAGTGATATTTGTAGTATTGATATATTTTGTCTATTTTAGTTTATCATATAAATACGGTGGACATTTTTATATGACGATACCAAATAAGATTGAAGCAAAGTGAAGTTGCTGGCGGTATTTCGTTTTTAAAACGTTTGCAGTATTTAAATAGGGATTGACATGGACGCGTTAAAAAAGAATCTTGCATATGCACCTGTACACGTCGTATCGGGTTCTGAGAGCGCGCTAGTCTAGGCCCAATTACTGCATCGGCATAATTGAACTTGGACAAATCTAAAGGTTCACATAACCTTATACATAATTCAGAGGTGATGTAATATCTAATCCTATATAAAACTTTCAGACGATAAAAGCAGTTTCTGACAATTATTCATTAACTCCTTACTATTACTCCTCTTAAAGTACCTAAATGTAAGTAACTCACCTTTTTGAAGACCGCCAGTTAACCAAAATAACGTGTAACAGTTATAATTTACAGAACTATCTATATACATAGTAAATTCATTTGAAACGCAGCCGTGACCACGCTAATTTCGGCATGTTTTTTCTAGACGCGACGCGCCTTATATTGTTCCGTATGCTTCCACAACGAGTCGTCCCGCCGCGAGTCGCTACGGCTATCGATGTATTTGACTCGCAAATACCGACGTTTTGTACTCGCCACTACACTAACTTATCGAGATAAATATCGTCAGAGAACAAAACGTATTTGGTTAAGAGCGACCGTGAATTGATTCCGGCTCTCATTCGTTTACATACATAGTTAAATTAAATTATATTCTCAGTTCTTGCAAGTGAGTATTTTATTTTTGAGTTCATTCTTTGAATGTGTTATAGTAACGTAGGTGAGTGATCGTAATTGTTATGTACCTATGTCTATCTGAAGCGTTCGTAGTCCGCCTCTTGTGTTAGTCGAAAGATATTGAATCGAATAACTACGGACGTAGTCGGTAGATGGATGGGTGAGCACTAGTGGCTGAATTTCTGAGAAGCTGGAGGTGCCGGTTGTTATCGTTAGACGGCAAGTGGAAATTCAAAATCATTTAATTATATAGGTGTTTTGTAAATATACTTATGCACGTAATTTTTGCTTCATTTAACATTTACGTCGAAGAGAACAAAACGGCGAGAGAAACTCAGCATATCTACTCAGCAATCTTTAAGCCACAGAGGCTTTCGGCATTGCAGGCGTAAGGTTCTCGGTTTCATCACTAACCCCTGTATGAAATTGTGCGCACGCTTTAGACTCATAAACTGACAAAAATAAACTCGACGACTGTTTTATCAGCGCCGTACAAAATGGCGGACGCCGTGTATTTATAACATTGAACACTAGTTAATTACAATTCCGCTATTTAAATTGTTATTATACATTATTCTTAATTAATATTGTCGAAAGCGGAACTTGTAACATTAGGTTGTCCCTTCCGTGTACAATTTTTATGAAGAAGTTATGGGCAATATTGGTGAATTAATTATTCCTCTTTTTTAGTGCTGTTTATATAGCAAACAGGTATACTGAATACACGTATAGCAAACAGGTTAAAATGATGTTGAGCGGCAACGGCAATAGAAATCTAAAAGCACTAAATAAAGAATCAGTTAAAAAAGGTACTCTTATGCACCTTGATAGATCGCCTCATTAACTAAACTATAGTAAAAGGTTTCATAATGTTCTCAAGTCAATGGCTGTCAAACCGCCATTAGTTTATGTGTTGGACTTAAGGTTAATGTCTAGTGTATACTAATTTTTTTAATTGTAAAGGGTACTCACGGTTACTGTGACCCAAAAAAAGTATGATATCCGCAATAACGTAAATTCAAAATCGTAAATCTACTAACAATTTAGTTGCTGTATCCCAATTATTTACTACCATTGTTATCGACTTAATATGTATAAATAAAATAAACTAATTAATTCCTTTTATTTTGAGAGGAGACGCGGTCACAACCATGGGAAAGTTACGGATTGTGATAATGGCCAAAAATCGGGTCAAAATTATATGAAATTTTTATTACTTTCTATACTAATGTACCAATGAAATATTATGAAGTTAAAGAGATGTTTTTTGAAACATTATTGAAGAAATATTTATATGATCTTCTAAGTAGAAGGTATATGTATATTGTTAACGGTAACATTCTATAAGTTAAAAATGCTATTGGATGACTCGGTGATTGTTGTAACTTTATGCATTTTCACATTTTCGAATTTTGTTACAACAAATTTTTACTAGATGTCTACCTGAAACTAATTATAAATAACCAAAAAAACTACTAAATACAGTGATCTCTATAATAATAAAAAAACGTGTTTGATATATATTAATAATATAATTTAAATATGCTTTAAGTTTGCCTAGGTATCACATGTTCAGTATTCGACTTACTAAAAGAAACTCTTGATTAGGAATAAGTAGCGCTCTTGTACAATTGTTTTATAGATATTTTGAATCCAGTAAATGTATCGAGAGTATTACAATTTTTATGTCAATTTCAAAAATAATTCAGACTGACATTTCCATTACATACTATGGAATAAACTGAATGATTGGCTTCAACAACCCATAAAAAGCCCCATAACCCTTGTAATATGATACGGAACGATTTTCACATACAAGTAATAGCGATGGGGCGGGCCCCATCCATTTCGCCATGGGTAATTCCAAGGGTTCCCGTGGGGGCGGTTGTGTTAACTGGTGCGATAACTTACGGATTACGTTATGTTGGTGACTATGGCACAAATTGGTCCATGGTTACTGTGTAATGCCATTGCGTTTGATCGACATGATCATGATGACAATATTTCGCTTCACCGTGTTACAGAAATAGAGCCGAATACCAGGCTCGCATGTGAGGGTCGCTTTAGGAGAGGCTTACGTCCGGCGGTGGATTCCTATAAACCTTTTATGATGAAAATAGTTTGGATTTACAAGCAATATTACTAGGTCAGTTACCGCCGACCGAAAGATCTCGGGGTCGATTTCTCTTCACTTCTATTTCTAAAATAAGTTATAGACTCCAGATTAAACACGCATCATGCATTTTATATATACAGTAAATAAGCACGCTAGTGGGTTTATATATACATATGAACATACATACGTGCGCCGGGCTATGGCGAGAACAATAGCGTGTCTCTAGATTGATTGACTGACGGATCAACGCGTTAAAACTGTCAGTTGTCAGTTTGTTGGTTCGTTTATACAACGGTCGAGCTTTAAGTTGGTTTTGTATAAACTCATGAATAAAAGGATAAATACTTTCGAGTGATAACGTTTGCGACGCGACCGATGATCGCGTTATGTGTTTGAAACTTACGATGACCAGCAGCGTTGTATATTTCTACAAGGAGTTTTATCAATTTTTGTTATTCATTTTTTTTTGTATCGATATTCCGAGTGTTCTGCGTGACTGTACCACAGCGCGGGGAAAGTTTTGACAGGTGACAATTGACAGCCACAAATGACATGACAGATGTGTGTGTCGGCTATAGGACGCGTTCGATTGCCGTTATTATGTGTTATATCGCGGTAATCGACGGCGATATCATGATCTATGTTACTGGTAGAAAATGTGAAAACGTACATGTTACAATTTAAGTTATCTAAATGTTTAGACTGAGATGGCAGAATGTATGTACAACTTAAATGAAGATGCTTAGTAGATATACGATGCGTAAGGTTTCTAGTTGCTTAGATGTCAATGCAGAATTGTAAATATGACCATGAGAATGAGCCGATGAGATGAGATAATTTAGCATAATGATGATCTAGTGCAGATTATATTCAGCATCAAGCTTGATATTTATACGGTAATATTTTATTGTAATCGCACGCTTACCTAATTTCATATTTTTTACTTTGAACGTCGCCCCGAAAGCTATCTCCCATCAGTATATTACAGACGCACACTTCAGTTAATTTCACACGTACAATCTTAACATAAACTCTCATTAAATAAAGATGCTGAAACAACGCACAAAACCAGTCACAAAAACCGATATAATTCGACTCAACTCGCGCCATATCTCGTCGAGAAATTCGGAGCGCGAATCACTTCATTAGGTCTCTGGTTTTTGTCGCACGGCGACTGTGCGAGTGGGCGTTGTAATTTTTCAATTTGCATTTTGGTACAGTGTAAGTGTCCCAGTGATAGCTTGGTTGGGTTCAGTCTGTTACTTTGACGATCAAGGTTTGAATTTAGCTTATAATTTTTCTAAGGACACGGTTACATCTGTGAGCAATCAACAATTTATCTATAATTAGTCTTATTTATCAGTCATGTTTAATTTAAATATATTACTTACTTATTAATTACTTATACTTATCAATTATTAATTACTTTATTCATGATAATTTCATATTTTGACAAAAAATTTTATTAATACTCTTTTTCAATACTGGCCACAATGACATGCGGCAACACTGGAAAAATAAGTGTCTCGATATGTTTGACTGCTGAGGAACGGTTGTTGTTCGAATATTTACGAGTAATTAATAGTGTGGTAAAGTAATCTATCTATCAACAATATCTATCTATAAACAATTTCATATCTATACAGTGCTTGAACTAGTGAATTCTACCACATTTCTTGGAATCACTATAGACTCACGACTACAATGGAGTCCTCATATTGAAATCTTGTCAGGGAAACTTAGCTCTGCTGCCTACGTTGTTAAGAAAGTGAGGCTCTTAACGGACGTAGAATCAGCAAGATTAGTTTATTTTAGCTACTTTCACAGTGTGATGTCTTATGGTCTGTTGTTGTGGGGCTCAGCTGCAGATATTAAGTCGATTTTTATATTACAGAAAAGAGCAGTACGCGCCATTTACAACCTCAGGCCTAGGGATTCCCTTAGAGATCTCTTTAAAGAAATTGATATATTAACTGTAGCATCACAATATATTTTGAATATTTTATGTACGTTAAAAAATACTCTGATAGTTTTCTTAGAAAGAATAATGTTCACAGTATTAATATTAGGAGTAAGGCTAAACTGATTGTTCCAAATTTCAGACTAAGCAAAACTGGTGGCTCTTTCATGGTAGATGTGTAAATATTTATAATGAAATTCAATGAAAATTGACAGAAATGCCATATTGTACATTTAAATCTCAAGTCAAAGGCGTTCTTATGCAGAAAGGTTATTACAAACTTGATGATTACTTTCAGGATATGACTACTTGGACAAGAGTTTAATATTAAGCCAGTTTAAGTGCGTTCTGTAACTGTGAGTAGGAAAAAAAAACTCTTCGAGAGTTTCTTGCCGCTTCGTCTTCCGAGACCACTCACAGTAGGGATTTGTTGAAGTGATGGCGTAGTTTGACGTTCGAAAAGTGTTTGTAAAAACCAACTTCGAATAAAATATTATTTCATTTCAAATATTATCTCATTTCATTTCAAAATTGTTGTTAAAATTTTTATTTATTTGTCTGTGCGTTTGTTTCCGCTAATCTCAGAAACGACTCAACCGATTTTGTCCTGGTGTTCACTAATGTGTTACAGTAAGCATCACTTAACACTCAAAGTTTGTTTTTATTGCAATCCCTCCATAAATAAAAAAGTTATGAATTAATATATATTTCTGATTCACAGAACGACAAAAACCCCGAATCTTTAAGGTAGTTTTTTCGAAGCGGGGTGAGGGTATTTGCTAGTATTCGGTATAAACATACCAATTTAGTGCAGTAAATGTTTCATTTGGTTTCGTTGGTGTATCCTGGGAACTACAGTTTTCACATCTTGTCAACGACACGCTGCAGAGTACCAAGTTATTCCAACAAATAATACTAGAATACACCGGAATGCGGTACGTTTGACAGACAATAGCTATAGAGTGAGCAAAAAAACACATTAGTTATTATTATTATGTTATTATTATGATTACAACAATACAGAGTAATCCTTATGTAACTTAATACTACGAGTGCTTGTCACATGAGTACAGTATAAAACAAAATGTATATTTGGTTCTAAACAAATTTTTGGAGATATGACAATAAAAATGATTTCTAAGAACGAATCAGATAATTAGTGTAAACATAACAAACCTATAAAACGCCTAATAACAACGAGTAACAAAAAATTTCTAGTACCGTATTGTAACGAATGGGTTAGGTTTCCCGATGCGAACTGTGGGAGGGTTTAATATTAATATTAATTAATAATTAAAAAACACGTAGCGTTTACCTTCATGACAGTAATAAAAGTTTCGACTTAAACCTATAAAGACACAGATTAAATGCTAATTAACAGTGAAATGGCGAAACAACAATACTTTGGTCACACGCAACTCAAATAACGTAATTCACTTTGATACTTGTGGTCTCGCAACAAATTTTCGTGTGTGAAACAGTTCATTAGTCCCATAGTTTTTGCCGGCATGCCTCGGACGGACACTTGCGGTATTATGTTGTCAAGGTAACGGTCCGTCCGATTTTATAGTTCGCTCGTTCGGTTTTTGCTTTACTACTGGTTTGAATTTCGAACGAATTTTACTTTTTATTGATACGGAGACGGTAAACTGTTGTAACGGAACGTAATGGGTCAACTACTACAATTGAAGAGCTGTCACTGGGACATCGTATTAAAGTTTCGTAGCAGTAAATGACATTGTATATTTAATTATTAAAATAAGATTTACATAAAATATACAGGAATGAATCGATAAAGACTCAAAACAAAGCCAGTCATTAAGAAGACCAACCAATACATGGCGCAGTCGACTCGATGCGAAGAGATTTGAAAAATAAATATTATCTACGCGGCCATTTAAAAACACATTACCGCACATGCACGAGGTAAATGTTTTAAGAAAAATATTAAGAAAAATACTTAGCCTTTCAATAACAAAACCCAGTTATACATAAAGGGTTATATATATATATATATATATATATATATATATATATATATATATATATATATATATATATCAATATAATATATATATATATAAATTATCACATAGATACATAGGTACATATATGTGTGTTAGCATAATTCTAATGTCTATGCGCTCTGTTTATGCAACACTGCTCGATCACAATATAATGATAATGACACGCGTATTGCATAATGTTGTTACAAATAAATACAATGCGACATGCTTGTGACGTGTCCAGTTGCAGTGTTGGAGCGTCAGCTGGAGAAAGTTCCCGTTTTCTTCTTGACCATCAACGTCAACCTTTAGGGTTATGACAGTCTAACGGCGTCGGTGGCCACCTGACTAACTTACAATTAACTTAACTTACTAACTTAAGTTGTGAGCTGTTAATATAGTTCCTCTTCCCTCCGTCTCTTCCGCTCAGGCAGAAAATCAGCGGCATAGGCATGCTTATTTGATGTACTAATTGAAATTATTAATATATTTTTTTGGAAATTTTAGTTCTATATATTTTTAGTTCTATCTAGTTTTTTTGGTTTTCAAAATTAATGTTGGATTTTGATTCCTAAGTTGCCCATTGGAACTTTTAAGCGTCGCATTAAAACACAACTTATAGGTAAAGGATATCGTAGTATAGATGAGTACATGAATGACAAGGATGCCTGGAAATAATAGTGTCGAAACCAGTTCCGCACAGGTTTAAACTTTTGTGATTACCATGTGTTGTTTAAAACATGTCTGAGGAGTTTCTTTCGCCGTTTCTTCTCCTCATTGTTAAAGCACCTTTTCGAAACGGCGGTAGAAGCAAAAAATGACGTTCATAAATGTATTTACTGAATACCTATATGATTAAATGATTTTGAATTTGAATTTGATAGCTGCAATGAACATGATGTAAATGCTTTGAAGACGAATCACGCTGGACGGATCAATTTGTAACGAATATGTCAGTGATAAGTCAATGTGTGTATATGTCAATATGTGTCTGTTTAATAAACAAATAAATAAATTGTTATATCTGAGTGCGAACCGCACATGGCTAATGCTACAGCACACGTATATTTCTAAATTTTAATTATTTACTTTTATTATTTTGTTTTTTTACCTTTTCTGTTCTGAAAAGTTATAATTATTTTATTTACTTCTTTTTGTGTTGCATCTCAAATAAATGTTTTCTTTCTTTCTTTCTTTCTTTCTTTCTTTCTTTCTTTCATATAAAAATAGATGGAGCTTTGTTGTAAGTAACAAAAAGTATTCACTACATAGTACAGTCTATGTTATTATTGATTTAACCACAGATATCTCACGTTCGGGAATTAATACCGTTTGAAGTTGTCACGTCACACCCTGAACAATGAGCCTATCGCAGCTGTGGGTTATTTAATAAATGACGTTATAAATTAAACATGGAACTTAAATTATTTAAGAATCACAAGAAAATCCTGCAAAAACTGACCACTTTCGTTCTGCGTCATAGAGTGTACTAGATTTAGAAATGTCTTTAATGTGTTTAATTACTAAAAGTTGAGTTATTATTCTGCAGTTTATTGAAATATATATTAATTCCCTTGTTGAACATAGTTCGACTACAGCGCCATCTACTTTATAATATCTTGTTGTAATCAATATAAAATATTTTTATGACGACAAAGAAATTAATTGTTCTGAATAAATGATGAGATACATAATTTCTAACTGATATGTCGAAAAATAATATTCCATGAAAATTTGATATAGGGAAAATTATACCATATTTACACTATTTTGACATTGCTTTACTTCAGTCAACACGATACTTACACTCACAAAGAATAACCCTACATGAATCTATTGTAATTTTTTATCAGGCATTTTATAGTTTATTCATATTCACCCCATACACACGCTTAAATGCATGCCTATCGCGTACAGACAGACAATAAAATTGTTTCATACTATTACGTATATGAAGTGATATCTGTAACGAATATCTAACAAAATTACAGTCTTATCCAATTTTATTTTTCATTATTCTGTAAGACCAAACGCTAAAATTAACTTTGTGTTTGACGATATGACTCGTTCCACTTCTGTCCATAGGAGAAGCAGTCCCTCTTGAGCGACTCCATATAGGACAGGAGTACTGCCAGAGGTCAGTAATTACCAGCATTTAACACAGACGCGTCCAGGTTCACCGTCGATTAGTTGAACGTTGTAGTTGCAGACTACTGTATAATTTACGTCAATATTACTGTACGTATTATAACGAACGGCCTGACGATTTGATGGTAAATGGTGAACGTCACCGTTCGCTTGATATATGGGTCTCTGTGACGACAATGATATGGCGCATTGCCGGCTCTTTTGACTAACTTTGGCAACGACTGCGGAAAACGCGCGTACATTTCAATGAGGAGTATGGTAGCTAGCCAGGCAGGGGATGCTTCCGTCACGACACATGTGTATATTCAGCATTAAACTAGATGGTACATAGCCCATTTAAATCCGACAAGAGGAACCTTGCGCTACACTTCCGTTGTTGTACAGAGTGCATCACGAACAGGAGAGGCTGGTTCAAAGGAAGCATTACACCATAACTGGTATTAATAGACGTTCACACACTCACACTCCCGCATTAAGATTCCCTGTGTTGCGTGTAGCATGCACCAACACGAATGACAGAAACACCCACGACCCGAGGGAGCGGTCACATCGAGCTGAGGAGTCCTCGCGCGGCAGGCGACGTCACTGCCGGCCGGGCGACGCGATCTCGACAAAAATAATCGTCATAATAGTCTTAGCAATCGCTAACTTGCTGACGAGCACAGGTTCAAACTGTTTTCGTATTCGGTGACGGCAAAGCTCATGAAATTTAGCCACTAGTAGTCACTGGTCACTGAGCTACAAAGTTAGACGTTCATTACACCACAGAATCGATTATTCACCCGATACAGATCGTTGGTTCGCGACTGCTTCAATTATAATCCGACTCGATATAAATCAGGAGTACATAAAAGTTGACTTCACAGTCTATGGCGCACATAAATCGAACGGGACGATTCTGTGGGCCGTCATTTTAAACAATTCCTCGGTATAATCTTACAAATGTTCTTCAGCCATTACGCGGGCTTTCACAAGTTTTTCTTGATGCCTCATGCATTGCTGAGCGAGCGGTGTCGCCTTTCATGGGACTTCGGGACTTAAGTGATGAACTCAAAGCGATTTTTCTAACAAGCTACAGCCTTGTAACAGTTCTGGATTCCTGACCATAACTGACATCTAAGGTTATTTAATAGATTTTTGGGTATTTGTGTTGTAAAATTAAAAATTAAAGAATAATAATTGTACTGTTACTACGCATATAGAATTGATATTCACTAGCAATGTTAACTACAATTAGGGGCTTTACTCGTCATAGAGTCTAAGTCAACTTTGTCTGCTCGTGGTCTCTACCCGATGAAGAAAAGTAGTTGCAATGGCACCTTTGGTAGCTATACTCCTTGCCAATTAATTTAACCCTCGTGGTACTCGTACGTAGTTGTAGGACTTTATATCCATATAGCTATCACTCTCGTAGAATCAACTATGAAATGTTTTAATCTGTTTCGGTTGCAGAGGAGAAGTAATAACAATCGCCTGCATTCAACCTGCTTCCAAAGTGCCTGGCAACGGCATCGCTTCTGCTATGCTTTTGGTTACTGTGTCGAGATGACGTGGATCATTCACCATGAGGTGATTCGTCTGCTCGTTTATTACTCCTGACATGAAAAACGCAGTGTTTGATCTCAGTCTTCAGTGGTACCAATAAACAACTACAAAATAAATCTTACCCGATAATATTTGTGTTTGCAAAATATTCTGACGTAGGAACCGTCTGTCGCTTAACAAAAATAAGTAAAGATAAATAAGTTTACACAAAATTAAAAAGAAGGATCTATAATAGGTCTTTAGAACTGGCCGTCAGTCGATAGGGTTATGCAGCCGTCCGACGATCGGAACATCGGACCGGCGGACGATCGGGTCATCGCTCAACACTTGAACCGCGGCCACTATATATATTTATTTATGAGTTTCGCGTTTCGATGTCGTCCCGGACGCTTTTTTCCACCGCCGTATAATCACGGCGGCGAGATACGCACAGATTTGTTCTCGGCTGATTCAACGCCTAACTTGGAACAATTTATTGCTATCCTGGCTCGTATTGTTTCAAATGCGATTAAATTAAACTCCGAAGCGTGATTGTATGATTTCACAGACGTGGAAAGATCGCCGACGGTAGACCGTTACCGTATGGTTAAGTTCTCGCGATGCTCGCATTGCTCGCGGAATAACAAGGGTGGAGCCATTTTCGCCGTTTGTGGTTTTACAAATGAGTACAATTTCTATAATTTTTATAGCTTCAGGTCTATCCGAGATCTTAATATTAAGTAACACATTGTACGGCCGTGTGTGGCGCGTATGAGCAACAGTGAAGTTTTGCATGCATCTGTACCGTGGCAATGAAAGTACTCAATCGTTTATTATTAAACACTGTAGCGGCCGGTTCCCATAACCTATCTATCTAAGAAATACCATATTAATTTCATTCATTGATTCATTCAATAATTTCAGTTGGCTCATTATCTATACTACTATGTCTGTCTGTTGGGCTTTTTATCTGTACACTCGATTTTGTTGTTAAGTTTCGTTATAAATATTCGTTTTACGACTCACTGACATCGATTTGACCGTTTTGATAAACGTATCTGTCTCTTTGTATGTCCCATTGTAACTCGAGAACGGCTCGACCGATGTTAATGAAAATTGGTATGTAGTGACAACACGTGATGTAGTAAACCTAGTGATATCCAGTCAAGGGAAAAACATAAAAAGATTCGGACGGGGCCACTAGTTTCGTATTTTGTCCAGTATTTCGTCGTTTGCTTGTAACTTCGACAAACGTGCGTTATTCAAATCCCAACAGGACGCGTGATTGTATCGACCAACGTCCCGAGTATTGAGGTATTTAATGTTAGTAGACACACAGTTAAATCTTTTCTTCACTATATTTGATGTTTTATTCAAATGCCGTAGGTGCTTAGTATAATTGATCGGGTGTTCACTGAGGGCTCGCACTCGCTTACATCTACAGACACACGGTGTATGGTTTAAACGGATCTCAGGCTGCGAGTGGCCCAAGGGAGAACAGGGTAGCGTTTTGGTTGGTCAGTGGCCAACCTGTATGTGTATAGCTAGTTCTGAAGTTAACTGAAATCTCCCGACATCATTTACGTAATTAAGAATTAATTAATTAATTTATATTTTAATTAATTGATTTATTAAACATATAATAATTATAATATAAGCCATTTACGTAACGATAACGATAACTGCCACGAAGTAATTATATCAGAAAAAATTAGCTGTACAAAGGAGCTGAGCTATATAATAAATTTCGTAACGATATAAAAGAAATTCAGTGTAACTTTATTAAAAAAAAAAAATTACAATATCACACCTTACAATATTTCGCCAAATACTGGAAACTATTGTTATAATAATATCCGAATTTAGATTTTTTAATTTCATTTACTACAAAGTAAAAAACAACAAAAAAAAAAACAAAAAGTAATAAACAAGTAATAAAAAAAGTAATAAACAAGTGTACGATGTAATTGCCATGACTTCCTATAATTCATCAATTTTTCAAATTACCCACAAAGTTTATTGTATAAATAAGTTTGCTTTCTTTTACCGCCCTTCTTTGCAATTTTTAGTTATAATGATTATCCTGCATTTTCCTGCGGAGTGAATTTTGTATTATTTGTCATAAATAAATATCTTAAACCGTAATTCCTAAATGTTAAGGTTTAACATAAATCAATGAATATTTAAATGAGTAAAAAAGTAATGAAAAAATTGTAACGAGGTTGTTTTTTTGTCCGTCCGTCTGTTTGGTTGTCTACCTGTCTGTGCGACCACGGTGCGACCGCTGTCTGAAACCACTGAACGGGTCTAGGACATTTTTGGCATGTATGGAACTTATATCATATTTAACAATAATATAATAATTAGGGATACTTTCACGTCACAATGGATCTGTTTCCACGGAATTTTCTGAAGCGAAACGAGGGTGTGTTGACAAGTCCAGTTTTTTTTGGTTGAAAATAATATCCTAACGAATTTATTAAGCTATTTCTTCTCTCCGATAACAGAGCTCCTGTTATGAACAATTTTAACAACAAAAACTACTTTGTTCTATCTATACGTAAGACAATGCAACTTTAGGTGATTCTAAGTATAAAACATTCTCTGGCTGTTTGTATAAACGAGATAGCCTAAAGAATACTCCACGGATTTTTAGCAAAAGATAGAGCGATTTACCAAAAAGCACTGGGCGTGCAGATAGGGAATATTTATGAAAGAAGCAGGCAAATTTTTCCTTTCAACTTGCCTACACGCTCGAAGATATTTCTTACTTGGACCACTCGTCGAAGGAGTAAAATAAATTCACCTGACAATTGCATGTAACAGTGTATCGAAGCACATTAATCGAGTATCCGTGGCCAGCGAGGGATGAGGAGTTGTCACCGAAACAGGTAATTCAACAGAAGTTCTGTTTCAAACATTACCTTCGCTTCGCCTTAGAAAATACTCGTATCGGTGAAGATCCATTCTCGGTGACCAAAAGTATCTTAGATCATAACTCATAAGTTCCAAAATGAGTTTAGCGAAGAAAATAAAGCAAGCTCTAAGGATCATCATAGTCTGTTCATTGGTTTTAGAGTTACAAGTTTAAATACACAAAAAATAACAATAAATGTTTAGTCTTCTATACAGATACTAAACTCATCCTACAGTACAATTACAAGAGGATGTTGGTGCGTTTCATTTTATCTTTTTTACTCGTGGTGCTCTCTGCTCACCAACGAACGAGGATATGGTTCCTTTTATTAAATTTACCGGCCCAGTTACCTGTGTAACCCTACCAATATTCGTGTTGTTCGCACTCGAACCGGCTGGTGGGCCTCAGCCTCTTTTTAAACTTAACCGTGTAATGTTTTATCGTGTTTGGGTCGGAGTGTTGAAGAGATGACTAACTTAAACGTAATGTAAGGTCGACGGAGGCTGGGCTCTGATTTCCTGTTACCCTCGCAAGGTCATACCACCCCACTTCACACGTTTGAGAACATTAAGTAACACTCCCAGGTATGCAGGTTTTCTCACCATGTTTTTCTTACTTCCAAGTTAATTTGAACGCGATTGCCCGTGCGGGGGAGCGATGTTCAAACCGTTTCCGGCAACGAGTCAGTGACGGCGGTGCTATTAAGTAAGTCTGTGAATGTTGATTTCCTTCATTCATTTCATCACCTTTTGGTGGCCCGTCGTGCGTTTGTATGTTATTCGTATGAGATATTACTTTTTTTTGTGGTTTAACAAGCCTATTTCTCGGTACGGTTGGTAGATCGGGTAAATAGAAGTGCCGGGTTCGATTCCCAACTGTGGCGAGTGTTTTTGACACAGTGAAAAAGTTGATTAGTATGAGTAGTACAGGCGATTTAAATTGTTTATTATTAATAATTAATTAACTGTATTCCACATAATTGTTCTTTTTCATTATTGATTCAAAACACCTTTTCAGTTTGAGTATATTAAAATACACATTTTGACGCATTAAATAAATTGACAGTTAAAAAAAGATTTCTGTCCCATTAGCTACAAAACATTCCCTTAAGTTGTTATCAGTAATCGCGTTTACGGCTACCATAACAAAAACCCACAAAGATATATTTGACATCCCATCATACAAAAGGCTATCTCGACATTCTGCTTACATCGCCATATTATTCCATAAAAACCCATGGAACCCCAATGTCCGACACCTCCGCCTATTAAAATTACGGGAATAATAGGTGATTAATCTCACAACCGACAAAAAACCTCTGAATTTACGGCCTCCGTAGGAATAAATAGTCGGGGGACAGAGGTTCTCGAACCTGTATCATCCATCGCTCCTATTGAGGTACAAAAAAATTCTATTTCCCTTCTAAATTGCTTTATTAGAAGAGGCTAATGTACAAGGATTTATTAATAAAAAAAACTTTAACCAAAAGCGTTTGTTTTTCAGTTGAACTAAAATTACTAATACGCGTTTATATAGCGGACGCCTTGCGTCTCATGTGATCGAAAACTATTAATAAAATAATAATTTTTTAAAATTAGCTAAGAAATATGAAAGAAAAAAATGTTCTTTTATCAATTGCTGGCGCTCTAGATCACTTTGAACATCCCAAATTTTGCTAGGCCTTCTTCCCCCATCCAGCCCCTAATGGTCCGAACGGGGATGTCACCGTCCACTTTGAGATGCACTGGGGTATGGTAAGTCCAAATTTAGTCGTTTAACAGAACATTAAAAAACAACGAGCTAGGCGCTTTTTTATTAATTGGGACCGAGGCGATAGTGCCTTGTTTCTGAAGGTATACATTTTATAATGTATAATGTTATTATTGGGATGAGATGTATATGTATATGTGCACATTAACGCCCGCGTTGGTATTTGTCTCCGATTAGGACCAACGCACACCGCCAGGATGGACAAAGTGAGATGAATTAACGTACAATGGTGGTTGGTAAATTTTTAGAATATCCTACTATTGTGAACAGAGGCTCAAAGGAGCACATTTGCTGCACGATCAAAGCCGTAAGCGACGCTTAAAGCGTCAAGCGTCGTCTGTTAAATGCGAGCACTCACAACGATTTTTTTATGATTTTTCGAAAATATTATTTTCAGTTGTGTTTGTCTAAGAAGATTGATATGTATGTATGTATGATATAAAATGCAGTGATTCTAGTGCTGGGAAAAGCGTAGAGCTTGTAAACAATAATAACATGACAGTAAAATACATATATATTATTTATAGTATGTATGTATAAAATGCACAAAACATTATTGGCCTCACCTCGCCATATTCTGCGTGCAATCCTTTATCATGATTTCAAATTGCTTAATATGCATACATATCATATAATACTGGTATAATAATAATAACATATATATTATAACTTACCTGTAGTCTATGATAGACGGTTGCAATTAGTATTTCATTTTCTTGTAATCCACCCAATATTTTTCTCAACAATTTCAAATCGTTATAAATTATAAATACGAGTAGCACTCATTATTCCTTCTTTGTTATCGATTTACTAAAATCAAAATTCGGTTACAGTTACCAGAAAAACTTTAGCACACACTTGTTATTATTCAAAACCGATACTACAAAGGAACAATACAAATACTCATTCATACGATCCGATCCGTTCATTCGCCATCGTTCACTCGGCTCGCTGAGCGCGTTCCCTAACGCGATGTTATCGCCACGTTCCCAGAAGGACATGTGTCGCCCAATAAACTAATTGGCCGAGGAATGCTCGCGCAGGCCGAGAAATTTATTTTATTTTTATTTATATTTACGATAAAACCGCCCCGTAACGACAAACCGAGATTTGATCTCGGTCCACGTCTCAATTAATTTGTATCGAATATATTACGCATTGCAATAATTAAGCCGTGCTGCTAATAAATGTTAATGAGTGTTTAATATTAATTTTTAATTAAATCTTTATCTTGTTTGGAATCGGATCTGATATACTAGTTGTTCAGGAGTGCTTTTACGCGTTTTATAGAACTACATTAATATGAAAAAAATACTTCCAACGTGAAATACTCGCGATTTTTATATTTATATAAATACTGGCGAGAATAACCTTGATCGCTATAGAATATAAAACTCCTGAGTGCCCGTTATAGTTTAAAATAATTACTAGTATTTTAAATACTTAATAACGCAACTAAATTGGCTTTAGAAGTTTTAATTGAGACTCGCAAATAAGTAGCACAATAAACGAATTTAAAGGAGAAAAAAATTCGTTCAATACAGGTAACTTATACTTTCTTATCAATTAATTATATATAATCTGTAAATATAGTTTAGTAAAATTTTATAAAAGTATCGAGTGTTAGATTAGCAAGTAATTCAGTGATAATACTTGAATAACTAGTGCAATTTTGCGCTTCGATTAAAATATATTAAAAACAGTGACGTTTACAGATGAAGAGTTCTAAAGGTATCCTTAGAGAAGCGTAATAGGACAGACTTCAAATAGGACCGGAGTTGCACCTGGAGTATTTTATTATATACAATACGTATAATCAATCATAACAGTATATTCACAGTAGGATTTAGAAGAGTTAACTGATTGAAATATTTAAAACTTCTGATTAAAAGTTTAATTTCTAGTTTTAAAGATAGCGCTAGAACTCCTGACTGTCGGACAAAGACTACAATATAATTAATGAGTTATACAACCATTTACAAATACAAGATTGAATTCCACATTTATTCCACGTACACTTAATTGGAGATCTTATCGAGTTCTCTCAATCTTAAAGAAACTTTAATGACGTCTTCGGCTATGAAGTAAAGAGAAATTATTGTAATTCGTGAATAAACTTTGAAATACCGTTTAATTTAAGTTATGCACTTAATTAACTCTTTGAAACAGATGGTTCAAGAACAGGTCTACGGGCTTGATTGATCTCGTGAAGATTTTAAAATATTATGTTTATCGAAGACGGTGCAGTAGTACGAAACAAACATTGTTCTGTATTAATACCGTAATGAATAGATGCATATGGAGTTTTACAGAGAATTTGAAGGCGCAGTGGGTATTGCGGCTGTCGCATAAGCATTCCCATCAATGATAAGATATTATGTCTCACGTGTCATGTCATAGTTATATGAAGGTCGTTTCGTAGAACTATGGCATAAGCCGTACGCGTGTTTTGGTCAAGACGCAGAGTTTGTAGAGTAAGCGTAGTAAAGTTCTCCGTTCTTCATGAGTATTGGTAACTTTTTAACAGTGAATGCGCTGTGAACCTATTGGTAAACTGTTTTACATGAAATATTTTGGCGGCTTACATTTTTATTGCATATTGACTACAAACAATTTGTACTTAATTGAGAGAGTGAAGTAAATACTCATGGAAAATGGTCATGAATAACGACCTAGGTTTAGTCTGAAAGAACTCTCTGTACCGGCACTTGTGTCATATGAAAGATGTAGATGCCAATTACATAACGAGGACATCAGGACCGACGGCTGAACTTGCCCTCCGAAGCTCATCAGCGGCTAAATTGACACTAACATAAACTGAAATCATTTATTATCTTCTTTTTCCCTTTTGAAATACAACTTCGCTTACGATTGGCTCAATATTGACTGACTGAGTAGGTATACTCACTATATTGGGTAACAATTTAGTGATATGTCACTACGTCTTCGCTTTTTCGTTTCTGAATTACAACTTCAGCGTTTCGCGCCTAAATTGTTAAGCGATTACATTACATACACTCCGCCGAGCGCAGCCGCATCACTTTACTAGTCGATCAGTCGTAAGACTCATTCGTTCACTCATAAAATTGACTGCAAACCTAACTTATAATATTTCAACGTATATTCCTCGGTGGCTTGATGCACCACGAGCGTAAGCGTATCAAAACTAGCGATGGATATTGAATGAAGCTTATGATCTTTGGGTTTCAATTATGGAACTAATTAACATATAAGCGCTCCTGTCACAGCTGACGTGTGAGTGAAGAGTTAATAGAATCGTTAAAAGGAGACGTGTTCATTCCGCTCATCGAGGGACGCCTGTGGCGTTATTAAACATGTTTGTGTGTTCCATTGTGTGTGAGTGAGTGTTATGTGTATATGCGGAGCGCAGGAGCAGCGAGGAATGAAGTGCGGATAGGATTTTTTTCTGAGATTGCAATGGATATCTTACTTTTTTATTTTTATGACGAAGTAATATAATTTATAATTACCTTAAATGTGGTTTAAATCGTTATGTCATATTTTACGATGTTAGGCATGTCTATTCTATTTAGCTTCAATTAAGCTTCCGAAATTTAAGTTATATAAAAAACTTTAACAGGGACACTGAGTAAACTTAAGTCAGCCACTAGTAATATTTAAAATTTAATTTATATAACAAGTTATATAATAGTAACGTCACGATGTTTTGACGACCCCATATCCAGTTGGTAGTGCCCCTGCCTGCCGAGCGAGAAGTCCCGGTTTCGGTTCCCGGCCGGGGCAGATATTTATGTGACAGATAAATGTTTGTTCTTGGGTCATGGGTGTTTGTGATGTCATATTTGTGTATGTCCACGCCACACGCAGCACAGAAAATCCTAGTGCTGGAGTGTGAGTGTGTAGACATTACAACATTATGCAATTATAATTATAGTAAATAAATAAATCCTCGTCACTTATTTTAATTTCCAATAATATTATTTTATACTTATTAACTTTTTGTCGTTAGAAAGTTTGTTTTTTTAACAATTTTTAAAGTAAGGTAAAGTTTTAAAGAAAGTGGGTTGTAAGTAAGGGATTTGATTCTCGCGTAAATCAACTTGCCCTGTTCACGACGTCACGGCCTTCTGATTACTAGACTGGGTGATGACAACGGGAGGAAACCTGTACATCTGAGAGCTGTACATTATTCTTGGAAGGTGTGTGAAATCTGCCAATCCGTATGTAGCCAGCGTGGCAAACTTTGATCTCATTGTAAGACAATTAGGGGTTGAAGTGATGATGATGTCAGTAAGTTTTTTCGGAGATCGCTGGGTTCTGTACCCCGATATGTAACCCAGCAGTACTCATGCATGTTAAGAGGGTTCCTTACCTGTGTAGCCCTTTTGTAATGTCTTTTTTTGGCTGCCCTCCTTCTGTTTTCTACAAGCCTTGCAATATTTTTTTGTTGCAGTACCGAAGAGCGTATCAAAAGTGGGTAAGCCGTTTATTTTCAAGTCGATATACGTTGTTCTGCTATAAATGTAATGAATGTAATGTAAATATAATTTAATGCTTGGCTAATATTCAAAACATAAACAGGAATGAGAAGCAGCGCTCGCGTACTAGTAAAGCGTTTAAATCAAGATCCTATTGAGCGTAAAAGAACGATTCCATCACAACAAAATAATCATCCATAACATCTCACTCTACAAATAGTAGAGTCATATTTACATATAACAATATAAACTATAATAATATAATTCTTTCACCTGCTGCACCGAGCGGCCCCAATCGCTACCTTACGAGGTAACTGTCGTACAATAAATCATTACTGTCAAAAGTATTTTGGGCGCACAATACCTCAGCTTACAGACAAAGCTGCAAGTCACCTGACACTCACACACTCGAAGCGTCCCGTGGTCACGAGATCAGAAGCGATTCGGAATGTGCTTGGGAGTTCCGTACGTTGGTAATTTTGCTGTGAAACAAGTTTGTGCGTGCGACCGCGTTTGCAAATGACGCCTTTGTGAGGCAGTTTCTAAGTTCTTGACTCCGAGCCAATCGACTGATCTGTTACGTTGAGTCTTAAACAACTTTGTTACATACATCACGAACCTGTTTTACTGTCTGCCGTTCAAAGGAAACAAGGGCGTCAGATCTTACCACCAGCTTTATATGTCCGTTGTGTGAGCCGGGAGTGCCTCCATGACACCGAGTATGTAATTTTTTTCTCGGTTGTACATTAATTTTAGCGATTAAATATATTTCTGTGTTGCCGATTTATATGCCACGTTGTCCATTTACTTTCTGGTGGGCATCTCCTTAGTCCACAAGAGTTGCTGTAAATCTGTAATTAGTTTCTTATAGGTTCTCCTACCGTTACATGCTTGAGATTGATAATAGCAGTCCAGGCGCTGCTGTAGCCACTAAACACCGCGTGATAACGGCATGTCAGTTTACCACTGTGAGTGTCAACAAAAAAGTTCGTCCAAAATATGGTGAAACCATCACGCGGCTTGGCAAGTATTGAGGTTAACATTAAACTTTACGTATTAGTTTGAACGTTGAAGACTGACGGCCTCTGAATTCAGACCCACCTGCAGATAGCAATAATATTTACGACCAAATATATCCAATAATATTCGACTCTCCAAGCACAAACTCATAAGATCTTAACGTAATTCTAAAACCTATACACTAAACAATTGTAATCATATCGATCCTAAAATAATTCGGAAGCTCAATGCTAACGGACCCCAATTCACAGGTAACCAAACGCGTAACCGAGCAACCCTAAAACAAACCAGCATCATTACCCGTCATTACGCGCGCGATCGCTGTCGTTAATCATTGAATCATTAACATGAGCCGTTTAATGATCATTATCTGAACAGATTCGCTGACTCACCTTATTTGTGGAATTGGAAACTTGACTCATCGCTTATGCTGTGTATGCGCTTCGGAATCTTAGAGATAAGGAATAATAGGTGTGGTATTTTTGGATAGAAATATTTTTTTGTGTACTATTTTTTGGATAAGTCTCCTAACGGATGACTGCTAATTTCTATTTTTGTAATAAGATAAGACTAATTACTTAAGAGAATATTAATTTGATTTTAAAAACAAATTTTCCTAATATAATACAGTTCTAGTTTACCGGTGCAGTCGACCGTCCTTTGAGATAGCTCAAGGGTAATTCTGCTGACCCCCGTACTTAGCATAGACAACAGCACATCGTCTGGGAGCCATAGAGACCTTTCCCCTTTTATTTCCTACGTGGGTTACCTTGGGACCATCCACTACTTAAACTCGTTTTCTGTGCAAGTACTGAGCACCTCGACTTTTTTGAAAGAGGAGTTGTACAGGAGCTTGTTGTCTGCAGGTTCGTGTGTCCGTGGACGGCGACAACCACTGAGAGTCACCGAATCCGCAGATCCCCATTCACTGAACTCAACAGTACTAATAAAAATGAGAATATCTTGGGATTGCATAGTTGGTTTTCAGTACCTCCGAGTCTCCTGAGGAGTTGGATTCGGGAGAGTATTGACAAACACCTGACACTTTAGTTAAGTAATCAGATAATAAATTATTAAATAATCTAATATTTTTTTGTAATCTCCAGCCAAATAAGTGTTATTCGGTGCCTATGTCTAATCAGGACTGAAAAGTAAAATCTTAACAGCTAATAACTGTTTCGGCACAAAAATATACGAGAAGGTGTGCTCTACCTTCTTATACATTTTTAATATTCTATTTTTTAATATTCATACATAAGTAAGTCGATTGTTTGACTATAGTAGTACACCTGACGAATGACGTCAATAGTCAGACTTGATACTGCGACTACTGCAAAACGGTTCAAAGGTCTGTCGTGTTAGCACAATTAACAGGAATTTTTAAAGTCATTAACAGGAATTTTCCCACCTCGTAACAACAAATCATCTTCAAATTACTCTTTAACTTATCTAGATTCCAGTTAGAGTCTTAAAACGTGATTAGTCAGATTTAATGTCTTGATTCATCATAACTGTACGATTAAAGAGCTATATCTTGATCTAAATGTTCTGAATTGGAGACGAAAGCGAAACCATGTTTTAGTGTGTAGTTTTGTGTAATACAGTTTAAATTCCTCTTAATGATCGTTTTGATTTTAGTTGATTTTTTAAATAAAATAATTAATATATCGTTAATGACAAAAAGAATGAAAATATTCTGCTCTAGGGCCAGTATCTCTGGTAACAATATGTGTTGTTATAACAAAATGCAGAGGAGTTTCTTTCACCATTTCGTCTTCTCAACAAAACACCTTTACGGTAGTAAAAGCAATAAAACGACGCGCATAAGTGAATCAGTGAGACATATATGGGTAAAGAAATTTTAATTTAATATATGCCGAAAATAAAGTTTGATAAAATCAAATTACTGAAGTGAAGGAGGGCTCTATCTATCTTTGATTCCAAGCCTAAACTGCTAGTGTTGCATCCTGCCGAACTATGGACGAGGTTATGGCGAATGGTTCCTCTTGATGAAATTCACTGGGTACTGTACCACCCGGATTAAACCAACGGTACTCAAGCATAATTATAACTTAAGGTAAGATATAAAGATAAGATAATTACTTGATAAGCTATCGCCCTCCTTATAGAATGTTTTTTATTAATTGTTTAGTTGCAATATCAGAGCTAGTAACGCGTGACACCGCCGCTTTGTTCTTAATGGGCAACGCGTCGGTGATGCTTTCGGTGTTACAGGTAACAATAAAGGACAGTGACATACCATCTGATGGTAATATTGCATGTTTGTTGACTATTTATATAAAAAAATGCAGTTAAAAAACTAAAGAGCGTATGCTATGTGGAAATGAAACATGATTTATGAACTTTTGTGAAAGCTCACTTTCACCGTATGCAGTAATAATAAAATTAAATAACTTTATAACTGAGAAACGCTTTTACAACCCAAGTAAAAGTATTATATTAATAAATAACGCTTATTATCACCAATTAACAAGATATTTAAAGTGACTCTGTTAATTTTAACTGGTTATAAAACGTAAAACATGGTTCAATAGCTTTTGAGATTTCTTGGTGCGCGGTCACGAGCTTGATAGGTGACCGCTACTGTCTTTGTGTTTCAAAGGGAACGTAGCTGGTAGGTATTAAAGAGAGACTTTTTTCGGCCTTCACGGGGTCTGAGAAATTCTGATGCTCAAATCGAGCATTGATTATTGGGACAGGGTGTTGAAGTGCGCTTCAGGTTCTTAGCTGTGGAGACTCACATCCGAGGGGAAGAAACTAACCAGGCACAGAGAGAGGGTCAATACAGAACCACTGGATTACTTATTACTCCCGTCTGTAACGCTTAACATGACTCAACATTCACCAAACGTTTGTTGGACATAATTATAAATTTAATTAAGGTCACATTTTATAAAATTACTAACCCGATAAGTTAGACGCGCGAAGCCGGCCTCGACTTCAGTTTATCACCTCCTAAAGTGGCGAACAATAAAAATATTTGTTTCGATAATATTTTCCGCGATATGTGATAACGAAAATCTTGCAAACGCTTCAACATTTTAATCTTAATTGGACAATAACGAACCTTATTGCTCGGTAATAGCAGTTTAACAGATGCAGAGATATGTGGGCAAACATACAAATGGCCAGTGAAGCTGAGAAATCGCGATTACAGTATGAATAACTTTATTTATTAAAATTAAATGTGCCTTAATCGAGTTTGCTCACATGCCTCAAATATTTACTGATGGAAATTAAAGTTGCAGCTTACGAAGTATGTATTCCATTCGATCAGATAATTAAGTTCAGCAGTAGTTTAAGATAAAATTTTAATCTTTTAGCATCGCGAATTCTAAAACCTTAGAATGTAACAAGTACTCTCGATTTTTGGGTTTATATGCATATTTTGATCTGGTTACATAGACAGGATCACGGCAAAGCGATGGCGGTGAGAAACCCGTGACAGGAGACATTTGACACACGCAATGACAGAAAACACATCCTTCGCATAGATAGATAGATACACATAGATTATAATATACCTTTTATTGCACACCAAGCAAGCAAATAAAACTCAGTCTTGTAATAAGTAATTTATTTGATAGGTAAGCACAACGTCGCTTAACCCTGACAGTGATTTCTTCCAGACAACCTTTAGGTAGAAGAGGACTCAGAAAAGAGTTACGTGAATGCCGTGGCCATATCATCCGCACACTAAGAACCTAGTAATTTTAACTGTTTATTTTTTATTTTATTGGCCAGTATCGTAGCAATGGCGCCCTTGGTGTTACGGATATTCTCGGGGGTGACATACCATCAGATAGACCACCCGACGTTTGCCGGTTATAAAAAAAATTGTCATAAAACATTAACTCAAATCGTCTCAGCGACCGCCATATAAGCCAGCCGTTATCAGTTTGATACATCTTAAATGGACGATGCACAACAGAGAGGTAGCCTTCCCCCGCCCGCCTCCTCGTCCCGCTCACCCCTCGCCCCGCGCCACGGGGGGGCATTGTAGGCTCTAAATAAATGAACCCGGCCTCAGAATACTTAATATTATAATTTGATATTTTAAAACGGATAAAGATATTAAAAGTCACGCTCCGAAGTGTTTATTTAGCGCTCTCTTGAACGTTGTTGAATTATTGAGTCGTTTGTTGGTTCTTTTTTTTTTGTTTTTTCTTTTTATTATGATTAGGGGTCAATGGTCGGTGATTGGGATGTATTGTTGGATTGTTGTTGGGTGTGCTTACGGATTTCTTACGGGTTTTTTTGTGTGATCTTGATGTTTTATACCGCTGTTACCGAGTCTAATGCACCTTACGAATGTGTTGGAAATAAATAGTACTATTTAAAAAGGCTTTTCCTTCACATTTAAAATAGGTTTTCGTCTCGCAAGGAAATTGTAGCTTGCAAATTTGTTATTTTCTTTATTTCTTCAAAATATACCCGAACTCTTTATTTTTCCAAGTTTTGTTGTATTAACAATTATTGTACTCCCACGGCCACCTTTAGCTGATATAAAGAGATGAGGAGTCTTCGGAATCTTGTGTCGGTACACTGGACTACAAAGGATTGTATAACTTCTAATCTCGACAGGGCTTATCGGACTCTATGAACTCCCCTGGGCTATTCGGTCTACCTGCAAAAATGTTAACTATCTATTGGAAGGATAATAAGAATTCTTTGATATTTCTTAACAAATTCAATCGAGCACGATCAGTGTTTATTGTAGTTATGTTAGCTTCAAAATAACAAATGAACAATGTGAGTAACCCAGTTAATTCACCGTTCAACAGTCTACGCTACGTCGTCGGACGACTGAACGATACTTCAGAATAAAACAAAATAAACGAACACAAATATTAGATGTGTACAATCTGATGATATGCTTTTTAATGATTTAATATAATTACTTTTTTGTCTGTTGTCTGGCAACATATCACATGTGTAACAATTTAATTAAATTCGGAATAATATATTTTTCAAATAGTCAATGAATTTTTCAAATAGGTCCGAAGATTACCCTCGGTGCACACAAACTCACAAAAGTCTCGCTCTGTCTTTATAAATTAAAATATATTTAAATTAATATAATCTAAGTAGTAGTAGCTAATGCAGACTTCAACTTGGTTCATGTATAGGAAGGTTCGACGTTATCTGCTAGAATTTCTTCAACTTTAAATTCAAATTGTAGAAAATGTTAGTTAATGGTTGATGGTTAGTTGATGTTCTTTTCTGATTTGGCTCGAAGGACCAATTAGGTTTCGATTGAGTTCATGTAAGTGCTACTGTACTGACAATCATAATGTCATTAGTAAGTCTATTTTTCTGAAGAGCAATCACAGGCCGTGTATGACTGTAGGGAAACCATACGTGTGGAAGGACAATAGACTTTATAAATAGATGATCTAGATAACCCGATGGGTGCTCATCATTGTGTGGTGTTATAGAAGTACTGTTCAACTGAAGAGTACATATCTCATATTGTATTTCAGGAGGCCAAGTGCATAATCCACGAAGCTGCTCCAGTGTCGATTGGTGCAGGTGTGTGTGGTCGACATAAATGTCGGAAGTATGTGTCACGAGAAAGGCCTCCGATGTAGCTTAACGATGGCTTTTTGACACGGTGCAGGGCCTCTGATGGCTCACAATTTGTTAAATTAAAGCGTCCTCTGCTTCATTACCGGCAGCTGTTCTGTAAGACTCGTATGTCATGATCGGGGGCGGCGTTGGTCATTGACAAATAAGAGACACATATGCATGTTTAATAATACTATAATTTGGCGGCTAATACGGTAATAATTTGGGTTACACCCCAATAGGCTCCATCCCTTCTTGATGATTACTGACAAATATGTTTATCCTAAATTCGTTTACCGGCTTATACAATAATTTGGGGTATAAGGGGCTCATTCATCCTTCAGCCGAAGCCAACCTATCTTGCTAGCGGTGCATTTTGCAAAATAACGGATGAGACTGCGGCAAACAGTCCTTTCTGTTGAAGATCAGTAGGCTCTGTATCACCAACCATACTCATGGATGATGGTAGAGTTCTTTACCGTCTGTTTAGCTACCATCTATCTTATAGAATCAGCCATAAGTATTATGGATATAGACAGCAGTGACTAATTAGCTCAGGTCGCCTGTCTGCTTGTTTGCTGGCTATTTATATAAAAACAAAGTCTAATTTTATATTCGAATAGATTTATTTGAGATCGGTTACGGATGTCCATGGGTTGCAGTGGTCAACTTACAAGCGGACTGCAGGTATTTCCATAATCTTATAATAGTTGATGGATCGACACATCTATGAATTTATCACTATTTTCCTCCTAGATGGCACTGGCAGTATGTTATATTTCCACAACTACCCGATAAAACTTAAACTCTGACATTGATTGTGAGATAAAAAATGCATGGCCATTAAACAGTAAAATGATTTGCAATTTCTGTATAGCGCTTAAGTTATATGGCCTCATACGATAAATTTATCCTCGATTACAGTATCAAAAGCGTGCACTCCCGCGCTAAACTGCTTAAATAAACATCGTTAACATTGATAGATACGGTTAGTTATGAAAATAAACTAAAAGATACATTCTTAACGAGTTACTCTACCAAACAAAGCGACTACGTCATAATTTTTACTCATCATTTATACATTGCTGCTTTATGTAACACTCGTTCCAAAGTGCTATTAAAAAGCTAGCAATGTATTTTAAAATGTACGTTATTTTAGAAGCGTGTTATGAAAAGATATGATAAGGTAGCGAGTGTCGAGATACCCCGCTGTGACGTAATAATTCTAAGTTTATCCCTTTCACATTGCAAAGGAATGTTGTTCGTCCTTTTCTCGCGTTGATAAACTGTTTAGTAGTGATTGTTTTGTGCCTTCGGAATGTGTAGAAAGGGAGCCAAACAGACTTGTACGTGGATTTATTAATTATCATTTTGACATGTGCAATTCTGAAGAGAGAAAGGAGATTGTTAATATGTAATAATTAAAAACGTTTTTATTTATGTATAATATAATCTATACTGCGCCTATTAGAGTTTGCGAACAATGAACGTGATAATATTAATGTCTTGCAAAGCTGGTACGTTATGTGCTACAGTAATGACAAATTGTTTCATGGAATTAATATCTGCCACAGCCGGAAATTGAACTTGCATTAATTTCCTTAGATGTCCTATCATATCACGACGACACATGACATATGCGGTTTAAGAAACTAAATTTGATCGATACCCAGATCGGTAAGCATTACGAAACTATTTAGGCATAACTAAACTGATCTGTTTAAGAAAAAGAAGTACAAATATGACGGTAGAAATCTGTTGAATTTTTTTTTGTATTTATCGGCATAATGCATAATGCAGCGATGCACCTATTATAAAAACTGGAATAATTGGGTGTCAGCAATGCTGATGTCATACCTTTTAAAAACACTACGGAGGCTACGCCACCGCCATTGCATTTCAAACACATGCAGTTTTACACACAAGTAGGTACATGAGATGGATTATAACGCACATAACAGCGAAAGGAAAAGACATTAAAAAACCAAAACCGAGGAACGCCGTGTCTAGTTATTGATATGTCTGTCCGTGTTATGATCGCATCGCTTGCTCGCGTGTGAACAGAACATATGAATTAATTACAATCTCGTCGTAATCTCTCATAAAGTACTAAGTATTATTAAGCATTATGTCTAAGGCTGGGCGCGGGCCCGTGGGGGCGGCGGCGGGGGGAGGGGGCGCGGAGACGGCCCTTGGGATACGATATCTATATTAACATAGTATAAAATGCCCATTAGGATTTAATAACATTTGTGGTATTGACAGATAGTTTAACAGCTTACATAATGAGCTTTGTGCTTTTTCATATGTCATTATTTAAATGATGTTATGGTGCGAGAGTGAAGTGCGTGGTCTGTCGCGTAAAATGTCTCGGGATCGATTCCCTTAGGCGTTCAAATGATATTTGTTTTTGAACTTGGATATTTATTGTAAATGATTGCATGGTTCCGGTAGTGCGTGGTCTGCGACGTAAATTACCTCGGGTTCGATTCCTGGGGGCACTTATGTTATAAACATATTTATTTTTGGGTCTTAATTATTTATGATGACTTTAAAGTTTATTTAAGTCGTACATGATTATGAATTCTAGTGTGTGTGTATTTTTTCACAATCCATTCATCTTTGAGTGTTAAAGCACTCGCGCTCTAGGTCCATCCAGCTGAAGGACGGACGAGGCTATGGTCACCGGATCCTCCTGTTGAACCGAACCAAACTGTATCCAGCATCTAGTTTAAACTGGTCGGTGAAGTCTGTAACGTTACAGACGTTTATTTACGGCTGTGACCCATCAGGTGGCTCGAATACAATTCTGTCAGTTATTTACATTCAAAAAAACTTCAGCCAGTACTTACAGATGTTATTCCTTATACGCAGTCTAGCAACTGCAAGTCACGGGTTTCGCAGTGATTGCGGAGGCTTAGAGCATCTTCGATCAGGCCGCTCCAAAGCGGGTAAGTGATTGTCACTGGCGAGCCGTAGCGTCGGAAGTTCTTAGAGCCAACAATCACCAGCTACATGGCGCCCTAAACGCAGAAACCCGCATAAAATCCAACCACAATCGCTCATAAATCTCATACGAAGTTTTTACTGAAGCGTCTATAAATAACTTACACGGCAAGTACAAGCTTTAAGTGCGAAGAGCTCAACTACAACCAGACCGCATTCTATTCATAGCTCAAACGAGACGGAATCATACGATCTACGTACGATTGAAAGAGACGTTGGTATTATAGATGATAGCGGATTCACTGCCGTCTCATTGGTCACTGTTGCGCGGTTTATTTGTATTTTGCGCATGAGTGTAATGTATTATTTTATTTGAATTTGGAACGCGACCGGTCTTATATCTAATGGAAGAGTTAAAATATAATTTTTAATTTTTTAAAGAGATTTAGCAATGTCACAATTCTGGTTCGATATTCGAAAATACATTTTTAATACTGAGGTTCAAAGAATGTATTCTATGTAAACTTTCGTAAACCTATTTATCCTGAAATATGTAAAGTTATATTTATTCTGAAATATATATGATAAATCTGTTGAAAATAATGTTTCTTAAAAAAAATAAATGTCCGTCAACACTGAAATTGAAAGTTTAATTCGATTTATTAAGTTACTCGAATATTCGATGTTACCGAGATACTCTTGAACTCGAAAATCACATTTAATGTCACAAATTATTAAACCGATATATTTGATATAACGATATCGTTGTTAATGGAAATCAATAGTGTAATATAATTGACCTAGCAAAGTGGGAAGTTTTTTTTTACATAAAATAAATTAACGCTCGACAACAATCCCACCTGATGGTAAGTGGCGATGTAGTCCAAGATGTTCAACGCACTGACCTATAGAAGCGTATTGACTATAAATTAACTAATTTAAGATAAATCAACTATTTTTAGAGATGGACTAATAACTGGGATCCAGCATCTAAAGTACCCTCACCTTTGCTACTGGTGTCAATCAAGATCATAGCGATCTCTTCAGCGATCGTACTTATTGTAAGAATTGCAGTAGGTATTGAATCATGACTAAACCTGTGACAATTTATTAATAATAATGGCATCGTTTTCCAGAGAGATTGAGACGGCAGTCCTCTACGTTATTCAAGTGCGAAATGGAAGACATGACACATGACACCTTATGATTATTAATTTCCCAAAAACGCTTCACACTCGAGTCTGCAAGTGGATATGCAAATTAAGGAACAGGATTTTAAAGTTAAAGTGTCTGTGGGAGGATGTAGTTAAAACTTGGTACTATTTATTCATTACTAGATGGCGTCACTAGTTCTGGAAATATAAAATACGTGCTGCAATTCTCTGTGAGTCCACTCCATACAACTGAGTAAGCTTTTTATCAAAACTTGTGTACAGTGTTTCTCAATGTAATGGACGTATTTAGAGAATGTTTTAGTTGACATAGGCTCAAGATCAGTTTCTTTAATGATACTACATCTTTTGATATTAAAGAATAGAAGAATGGAATCTTAGATATGATAAAAAAAAATCTACATAAGTTTTTTATTAAACTAAATTATCTCCTCCCTTCACGAACAGGTTTATTTCTATCTTTGGATACAAAAGTTTGACATTTGATTGCAAAACACGAAATATTTAAAGAGGTAAGTATTCACGTGATTCGTCAAAGTGCCCGTTGAATTACTGCGGATTCAGCTGACGTAACATTCTTATGTTAAAGAATGTCTAGTCACAACTAACTCAGGTTATTGTAATTCGTTCATGATTCAATGCTGATAATGTGAAGAAAGAACATTTCTTGTAGATCCAAATACAGCAGAAACAAACAAAAAATCTAAATATAAAAAGGAGATAATCACAAAGTAAATGAAAACAAAACACTAACATACGAGGAAACAATAACGTAAAAAATATCGTTTTTATCTTTAGAGATTACGTGAATTTCTGCTTAACCCTACTCTGTACATTATGGATTAAATACGATCTAAGATAAAGGAGTAACATGGTCACGCGATACAAATACAACCAAATAAAAACAATGTACAAATATTTAAGTTCATTCTACTTTAAATATATTTAAAACAATTTTACTTGTAAAACAGAAATTTGTATTAATTAACATAGCCATGTAAAAAAAGTATTGTATAGTACGCCGTGCCGTGTACCGCCGCGTGGCTTAATATACTCCAACAAAACAATAATGTTTGAATCACCGCACGCATATATGGAAGGTAGTTACGACTTTATAAACAGGTCACATCGATAATAAAGATTGAGTTCGAATTGGGAGTTTGCGTGTAAGCGCGGGGTAGTCTCCGGAGCTGCGGCACGTATGTTAATAATTGTTTTACCATTTGAAAGGCACGTTATTCCGGATGGACGTACACTATTTATATATACAAAATGCTTTTATAAATTTTGAACCCGATCGAAGTCCGAGCGGATGTCTAGTAATAGATAAAGCAGGTGTTCCAACAACAGTTTGTTAGTAACACTCGCAGACAATTTTCTGTAAGTAAAATTTACATTGCAGTTAAATATTAAGGTAATTTATCAAATGGCTGTAATGTGAGGTTCAAGAACTAACCATTATAAAGACATCATGCCACTCGACATTAAAAATATAATAATATTTACAGAAGCATATTTGTTTTCATGACGTTGCAGTTGTAAATGGTTGTGCATTTATTTCATTCAACATTCACATAGGTCATCCGATTGAGTGCGGCTGCCTTCGACCCATTAGCGTTTTTGGAACATGGGCTTTCACTCGTTAGTAAGACGGAGAGTAGCCTCCACCAGGCTGCTCTATCACACGCCGGTGAGACTTAATGGCCGATCGATGCATCAGAAGTTCTTATGCTGTCCGACCTCGGGAGTGATTTGATGACTCTATCTGACGTATACATTTTTAGTATCTAATTTGCCGGTTGAAGTAAAACTCAGAAATCAGAATAAAATTAATTACGTTGTATATCAATTATCGCCCAGTGGCAGCCTAGTCGTTTGAATGTGGGTCGCTCACATGGGAGATTTCAGTTCGAATCTTGCACGTATCTTTTTTTTCAAAAGTGCTTATTACAAATTAATTACCACTTGGTCGATGAAGTAAAACATCGGGAGTAAACCTGCATACCTGCGAGTTGTACATAACGTTCACAATAGTAGGTGATGTTTGTCGACCCTCGCCGCGCCCTCGGGTGTGAGTGTGAATTAATAGTTCAATTATTTGCTGCGGTAAGAGGGGACTTGAGCCCAGCTGTGGGACAATATGTTTTGATGAATATGTTGATAACGATATCCGTCATCGGGTTCCCAGTTGGAGCTCCAAATTACCTACCTACACGAAATAAGACCTTTTCCAATCTTTTTTTTTTTTAAAAAGGAACCATCAGATATAACCACAGAAGTTTTTATTTATTAGGTATACGTTAATGCTCGACTTGTTTTCAAAATGTCCAGAACCTCTAATCTACTCGACTGCGATACAGTCGCTAGTGAAGAGGCCTGCTCCATCTCGTTCAACGTGCCGAGTTTTTGTAACAATTGTCAATTTATTCATTTTGAGACAACAGAAAGAAATATTAAACTACCGCGAATTAACAATGATTCATAAATAATTAACCCTCGAGTGCTACAAATGAAGCATCGCATGCGAAGTACAAAAAGTCCTTGTTGTGGTGGGAAGCAGAGGGATTGAACAGGTCGTATGTAGCACGAACTAATTATGATAGGGTTTTATTGTTCTGTTATGATCTATGTAATTGTGTTAAATCAGAAACTGTTTTTATATGGCTTCAGTATTTAACCTTTGATTACTGTTGATGCTGAACTTAAGATAGAGCTGAGTTGACAATGGGAGAGAGATTTTTTATAGAATATATAGAACACGTTTGATCATGACTTCGTATCGCTGTTAATAGGGAGCTTGCCTGCCAAGCGACAGGTCCTGGGTTAGATTCCCGGCTGAGGCAGGCGTTTAAGTTATAGATAAATGTTCGTTCTCGGGTCATGGGTGTGTAATGTCATATTTGTGTATGTCCATGAAATTTGCAAAGTAGTGTAATTGTAGTGCGTTTATTTATTTAATAGTAAGTATTATAGTTCATCTGACTACATATTCTGGTTAAATTTACAATAATAACCACATGTTGATTTTAAACTGTTTATACTTAATCAACTATCATTAATGCTGTGATAATCTCACAGAATTACTGCGGTTCTGGCAGAAGGAGGATTTCCATTGAGGAAATAACTGGAAACCCGATTTAACATTACAATTTGGAGCAGAGCGCGAGGTACAACTAGTGTGACTGTAAAGCAAATAAATAAATTAATACATTACTCTGGAAACTAAAACAGTTTTAGAAAATGAGCTTATTTTATGTTAAGATGAGAAAAGATAAAATAAATTCTGTATGCTTTGAATAGGTTACAAAAGATGTCTTAAAAATTTGAATAGTTCCTTATTCAGCAAATTTTAAATGCAATACAAATATCTGATTATGAGTTATAATTTAAAATTTTTTAGTTTTGTTTAATGTTCTTTTACTGTTAATGTCTTTGTTATGTAACATGTAGCTTTAATAGCGATTTCCAAATTTTGGTCTGCAGACTTTGTTAGGTACCAATTTCAGGTCCTCTGGTACCTTATATTTTACTTTGCACGTTCCAACTTTAAGATATATTTTCTTCTTAAGTGAAACTAAATACATTTTTCTTGATTCAGTGAAACTAAACACTGTTTTAGTGGCGACGGTAAAGATATATTTTTTTAATTTTATTAGACAAAACCTTATAATTATTTTAATTACTTGCTTCAGTTACCCGACGCCAGTATAATTTGTAGTGACGTACGCGTTGATGTCTTTTGTACGGCTTCTCTGTAGCTTAAGTCAAAATGATTGTTTTGACCCATATTTATAACAAGCTGGTTATTTATTTTAAAGCAAGGTTGCCTTATTCGAGCTGTATAAACGTAATTATTCGATAAGCATAAATTATAAGCATTGGTTTCTCTGTGATTGTGAGTACAATAGTGGAACATATTCTTCTTAAGAGTTTTGAGTTGCACTCGCATATGCTATGTTTATCCGGAAAGTGCCTTTTCAACAGTAAAAGTAGTTTTGAAACAGCGGTTCCGGAGATTATCTTCCGCACACACACCACCCCACAAAACTCGCACTCTTTCTTTATAATAATAGATTAAATTTGTGCCAGATCTCTTCAACATCATCGTTTGTTATCTTCGTGTGAGTGTAATTTAGTACTTGTACACGATCTATATCGTGTATAAC
This sequence comes from Megathymus violae, assembly GCA_003671415.1. Taxonomy (NCBI): domain Eukaryota; kingdom Metazoa; phylum Arthropoda; class Insecta; order Lepidoptera; family Hesperiidae; genus Megathymus; species Megathymus violae. Next base: position 454,152 of record PDGT01000066.1, on the reverse strand, counting down.
AAGTTCTGTCTTTATAAATATCCAATTTATTTTCAATATTGTATTTTTTTAAAGTAAAACTTCTTTAATCGCGAATAGGGGGTAACTGAGAGTTTTGTCGCAGGAACATCTATTAATAGAAAATGATGTATTCATTGTGCCTGATATGTTTTGTTACTTTATTGGTTTGCTATAAAGAGTATTTGTATTATGTTATATTGTACCATCGTAGAGGGACGCGAAGATATTCGTTTTGCTTGTCACAATCTGCACTTAGCATATATTTTCAACTTTAATTAAAATCTAAACAAATAAACGTGACATACAAACAGACGGCCATTTAAAGCTCGTTTACCGGGGTAATTCATTAGCAATTACATCCGTTCGTTAAATAAACACGGACGAAGGTTCATCAGGGCATTACTTAGATAGGTTAAAACCAATAATTAGTGAGTTCAGTTCGCGGGGCGTAAAGTGGAGAGAGCGATTATTTAAAGATGCATATATAAATTACTGCTGGGAAATGGGCGCCACGCCTCCGCGCTGCGGGCGGTAGGGATGTTCGGGTAGTATCGATAGATTTATAAAAGTTAAGACATGAGTATAAATCTATCTACTTTACAGTTTCATTACTACTTACTAATTTAGACGACCACAGCATAAACGCTCTGAATAACAAAACCGCTTCACTTAAATATATAAGTTATTGATAACACTCAAATTACATTATCTATAAATTTATAATTTACTATCATGAAACAAAATTAAAAGAGAAGAAAATATATTTACTCTTACAATGATTTTAACGGTAATTCACTTTGTATTTCACACATTTTGCTATGATACTGAAATTTATACGGATATATGCCAATCTATAGTTACGGCACGCACACACACGCACACACACACACACACGCAACTTCCCGGAAAAGGGCATTGGACGGACCGTAATGACAGTCGTCGCCTTAATGACTTCATTTTTGTATAAAAAACGTAAATCCATAATTGGCTGTAAGTATTGATGTAACTATGAGATACATGAGCTATTGTTTGATTAAGAGGTGTGGATTTTGTTAAAATAAAATATAAATAAGGCTTTATTGGTCAACTGAATCAAATATGGCAGGTACATATCGTATTACGACTATACCATGTGACATATTACAATCACTGAGTTACGATTTATTAATGTATTACTTGGGAAAACCAAATAATACAATGTATAATAAGTTACAAGAGGAAGTCCGATTACAAGTTTTCACAGGTATGTTTTTAATACACGTAAATATAAAAATCGTGTCCAGTTTGCACATTACAAAAAGGCTATTGACATATTCATAATGAAACGGAAATTGTTTTAAGTGGAAAAAAATAAAAATTAAAAAAATCACATATCGAAATTGGCAAGCGCAGCGAGAAAATACTGGCCGATACTGCAGTGAAATGTTAAAATATCGTAAAAAAATGTGGAACATATTGCTAGTAGGTACCTTAATAATAGCTAACTATTGTTGACGAAGTCTTGCTGTATTACTATTTTTAGTTTTGTAGCACTTTGCACCGTAGGTCTACTACATTATTACCACAAATATTATTGAAACAATTACATGCTTTTTTTAAAACATATATTTAATTATATTATGTTATAGATGAATATATATAAACGACAAGGACACCTGGAAATAACGGTGCCGCAAACTATTCAGCGCAGGTTATAACTTACTTTGTAATTGTCATATGTTGATTTAAAAGATGCGATGAGGAATTTCTTTCGCCGTTTCTTCTCCTCAATGTTAAATCACCGTTTCAAAGCGGTAGTAGTAACAAAAATGATGCGCATAAGTTTATTTACAGAATACTTAAATGATTTTGAATTTCTTTCTTTGAAAACCAACTGTATGTTCTTTTGGTGGTATGTTATGTCTCTTTGGTGAGAATGAGAATGCGTACGGGGGTCCTTAAGAACCGGTAAAGGATCACGATATGCACTAACACCGTCTGGATGAAACTTCGTAGTACGGAGTCCGACTGTCGAGGACGTCTTATTAGTTCCTCTCTTGGCTTAGGCTGAATAATTAACAAAACTTGGTGCTGGTTCGTTAATTCAAAACATCGATAGCACACAGAAGTGTCTGTCCCTCCCAGTAACGAGGCAGCATCGTAATTTCGAATGATCAACTGTTATTATATAAAGTAAATTCAATAATAGCAACCATCGTCTTGTTTGCAGATTCGGGAATTCACGGTCTCGTACAAATGTCGACTTTATGCCACGGAAATAAAACACGAATCCCCTTCGCGCACGACCCAAAGAAATTTGGACGAGACCGTTCATGCGATTGACGTAAAATGTGCTCACACCTTGACGTGGCAGGGTTGGATTTCCATCGAATTGTGTGAAGACATATTACGGGCTAATTTCACCGAATGTTGGCAGTATGCGCAAATTACCGAGTCATCGTAATAACTGCAAGCACAGGTCGTATAATGTGTTCGGGTATGAAATAATGAGCGTACATCGGCAGGTGCCTGTACCCTGCAATCAGGGTGTCACAAAATGTCTTGTTATGGTCATTTTCTGGTTATTGACACTTTTTGCTTAATATTTGCTAAGAGGAGGGTATTTATAAAATGCTGTTGGAACTTTAAGGTTAACAAGTTGCAATTCTATATGAACAACGACTTTGTAGTTAGTTTCTTGATATACATACGAGGAGTTAAAAGTAAGGTTAACCAGTTGTTTTATTGCGAAGTTAAACAATAACAGGTATTTAAGCATATGATTCGATTTTAGGAATTAATATAAATTTTTCGATTCGTGAAGTCCGCCTGGCTCGCTACCACCCTCCTGCTGGAATCAGCCGCCAAACGACTCGCCGTGTTCCGTCTTGGGGTTGAGAGCTACTTTCCTTCTTTCTTGGCCGAATACGCATTAGTGATGCCTTCGGTACAGACGGGCGACGGTGACCACTTACCATCAGATGGCTCGTTTGCTAAACATAATAAAAATAATTAACAACTGATCTAGGTTCGAATTTCCTCAGTTCATTTAGACATATTTATAATAAATTTCCATAGTCATTTATGTTACGATAACTTTGTGTATTTATCTATGTGTGTATATGTATGTATGTGTGTATATGCGGAAACTGATCCCTGGAACCACGGCGCCTGGTTGACAACTTTTTTTACTATTATTCTAGATAAACATAGGTTATATATCAAGTGAATGTGTATAATTATTAGTTCTTGAACTCGAAAAAAGTCGGGACGGGCTGCTAGTCTATACTAATAAATAAAATTGGAGTGTCTGTTTGTAATATTAAAATAACCGCTTTTTACTACATGCACATGTACATATACCAAAATAATATTTTTTACAATTTTTGTTTGTTTGTCTATTTGTCTGTTTGTTCCATCTAATCTCAAAAACGTCTAGATCGATTTTGACGGGACTTTCACTGGCAGGTAGTTGATAAAATAAGGAGTAATTTAGGCTACTTTTATTTCTACTAAATAACTTTTTTGTTAAATTACACGCGGACGAAGTCGCGGGCATAGCTAGTTTACAATAAATTCGTAAAATACCTTCCTAATACATCCCTCTTCGTTACATATAGATTAATAAAAAAAATACAAAAAACTCAACAGCAGACAGTACTAGAAAAGGGAGTTCCCTGTCATTTATTAAATTATGTATATCCTTATTGGTTTCAATTTCTAGAAACATGTCAGCAGGTATATATTATTATACTATGCTATTATGGCAACATTTTTTCAAAACCAGGTCAACTGTACCTAATTAAAAACTGTGGTTGTCTCGCCTCGTCATTTATTAAGATAAACGCATCATTCCGAACGCGGACAGGGAGTGCGCTCATTTGATAATATTTTAAATGAACTGTGAGAGCGTGCCGACAGTCGCGGAGCAGAAACGGCTCAGCGCCATTAACTAAATAGTTAACGAGCTGAAAAAAATGAATTTACATAAACACACCCGTATCAATACGAGGGCTCGGGGCGACCGGAGAATATTATTTATAATATTAATAACAACTAATTATACGTTTAAAAGAAATATTTTATATGTAATGACGTGATATAAATCTCGCTCGAAGCCTAGGGATGGGAACGGTCGGAATATTTATACTATCGATATATTTATTATATTTATTTTAAATTGATATTTATGTAAATGTACAGTTAGATTACTGAATGATGTTTTTTTTATTATGACCTTGATTGAACTGCGTATCACACGTCAAATCACGTTGACAACACTCACTCATGAGTAACTATGAAACAAATAAAAGGAAATCATTAAATAAACAGAAAAGGTAAGTTACTGAACTGTCCCGTCTTTGCCTATTTATATAGATCAGTTATTTCGCATTTAAACGTTAAAAATAATAACAATACAACTTTGTACAAACTTGTGCTTTGTTTATCAACGACACTTAACAAAGTCGCGCCCTTCGTACAACAGAACTGTACAACATTGCAATGTTTCTAGCAGCAGCGGACATCACGTCTCAAAGTTGGCGAGCGGAACGATAAGCCAATTTAATACAAGCCCGTTCGCATTCAATAAACCATTTCATAAACCAACGCCCACATCGCGTCCCAATCAATACACAAATAAAGTGCAAAATGCCCGGACGAAGCTTTAAAACAAATAGTTCCAAGAATATCAGCTTTCATAACTTTGCCAAATTGACACCTTGTTTAAGCCGGCGCAATTCACGACGATTTGCGGTGTTCGTAAGTGGGCTATTATAAAATTACCAAGTTAAAAATGCAACATCAACAAGGTAAAATAAATCTTATGTCTTTACATATAAAGTTCACTTCGAATGCGGCTAGCAGTTTGCAGCGATGTTCTCGAAGGTGAATATCGGGTTCGTATACGTTCATCGACAATGATTTTATACCTTTTTTCCCATCACGAATATCAATGGAAATTTGTTCAGACCAATTATCTGCGCATGCCTTTATTTCTGTAGTGTCGAAACGACTTTACGATTTTTCACTATGTTCATTACGTATCTTGGCTTTATTAATGGATCGTATTAATTTGGTAGCACGAACGTCGCGTCGAAAGCGTCAACGATAAGTCTTCGAGCTTACCCATTGTGTCGAGTCGTGGGTTTCGGGTATTCGGATTTGAGGGCGTTAAGTTTTCTTTATAAATGCATAATTTATTATGATACGGGTCCTAGGGCGAAGCGATGATGGCATAATGGCGCCGGTGTATTGAAACCGACAACGCAGGTTAAGCGGCTGGTCATTACATTAATGGATCGGTTCGAACGGCCGCCATTAGAAACTTTTTGAATGATTTTCAGAGTTTCGTTAAGTATATTGTTAGTATTATGTACGACTTCTGCTTTATATCTTTTATTATGTGTATATAATCGTTGGTGTCTGTGAGTAATCGCATAGACACTTAACGATTTGATCGATTGAGGTTATATGTACACAATATTTCGGATTAAGGACGGTCCTCACGATAAAAATAAAAAAATATATATATTTATAATAAAAAAAAATTATTTGAAGGTTCGGTGGTATTGTAGTAATGTTTAAATAAAACCACTTTAGTTATGAATGTAACAGTTGACGGCCTCGTAGCCCAGTTGGATGTGAAGCGACCTGCCGAGAAATCCCGGGTACGACTTGGGGCCGACGTACAAATTATTGTAAATAAAGATAAATGTTTATTCCCGGATCAGAAGTGTTTGTTTATGTCCACGCCGCCCGCGACACACATAATACTAGTGTGGGTGGGTGGGTGTGTGTGTAGTCACACTGAGTATGTGTGTGGGAACATTTATTTGCCTATTAATAAGCCTGTGAGAACAACCTTATAACCAATATTAGCTAGTTTCATATGAAATAACAATTCACCAGTACAAATTCGACAACTGAAAAGGATCACAATTTAATTATTTCTAAGTTAAAACCAACACAAAAACGATTCGTTATCCGTAAGTAATTGTGCCGTCCGCAAAAAAAGCTCGAGCGCCGCCGGCCACGAAGCATAATCGTGTTTTGGTGCGATATGTTTAAATATTTGTTAATGCGCGTTGGGTATCGACGCTCGCTGTCGGGTGGTACACGCCTTCTGTACCGCTCGCAGAAAAAGTTTATATGAACTTTTTAGTACTACGATAAAATCATCATTATTAAAGCCCATAATTACTATTTCACAGCCATAGTCCACCACGATAACTAAATGCGGATTTACAGACTTTACTCACCTTCGAAAACATTATGGAGAACTGTCAGCTACACAGGTTTCTTCACGGCGTTGTCCTGCACCGAAACAAGTCACAATTAGATAGATAACTGGCGGCCCGCCCCGGCTTCGCACGGGTGTACTTAATCAATAGTTTCCGCAACGTATGCGATGAAAGAAATTTTTAATCAAATTTTTCTTACACCTCGGTTCACGTTTTATCGAGGATCCCTTATTTTTTCTAGTAATAAATATAGCGATGTCACTCAGGGATAATGTAGCATTCTAACGGTGAAAGGATACTTAAAATCGGTTCAGTAGTTTTTGAGTTTATTCGTTACAGATATACAAAAATACAAAGCTAATACTTCTCTTTTTAATATTAGTATAGATTAGTAATAAGCACATAATTTGAAAATTTAGTAACGCGTAAAGGTTCTGACCTTCAAGTCATCTTGAAACATTATTGTTTAAAATTTACACAACGTCGATTGCAAGAGAAAGATGGAAAATTCAATTTTATAATGCATTAATCAAATAAATTAATGGACGGATTATCATGGTAAGTGACCACTGCATTGTCCATTTGTGTCACTGGAAGCACTACCAACGTATTGCCGATTGACAAGGAATAGATAGATGTACCCCGTTTACTGTTGTCATAGCTCCGTGGACACGGTTATGAGTACAGTTCAATGCTTTTCCTATAAGTGATCATCGATCAATTGCACAACAACAATTATATGCCATTCATCTTTTTTACAAGTGAATGACCCTCTCCTCCCTCCTGTACAGTGACATCACCCATTTTGCAATTTTTGCTGTTACAAAATATTAAATAAATAACTAAAACAATACTTCCACAATGATTAACAAAAATCTCTATTAAAAATAATAATAACAGCAACTTTACAAAATATAAAAAAAATCTTGTGTCGTGTTCATTGACTTTAAATTCTTTCGTTTTCCATAATGTACAAAACTTTCGTGGACTATAAATATTGAGGTCCAATACTTTGCTTGTGCACTAAAGATGGAGTATGTTCCTGTACCGATCGTTTTGTAACAGTACGCGCCAAACGCTTCGCAAGGCGTTCACTACACACACATAACTGTCTTCAGTGCGTCGAGTGGCTGATGACGCCCAGTTTACAACCGCTCGGGTCCTGCTGACGTCCGAAGCGTTGCTTTAAAGGATTCATTTACAAACGTTAAAGTCGACAAACATTCGCTCCGAACTGCAACGCCGTTGAACTACTTAGTAAGGTATACCGCGTCTATGTAATTAATGGCTCTTACAGATCTTCGCGTTTCCGCGTGCTTTAGTCGATTTAGTGTATAGGTAAATAAGGAAATTGCCCAGAGAGATACAAACGAAAAGAAACATTTAACATATTAAATGAAACTAAAATTGTCCAGATAAACGAGGTCTACAAAGATACTGCATAGAGAAAGTAATCTTCCGCCACGGCACCAGTTTGAAAAACGAATTTACCATTTGAAAAATACATTATTCTAGATAGTCATAGATAAAACAAATTCACCATGTCCCTGTTTGAATGCGATGATCTCAAAAACTACGGCAAAGATTTTCATACGGTTTTTCCCATTGACTGACTCACGGGAAAGATTCATGTGTATAATTAGGAAATAATACAAAACGCATAATAAAACTGAGAGTTCGATTGCTAATTGTGAATGTAAAAATAGATTTTCCTGAAAGTAATCGTATTGTATTGTAACATCTGAGATGAACGGGTTAATGTACCGAGGCAGGGGAATGGGTCAAGAATTTTTTCCTGCTACTGCTAGGTCAATCAATCAATTATTGACCGTGCGCGACATTATTCAACTCCATCGAGCGCTAACTATAGATAAATGGGCTTCGATTTGCTTTGAAGGAATCAACGATATCCTTGTCCTCGATGCCTGTGTGTTGATGTGTGAGCTTGGGTACCTGTGTGTTTGCAAGTTTTTAAACAGGGGGTAGTATAGGTAGCGAAGTTCAGTAATTTGGGAGTTCTCGTGTCTAAACATACTTATTTTAAACGAATACTTAACAAAAAATACAGTGTGTTTGTGTGTCGGACGCACAAATTGTCTTCCACTCCGCTCTGAGCGTGAGTTGCGGAGCTAATGGGCGGGGCTTGTCGTAGGGCTGCGACTGAGTCGGTGAAATTCGAGCAGCATAATGAAAATATAGTTTTTGATACGTATAGAAATTATGCAATATAGAATAGAAATTTATTGTATTGGATTTGGATAAGAGAGAAGAGCATAGGATAAGCACTTGGCACGAGGTCAACGGAGACTAATATTCGGGGTACTTTGACTTCTAGTCAATACGTTGAGAATACACGCACATCATGTAATATCATACTTTTAGTAAATATTGAAAAGTTTTATAATAATTTTATCGCGATCATCTAATCTTAATCTAATACTAATATTTTAAGAGAACCTGCAAAGTTTGTTTTTGTGTGTATGCGGAGGGTAAGTTCCGGAACCGAGACACCTATTAGAAAAATATTTTACCATTTCAAAGGCACATTATTCCGAATGGACCTGGGCCGTATACCGTATATACGTAATCGATTGTTTAACCCGAACCAAGTCGGAGCGGGCCCCTAGTATTGTTTAAAAATATGAGTTATATTCATTTTTATCCAAACAGATATGGTGTCAAATTAATAATATCTTAATCGTAACTAACATTATAACTGCATTTCTCTAATGTACTTCAATCTGTAGATACCAAAGATAAGTTGTTGTTCTTCCAGTGTTAACATTAATTTTAGAATAAGACGACAACCAGCAAGAAAAATATCAATTTGTATATGTACCTCAGTAGACCAGGGCGGCAGGGTGGAAGTTGTCGTGTTAGATTTGTATGGAATGTATACTACAGACAATAAAGACTCACCACACATGCACACACTCACACACGCGAGTGAGTGGACGTTAATGTTATATTTTAAATATTAATAATATATGTATATTTTTTATTTTAGCCGATTGTCACAACCCTACCTCGCCCTGACCGAAGGCCATCAATATAACAAATTAACAGGAAAGTTTCAACGACTATAAATTAAATGAGTTAATAGCCCAACAAATCCTGCGCATACTGCCCACAACTGGGCCCACGTTATAGTTTTTATAAGACCCATTTTACTCACGTATAAGTTTACGGTGTAATAATTTATTTATAGATAACTTTGTCTTATTAAAGTACGCACTGATCGAATGGCCATCGTGTCCTATGGGTTCTATTTGTGTGAAAAATTATAGTGTATGAACTGTTTTTAAACCAGAGTTACATCAGTTTCATCTGTACCTGTATCTGAAACGTCCAGATGAGAACCATTTTGATTTTCTATTCGGTCAAAATTGGATATGTTCGATACAATGAGACATTAACCTAAATTAAATTTTACAAAAAAAAATATTTTTTTTTACATTATTGATTCTACTGAAATTTGATGAAAATTTTTTTTAAGTTTTATCTAAAGTATTTGAATAAGTCGACATAATTACACCAAAGTATTGACTCCGCGTCGATCACTTTATGAGGTGTTGTCGTTTAAAGATACCGCCAACCTTAAAGACGACCGACCTTGAAACACTCTTCTTCAAATCAACAGTTAAACCTTATGAATGCGATTCGATTGGATAACCAGTCCGACTACGTGCGCGGGCAGCGGTGACCACTTATTTTCAGGTGTCCTGTTTGTTTTTAAGATAAATAAACTTTATCGACAGACTACGTGGACATACCTTAAAGGTAACACGAAAGCTTTAATCGACAAAAACAAAGACCCGACCCCGAGCTTCGAGACCTCCAAAAAACCTAAAAAACCCAGCGAAAATTTGTAAACGACGCGAACGCCAGCCCGCCCGTCGTACCTCGATCATTATTTTATGAGGCCCCAATTTGGTTTAAACTCTATTATTTGGGCCAATATCGAGCCAATTATGAACCTTCTCGGAACGAAACTATATGATTTGTTTCGGCTCCAGTTCTAAGCTAATTCGGATCCGTCGATAACCTGGGATACGGTGGCGTCATTATTGTTATTATCGATAGCTTCTTACATATTTGAGTTCTTCGGTTTGTTTTAATATGTGTGAAGTTGAGTGCAATGTAACTGAGGAAGTGGAGACTTAAAGAGTATTTACTTGTATTTGTATTCGACAAAATTTTATATTCTAAAGAGCTTCATTAATTTTTTACACTTGAGGTTGACTGTAACACATACAAACAAGTGAGATATAATATCGGAATTTATTGAAATTCTACATAATTTGAATATTATAGTTATACACTTATGCACGTAATTTTCTGGCTTCTAGTGCCGTTTCGAAAAGGTGCTTTGACGTTGAGGAGAAGAAACGGCGAAAGAAACCTCTCAACACATTTTTTAAGTCACATAATTATGATACTTACAAAGCTTAACCTACGAGGAATTGATTGCGGCTCCGTTATGTCCTTATAAATATATAAGTAATATTTACCTATGATATCCATCCATCTATTCATAATACCCATTACCTGCAAACTCTGCTTTAACGCGTCGCTTAAAAGCTCACGTATCAATTTTGGAACCTTATTGTACAAACGAACTCCAAGCCCCATAAAGGAACGCTGAACCTTTTGAAGACGATATGAAGACGTAACCAAATTATGAATATTTCTTGTTTCATGATTGTGTGTTAAGAATTAAAGTAACAATATTTTAATGAGAACATTTAGTTTTGAAATATCAAACTTAAATTATAAATTTCACAGTTAATATTTTTTCCCCTATTAGTCAATTTCATTTAACCAATTAATCAGTTTCTCAATTAATCATTTCACAATTTTCCAATTAATGAATTAATCTATTTACTCATTAATCAATTTACAAATTAATTCATTAATTTTATGAGTTTGGGGTGTAAGGTTATTTGTTATTTTTCGAGTTCGAACCAATTTCCACTCCTAGTGTCTGTTGGGGAACTCTGGGCTTTGAACCACCCGGTTAATTTGCTGCGGTTTTTGTACTTGGCTAACATAACCTTTCTCAAAGTCAAGCGTGAAATACGTTCAAAATCATTTAATCATTAAAGTAATTAGTAAAAATACTTATGTGCATCATTCGAAACGGTGAGAGAACGCCGCAGAGTGTGAGAGCGGCTCCCCAACTTCCATCTTCGTCGGCAACGCGTCTTCGATACCTTTAATGTTACGTCTCGTGAGGCGGTGACTGCTTCCCATGGACCTGTCTGCTAGTTTCCTGATTGAATGGAACTTATGATTACTATAAGTCGATGGGCCCCAATGTTATGAACACACACGTCATCTTAATATTCACTTATAATAACATTTGTTTGAAACAGGAAGCGAACGCGGGTCTCTCCACATAACACAGGTAGGTAATCGGTTCTGAAGTTGTTTGGGTTTCAAATATTTGGGGATAATAAAGTCGAGGTCTTATAGTTGTTTGTGAAACGCGAGAATTGTACCATTTATACATTATTTATGTATTTATACTGATTTTGTAATGATTTTTATTCTAACTATTTTTATATAAACAATAGTCTTGTCACTAAAAAAACTTAGTTCTTCCACTTTTTGAATCAAAATTGGTTCATCCGCTTCGGAAATAATGCTTGCAACGCGTTTAAGCCATAGCAGGATTTTTTAAGGTTGGCTTAGCAGGTCAACTGTCCTTTATTTTTTAAATTTTATTTAAAAACTGATTACCGACGTCGCTACGCTTCGGGAAACATAATCCTTACGTTAATAAATAATAACCACACTCGAAACAACAATTATTAATTTAATCAAGCGTTTTATAATTTTTTTATTTATACCCTTTCTCGTGAATAACTCTATTGACAAAAATCACACTATTTAATTTAATTTAGACATACAGCCTTTGTTTCACTGTGTATGTATTATTTTCATTTATTAACCAAGTTTCGTGTAGGTTATGCTATAGCCGTAAACATCTCTCGCTATCTGACAGGAGGTTTAACCAAATTATTCATTAAAATAACACCATTAGACCTCTACAAATCAAGCCCCTAGTAAACTTTACCATGGGAATCTACATAATATTTCATTTGGTACTTTTTACGTGAATATCTGAAAAACGACCAGAGGGATCACTTGACGGTTAGTGGTCATTGCTGTCTTAAGACATCTTTAATACTACAACTACTACTACTAAAATACAAAAATACACCGACGAGTTACCGGCCAAGATGGAAGATGGATCCACTTATTAATGCCGACTTTGCAATACACAATAACATTTTACAAGGCAAGGCTGAAGGAATGACCTGGACTCGAACATGAATTAAGTCTCTGAAGTCCCAACACTCCCCTCTCGCAGCTAATTACATGTCACAATGCGCATCAACATGTCATAGTTTGCCTCTACCTGCGCGACGGAAAGCGCTTCGTGATGGAAAAAACGGCGAAATTAACTCCTTCAGTTACAGATATATTGTCTGAAAGAAATAAAAATCATCGCGCAGTTATTTCTATGCTATTTTTCATGTGTCGCATGCCATTTGGGTGGCATTTGTATAACAGCAATTACGTGGGCGACATGGTGCCGCTAGCCCGTCGGTTGGGGCTTTGCTCAAATTATTGCGAATTGTAAAAGATATGCAGAGGCACATGGACTCGGATTCAGTGGAAGTAAGACCGAGTTCCTGGTTTTCAGACCGGCTGCCGCGTGCTGCTTAAATAAACCCTCCATCTCACTGAACGGTTGCACGCCATCATCATGGCATCATGGCACGTTTGCCAGTGTACACAGAATACTGTTGGTGATTTCGCGCGGAGACTATAAAGTGACAGAAGATGCTACCTGTCGTATCTGTTGGTGCAGCGTCGACAGTGATGACAGCTGATGTCCCCACTTCCATCCCTGATATTAGAAAGTCAGTTAAGTGTTTGTATAATTTAATTTCCTTTTAATAACCCCTAGACTTAAGTATTCTGTAAGTTATGCTGTAGTTATTATTATGTATCTCTTAACTTGCTCGGTTCCGAGACGTACGTGGAGCAGGTCCTGGTAAGGCGGGAGGCTTGCGTGACGACACAGGTTCGACACGTAGAGGTCCCGTTGAGATATTTTAATGAATAACATTGATATTAGCAGCTGGGGATGTATTTCACCTTCGAGGGGGAGGGTTGAACCCTCATCAGCGACATTCCTCGTTATGACGTAATTGGACACATCCACCACCATTTATCTACTCCGACCGGCCGGTTAAGGCGAGCATAGAAGTAGAAACCTGTCCCTCGACCTCCATTCCACCTACAGGACATACGGAACACAAAATTCCCCGGGAACATTCGGTTCCATGGTACTCACCGGCAACACGTCACAACATGCCCTGTGAGTTCATTATCATTATCATAACCGATACAAACAGCTCGTTTTAATTGATCGGTACTAATTCAGTTGCTATCGGAGCAATAACTGCACAGGCAATTACCATTGAGGCGCTCGGTTTGCGCTGTGAACGGGCTGAGGGTGTTGCCAGGGTGTTGTTATCATATATTTTCTACTGACGGTTCCATATAATCCATTTGTAAGGGAGTGTACAACTCGGCTTGTTAGATTAATTGATGTATGAAGGCGGTTGTGAAATAAAAAAATGGCATGTTTTAAAACGAACTGAAAAGTAAGTAGGGTAACGTCCGAGATATTCTGTGGGGTTGGACTGAAAACCAGCGCCGTAATGTCATGGTATTCATTGAGTCCGATCCTTATCGATTCTATGCAGCAGGTAATTTTTTTTTTATTTTTGTTTAAGTTTTTTTCTATTATTCTTGTTTTCACTAATTTTTTTGTTTTATTTTGTTTGTAATGTTTATTTTTTATTGGAATTGTTGCTGTTGTGAAAATTGAATAAACATTTTTATTTCTTTCTTTCTTTTCATATCTGACTACTCGCTTTCGCCTCAAGTGGACTAGTAAAAAATATTGACCATCTTTACGTAATGTATTGTAGAAAGATCAATTCTTACATTTAGAAATCTATATTTATAACAAAATTGCATTGTTGTAATATATATTGTGTAATATATGTAGAAAATATTTATTTTGAAAATTTAAGGTATCGGTTTGTTATCGATATACAGGTCAAAACACATAATTTTGAAATTGTTGTCTCTCCTTGTCGATCTGACTGTTTGACTACGTACCAAACTAAAATCAATGAACAGATAATAATGCGAGTTCCGCTTCCTTTTCGTTCGGCACAACTTAAGTGTTAATGAAGTTTATAAGTAACAGTGACCACTTACCATCAGGCGGCTTGTCTGTTAGCTTGACTACTAGTTACGTAAATAAAGATTTGGGTGATACTTGTCAATTTGTAACTAATATTACGGGTCGTAATCTGGGATACTTATATTAGTCTGTAATAACGTTCTATTTCCTTTTTTTATTGGCAACACTGAAGCTCGTCAAGGGGAAACAAAACGAAAATCGAAGAGAAATGGAATCAACTGTCAGCTGCTTGTCAAAACAGAGAGCAAAATGCTAACGAACTGTTTTGTCTTTGCTTATTTCTATTGGACGAAGACACTAGGGCTATTACTAATCGTTGATAAGAAGAAGGAATAACACGTACAGGCTGTGAAACTCGCTGTACGTTGTGTACGCGACTTTGAACTTTATTGTAAAGTAAATACAGCGAGCGATAAGCGGCCGACTTTAACGAATGGCGCAGGAAATTCTGTTAGTGCTCGTAATTTGGGATGGTCTTGTGTCCAAACTTCGTATTTGGTACTGCACTGATTTATAGCAGTGAAGAAATTACATTTGACAAATAATTGTTGCTTTTAGAGTTTATGAAATTATTAATTTTACAAAATATTGATACTTAATAAAATAAAACATTACAATAATAAGTGTTATTTTTATTTATAAATTAATAGAATATTAATAGTTAAATTCAACAGCACCAAATGATCCGGTTTAAGGTAACTCGTCTACAAATTCACTCCAAAGTATTAAAATAATTATATATTATATATCCTGTTCGTATTAAAATAATTATATTAAATTATATAATTATATTAAATCGGTCTACCGCTTCCACTGTGGACAGATTCACAGTTCATTGCTATTTTTTGTTTGAATTTATTAAAAGAATTTTGGTTTTCAATAATCTTATAGTCCCCTAAAGGAAAAGCATTAAAAAAACTATTACACCAAATTGTACGATTCACAGCCCACACCTTGTAATATATAAATTGAAAGATATCGTTTTTCTTAGACTGTCATGCAATCATGCACATTATGATCATAATAATTATGAGTACGTGTTATACACGCGATTATACAATGAACTCAGGCGATGGCGGAAGGGCGACGCGACCAAACGGTTTGACCAATAAAGTTAGTTATAATAAACCAAAAAAAGTAATGCAATACTATTAAAGATGTAAACTCAAAGATTAAAATTATAGCAACATTCCAAAAATCAAAATCGTCTTAAAATTTAAACTTGTGTTTAAAGACAGATGTCCTGCAAAAAAGATGAAAATATTTATTTATTCATTATTGATGTTTCCCAAACCCCGCATGCATACAAGAGCTAAACCCAGAGTACGGGGGCGTACCAGGAATTATTTATTGCATTTAATTACTTATCGGCCAGCCGGTGCGCCGCTGCGCCGCCGAAGCGCCGGAACCTCGCTGCAGGTTGTATGCACCATATATTAGCCGTTTCACCCCTTTCAATTACCGCGTTTTCAACGAGAATAAGATCGCGAGAATACGTGTGATTTACGGCACAACAATGGTCAGTGAAACCAATGAGATCTACATATAAATAAACGAAGACGAAACAGAAACAGTTCAGTACCTCCCTCTTTTCTGTTTGTGAAGCGTTTGTCTTTTTTTTAGTAGCTGTTGCGGTTCAATGATGTTATTAGTTAAAAAAATTTAAACAAAAGGTAATGTCGCAGATTATTGCCGACTTCGGAATATAATTATATAAAAAATATATATAGAATTCGGAAATACTTTCAAATTTTAATTATAAGTAATTAATGTCGTAATTAGTAAGTAATATGAGTTACCAATTAGAAGTTTTAAGTGACGCATTAAACACAGCTTACATGTAAGAATATTATTGTATAGATGATTATATTATTGACAAAAACGCCTGGAAATAACCGTGTCGAAACCAGTTCCGCGTAGGTCTAAACTAGCTTTGTAATCGCCATGTGTTCGTTTAATAGATGAGCTGAGAAGTTTCTTTCTCCGTTTCTTTTCTTTAAAGTACCTTTTCGAGGCGGTAGTAGGAGCAGAAAATAACATGCATGAGTGTATTCATAAAACACCAAAATTATTCCATGATTTTGAATTTGAATTCGTCGGAATTTCGGAATGACGCTTCAGTCATTTCAAAGCAGTGTAAGATTGGGCCACCACAAATAGCCGAATACAATTTAAATAACCGTTAATTAATTAGTGCATGCTGTCTTTACATGACTAGTATATTAAGTGTTGTAACCATTGACAGACATAATTAAATGAAATAAATGGATATGAGGCAGATATTGGAACAATTGTCAGCTAATTTCTTCATATTGAACTTGCTAAACGTAACTTATATAGTCATCGAACTTCGAGGGTGAGTACATTATACAATAGTATTACGCGTTATGTGTTTGCCCTGTGGAAACTAGACAATGTCCAGACTGCATCGGCTTTTTATCCGCTATCAAAGACGACGGATTTTCGTATACTGTAATATTGCTGTTCACAACTTTGTTTTAAGTACTAAAAAAAAATCCTTTTTGTTTAACTACCAACTTGACATTCGCAGGATTTCAGGAATATTATTTATGCAGCAACAGAATTTGAGTTGGAAATACAGTACGATTGAAATAGAGTCATCCATCCTTGAGTGCAGCGTTCCCTGCTCGTCGTATTGAGAGATTAAGGCAGAAGGTCTCCGCTATTAAAGGTAGCCGAGCCGCTTGTTGTACCGCCCAGCTTAATCTGCGTTAGACGTCCGTGGGGTAAGTCCAACACCTACCCGCTCAACAACTACCCGTCTGATAATCGTTGAATGTTTTTAGCGTATCACGGCTGCAATAACTGCGAACTAGTTTGCAAGGGGATGCCCCGCTATTTTATTGATTAGCGATTATTTGGTATTGTGGACGTCTAGAAGCAGCGATGATCGATTACCATCGAGTGATACGTCTGTTTGTTTGACGTAAGATTTAAAAATGGCTCAAAATTCACTGGCGCCGCTTATTATACTTGAGAGGTAAATAAGTACAGGCATGCAACTTTTTAAGTACACAATTTTAATTTTGCATGCACCCACATCACCTACCCGCAGCCTGCCGCGAAGTCGACGACGCGCGTGCAAATTTTTAATTATCCGCGAGAGGCTGTAATCGATTGTCCGCACGGCTGCGCTCGTGTCGAAGACGAGAAGGGACACCAGTGGACGTACAGACATAAGTCTTACAATTCCACTGCACCATGATGTACTGTAGTGGTTTTTCAGTGAGGGGACGAAGGAAGGTCTACCTATTGTTATATTTTAGCCTTAAATACTGGTGCTGTTGGAAATAATGGGTAGTTAAAAGCCCAGCAACCGAAAGTAGAAAAGACCACATGCCAAGGCCTCGTTCGTTGTACAGCAAGGTCTACCTTTAGTTTACTAGGGTGGTTGATTTGGGCTCCAACATAGACTGAGATCGTTCTAGGCGGGGTGACAGCTAAACAAGATGTTCAAGGTGGGTCGGATAGACCGACTGTTAAGGAATTTGATAACTTGCTCGCGTCGGAGTTCCCGGCTATTTATAAAGTGAGAGCCTTTAAAAGAGTGAATAGGCTTGTATAAGTAAGTGCGATCGACATCTTGGACTTCATCACAACTTACCATCAGATGGGATTGTTGTCAAGCAATAACTTATGTAACGTAAAGAAGTCAGTAAAGTAAGTCGAATTAATTAGACTTCATTGCACAACTTAACCTTTTTTTTTTGTTCTCGAGGGAGGAAACCTGCGAATGGGACCCGGTGCCGTGGGAGCGACACCGGGTTATGTGAGATTTTTACCGTACTAAACAAATTTCCATCTTTTTTGACAGGTTTGTCATTTTGACAGTATG
>PDGT01000066.1:385482-435767 GCA_003671415.1 Megathymus violae | reverse complement strand
GAACGCGCTCGGTTCTTTCAACTACCGCTGATTGCTTGTAACAAATTGCTTGATGACAATAACTTTGTTAATCTTTATCAATCAATTATTTCAACAGGGTATAAAGATGCTCGTTTAAAAACAAAATTATCGCGATCCGAACGAAGATTCGAACCGGCGACGCGTAAAATTAATTATATCCTCATTGGCCACTGAACTTATCAACCTGACAACCTTTTCTCGAGTAATTTCATATTTGCTATTTAATGCAAGTCGCTTGGCTAATTAATTGTGTAATTAAAATGTTTACCTGCGCATGCTACTCGACTGTTATATTGTTAAGAAATTATCCGAGAAGTCCATCGTCACAACTAATCGTTGGGCCCACTGTTGGGCTCGGGTCTCTTCTCACAATATAAAAGGTAAAAGCCATAGCCATAGCTACTCGATTAAGAATGAGCAGATGTCGCATACCTTTGAAAATATCGAGAACACTAGTAAGCAGGTTTTATGATTTTTTTGTTCACCGAAGCAAATGATAATTAATTTGTTATACCCACGCTCATTACTTTGAAATATTACATGTGTTTTTCGAACCCGAGTCCCCCGTAGTCGAGACCGACGCCATTATGTTTAATCAATCACAATTTTTATACGACTTCGGTGTTCACCGCTCGTATACTCGTTCATTGTTGATACTAGACTCGGAGCTCTGATGTCATAGCTTCGTCCGTTGTTCTACAGGGTTTGTTACAAGCTTCGGCAGTTTTCAATTATTATTTTAATGTTGAGAGATTATATAATATTTATTGATAGATTATTAATTGTTGTGATGTATTTAAAAATAGTGGTTCTATAGCAGTATAACAAATTAATAAGTTGCTAGTGTTGCGCGATAGTCCAGCCGACTATCGATAGTGACTATGGTATCGATAGTATCGATTCGTCGGTCAACACCGATGCCGTCGTTACCATCGATTTAGTACAGTACAAGTTAGCAATGTACAATTGAGTAATATATAGTCGCGGACGAGGTCGATAAATGATGTAGAGTTCAAGTACTTGCGCCGCTTCATCGTGATTGCCAAGTTGAAAGAATTGCATTCGCCGCGTCCGTCTTGTACGGTAGTTGTTAGTGCATTGTTTCAATGCTTTTTTTGCGCTCAAGCAAAGAGAACGGTCGAGGCGGATACGCGGGAGGGAGCTGGTGAATGCTCATGCATATCAACGCAACCGGCTGCGCTGGTTATGTGGGACTCCCAATAGACTTAACTGTCTACCCACCTTGGCAAATTGGCTTTGGCCTTGCGGCTTCTAAGCCTTCATTGGGTTCGACCCCTTCGTGGGGAAAAGGGGTGCTAGTGATGCTCCTTAGGGAGCATCCGCTCGGAAGCTAACACTGAAGGTGGTGTTGATTGGGGATTAGTGTCACCGTGTGGATGAGTCCTATCGGATTTCGCAATACATAGATTATTCACGTATGTCTAACAATCACGTGTATCAATTTACGTATCCGTACAGATACCATTGATAATGAATTACTAATAGTGTTGATTACTAAATTCGAACAAAAGTTTAAATAATATCTACGATATCGGTACTATCGATAGGGCAACCGTTATTATACAATGTCTCTCGGTTGGCAGTATCGATTGATCGATAATCGATTTTATGCAACACTATAAGTGAATAGTTACTTATACGTACTATATGGATCTCAAATGTCCACAACAGAACTATTTCTAATGAAGAAAACGACTGTTCGGATACTTCAATATATTATTAATACACAGATTATACTCGATTATATAATATTACAGTAATAACTGTTGTTGTTGTTCGAGATTTCCTACGCAGCTTGCTTCCACAGGGGCGCGGCACACGCGTGGGGAATACGGGTTTCGATGGATTCCTCCTTGCCCGGCCAATTCCTCGAGGGGTACAAAGGCCTCTTTGGTTGGTTTTTGATCTTGCTGTTTAGCAGGGCGTGAGGGCCACCGGACACACGGTACGTCAACGCAGCCTAGCAGTAGCAGGTGATCGGGAGGATCGACCTTAACAGCTCTCACGGGAGCGGGGTCCCATCAGATGCCCGACTGTGGGTCAGCAGCGGACCCTCTGAGATGCGGTCAATAATGACTACAAGAATTGAACCCCCTTATACTATCGATCAGAAATCTTAACAGGGCGATTTATCGTTGAATTTTGTAGCGCCATCTCTTGACAGATAAATAACCTATATTTATCCATCAAAGTTGTGTACTTACTTTCTTGACTCTATCAGTTAAATATCATTACACAGATTAAAAATTTCTTAGAAAATATTACGAAATAAACTGAACCTTATTAGTTTCTGTACCTTTCTATTCTAAACATTGATGGTTAGCGAAAGTTATGTCTATTGTACAAGTTATATATTGTATAATTATTATTTATACGGTTTTAAAGTTGCTTTGTCAATTAAATGATTCTTAATGCAGTTAAAAGTTCAATACGTGAAAATAAAAATATTGTTATATTTTGAAAAGCTCTTTTGGATTAAAAACGGAACATAACCTAATCTATTAATTTTCCATACCATGCCTCAGCTACGTATAGGGAGTGTTTCAAATTTTCCGCAGTGAGATTATGGAACGACTTACCCCTCCTCGAAAATTCAAATTAACAATGATTGCTTTAATTTAAAACATAAATTAGGTTTCTAACGAGACAATTTGCTGCGTAGGACCCGAGACACGCTTACTAAAAGTCCCTTGACCTAAAAGACTTTTTCGTTCAAAAATAAATACAAACACCTACACACATTTGCGTACATATATCACGCGAGTACGGTCGACGTCGGGGAGTCCTTTACGTAAACTCCCGCTTATATCTTCATGAGGAGGGTACCTCTGAAAAACAATACTGCATAAATATGGGCCAGTAAAATAGGGGCCATGACTCCACGTCAGATGACGGAGGACATTTGTTTTTGTTGTTATAAGTACTTTTTTGTATTTTTAAGCTTGTATTGTTCATTATTTTTATGTATATTTTTTGTGGCAATTTTTTTTATTATTATGATTGCATGCACGCTCACTGTTTTTTATTGATATTGCAATTGATACATATATACATACTCAATACTTTTATTTAAGTTCAATCAATAACTACAAAAGTTCAAAGAACTTCCAAAATATCGGCATGCGACTCGGACGTAACAATGATGTTGCCATAACCACAAAAATAATAAATTTAATTATTTTAATAAAAAATACATTTAACTCCAACGTATTGAAAATTTAAACCACATTTCTATTTCGCAGACATCTTCAATGAGTTAATCAAAAAAATTTCATATATTTTTTACTCTACATGTGTATAAAGCAAAATTTAATCAGGTTGAAGGTTAATTGTAACATAATCCCACTTAAAAAGTTAAAAGAACGAGGAGTACAAACTGAGAGGTGGGGCCGAGTTCCATTTGAAAGCGCTATGTTTTTACTGACTATTCGTAATAATATTTAACCTTACATTTAAAATTATATGGCAAATGACATAACTAGAAGCCGTAGAATCCCTGCAGTTACAATCATTAGTCAAAAAGAGAAGCTTTCATATTGTACCTATTATTTCAATAAGACACGCGACTTACGCCTTATTGCCTAGAACTTAAGTTGAAAATCCTTTAATTTTCGTCACTTTCCGATTTGCTACAACAAAACTCAAGTTTACTGGAAATTGTGTGCTGAATTGTTTCATTCGAAGATAGTTCTATATGTGAACTTTATCGCATAACATTATGGTTTAAAATTAAACAGAACTAAGAAGTTTCATTGCTAAGGGTTACGGCCGTAAATCGATCGATTGAATTACGATCGAAGCGACATCTTTACGAGGAAGCGGTGAGCGGAACGCGTTAATTTGTTTAACCAACTTGGTTATGATATTAACTTATGTTACTGGTTCTGATTTTTAACTTTCTAATTGTTTAATATTTAAAAACATAACATTGTGAAATATGTAATTGAGCTAAGCATTTTGTCGGTCAAGAACCTAGTCGAACTTAGCCGAGTGTAGCCAAAGACTGCCGATTCAAGTGCAACTCCGTGTAGAAATTAGATTTTTTATTTTGGGTGGGTATATTGGTGGTAGGGCGTTTGTGCATAATTTAAAGAAAAATAAATTGATTCACAGAAAAATATTGAAAAAAATATTCAATCACTCTGAGAAATTAATTGAAATAAATAATGTTTAAATTTTAACGTATGACGACAATATGGTGGCGATTGTAACTGTCAAATATCATGCCTGTGATGAATTATCTGTGGAGTTTAACTTTAGGTACATTTTTATTTTTGAATTGACATCTTTTATTAGGTTAGATTTTCAGTAAGATACATAGATAAGTAAATAACATTTATTTAGTTATTAATCCGATATATTTACATATTATATTGACGTTTGACATTCATGACGTATTATACTAATAACTGTCATATGCATCCGTTGTTTTGAGTGTTACAGTATGTTATTCAAAAATTTAATTATTGACACTAAACCAAGCTGAGATCTAGGATTTGAATAATAAGGAATGCTTTCGATTGATATGATCTACTTTCTACAGTTTGTACATGGCGACGCCCAGGGTTCATATATTTGTGACACATCTCCTTTCATTACATGACTTCTTCACCCGGGCTTTGGTGTCTTTTAAAATAACTTTGTAGAACTCTTGCAGAAGTGCTCTTGGGTGAAAAATCTTTTTAATGGAAATATAAATATAATGGACATCAGTAGTCAGTAGTTTTATAAAAAGAAAAATAACTTATAGCGCTACGTTTTTGATAATCAACAATAATCCAACAACATTTTGATATTGCGCTACTGCGGCAGGGTTGCCATATAATACAAAATAATATTATAACGAAATAAATTATTATAATGTGATATGAGCATGGTTGCATGTGTATGCAGGCCACATTGACAACAGCGCCATTCTATATAGCACTACTTTTGTATCGTCTCGTTGGCGTTTTAATGCTAGTGTTCTTATTCGTAAAAGAGCAGATTGACTTCATGAGTATAGATAGTTCAGGCCATCCATAGATATTCATTCAAAACATTACATTAAAATAAGCTATGGTCGCGCGATTAAATGCCTAACCTTGTTTATTTATTGTTACGGAATGCCAACGGAAAGTACACATTATATCATTTTATAACAATTGGAAAGATACCTATTAGATCCCTTTACAATTGTAAGCAATAACGACTTAATTCTGTAACTGAAACACATCAAATATTTCACGTTTTATTATAAGGTTTTTGTTTGTAATCTTTTTAATTATTTTTAATACTTTTCAAGCGAAATAGATAAATAGATTTTTTAAGACTTACAGTGTAGATGAAGAATCAGATCTTTTTGCCACTTAATAGATGTTTTGACAATTTAAATGACATTTACAGTTCCGGTACGTTTGTTTATGGCAATGTCACTATGAGTGTCGAAACAACAATGAATCCAAAATAATTCCCCAAACCAAAATATTAAACAATTTAGTTACGGCTTTATTACTCTAACTTACGATGGAATAATAAGCAAACTTCTACCAAAAACCGCATAAAAATGGCCAAGAATTCCCAATTCTCGTTCGACAAACAATCAGAGAAAGAAACCCTGGTTTTTACGATACGGCAGCTAAATGTAATTTAAAAGTAAAATGGCGCTGGACAGACTGATGGACGCCGGCTGACAGAGACAGACGACCTCTGTCCGAAAACACCGAAAACAATCACACGTCGAGAAAAAAATAAAACGAAACGTCAAACCAAAAGGAACAAATATGGCGGCAGAGCGCGCGAACATTCCGCAGATGCCACATCCTCCAATTAAGATCCCCTAAGATTGTCCTTCGCTTTTTTATACCCCTTTGCTGGTTTTTTGGACCTCGTTTTGTGACAATCACAGTACGAAAGTATTTTAGAATTGCCGTACAACGTTTGACAATATATGCGCGTAACAATATGGCACTTAAATTATGATTATAGAACACTAAGTTCAATTCGATAGTTGAATTAAAAAAATTAATCTCAAAGAAAAGGCATATCGATTACTTATATTATCATCATTGGGGCAGAGTAAAACACTATAAAAACGTAGTGGTCACAAACTCTGTGAACGTATTATTTAATCTGTTAACACAAGCGATAGGCTATTCTATAGAGCCACTAGCGACCCTCCATCCAACTTATATTAATCGTTTGTAAACACACCGAGCTGCGAACGCTTCACAATAAATACAACATTCATTTTTTTTTTATTGACATGAAAGTGGGAAATCTGTACTTATGCGTTGACTGGTTGTAGCAATCCATAGGCAACAAAAAGTAATATAATAGTAATAATACTGCTTTTTACTGTTTTAAAAGACGTGTGCATATAGCCACAAGTTATTTCACAGTGTGGAATACATGAACTGGGAACAAGCGTGTATTTCAGGTGTCAGCTGTTCATCCCGCGGCGCACACTGAGTATGTATCTAATGCACAGTTATCTATTCAGTAATTGAACTTAGCATAATACAGTTACTAAGAAGCATTATTTTTATATGATGTGCGTGTCGGAATGTACGCGAGAAGGTTGGTTTAATTTAGTTTATAACTGTGAGAAGATCTTCTATGCCATGTTGTGTTTTGGAGTTTAGCCAGTGTTTTTACCTTAATTTTAATTGAACTTTAGTCCCCTCTTATATTCATCTTTTACAGAGTAAACTATTGTTTGAGCAGGATCGTACACAAGTAGGTGAATATTTTAAAAACTTACAAGATTAACCTGATACTATTCGTCACCACTGTAATTTTAACACGTCTATGATAATCCAACATCGAAAACAACTTCTGTTCGTTACTAATTCTGTGGCTCTATAGCTTTTATAACACCTTCAGCTTCGGGTTATTTCGTTTTAGATTACGACAACGATAATTACACGGGGTTTTGGGATTTCACATAATGATGGTGTTTCTCATTAGTTCCGCTCAGTGGTGCGCGTGGAGATAACGTCTCGGGTTCACGAATTGATCGATGTTTGAATGTATTGATGCGATTTAATTGTTTATACTTACATACGGACTTTATTTTAGACACCTTTTAGGATGGACGGTGATTTTGTTGACAAGCGAAGAGTCTAGCGTTCAGTCTGGAAAAGACGATGTCTTGTAAAGGTCTATTCTTGGGTTTCGGGTACCTACTACTGAAGCACATACTCGGTATGAGTCTGGGGGTGAATGTGTGAGCGTTTTAATTTTTTAATTTAACTTTATTTCATTCAAATCCGCCACACTTAGGCCCTTAGAATTCTCTTCGGCCAGCGCCCTCAGGAGTCGAATGCCGTGTAGGAAGACTCGGATTAGATTTACTTACCATCTGCAGCTCGTCTGCTCGTTTGTCGGCTATTTACATAAAAAATAGATGTTTTTTAAAACCTTATAAAAACAGGGTTATCATGATTATCATCATATACCAATGTATCATCTGATAGTATATAATATAGAAACCTATAAAGTGTCGATATATCGAGATGTTGACCCCGTAGAGAAATGAGTAATGAGTTCGGTTATAGAGCGGCCCCGGTTCGGTTCCTGGCTGGGGTAGATATTTATTTGAGACAAATTTGTATTCGAGCTGTGATTGGTTGAGGTCTATATTCATTGTACTTATGACACAGCGGATCTTAGTGAGGATGTGTGAACACTTGTACTTTCTTTACTTCTGGATCATTATATTGGTTTCATTGTAACAATCGACCTAATGAATTCCAAGTAGATGAATTTATTTACTTGTATCGTTTTGGTATTGGATCCTAATTATTAACTAATTAACAAATACTTTGTTACATACAAAGAACGTAATAAACTTGTGTTGGTATAGGACTATTTGAAGAAGTTGTATTTTATGTATTTTATACTATATAGAAATACCTTTAATAAAAAGTTTTTTGTCAAAGTTTGTGAGTACTTTGATGTCAACAGCCGACAGACAAGTTACCTGATGGTAAGTGACCATCGCCGTTACCAGGTCGTCTCTACATCTAAATACGTTCAAATATTTTACCGTTAATTCTAAGGATGATAATTGATTACCTAGGCTAAGTAATTCACAATGCCAGAGTATTCTCTTAACTTAATTGAGTTGTACAGGTGAGACGGCCACTTGCAATAGAATGATCCCGGGGTCATTGTTTCGCCTTTAATTCAGTAAGGTCAAACATGCGGGAGGTAGACTCGGAATGGATGGAATATGGATGGAAAAACTATGAACATAAACAATTTTAAAGTTATTCTTGATGATTGTTTTTAGAATTAAACTTGGACAGTTTTATGACTGGACAAGTGGGACCTTCCTTCAAGTTAAGTTCGCACTGTGTTGTAGAAGACAAAATGAGAATGCATGATAATGTGAATGTAAGAAAATTTGAAACTATTATGATCATAATGATAAATGGTATTACTCTGGCTAACTTTATCAATTCACAACTTCTCTTTGTGCGATGCATCCTAACGTCCCCACTCTCGTTTACTAAGAATTTTTTCTTTATCAAATGCACGGCTGACACCGGATAAAAAGCTTTTTTATGAAGGTCATTATCGAATACTTTTTAAAATTTTAAACTGGATCGTTTAAAAGATAAATTGTGTTACATGAAAAGAAATTTCGAGAAAATTTACTACTGTGTCAGAAGACACTAGAAGTTAGAAAAATATGTTATCGTTCTCCGCTCACGATTCATACGAAAACTTTTACGAAACTTCTGTCCTTAAATTTACACAGAAAACTAATTAATACATTTACAATGTAGGATCCTTTTCTAAGCGAATCTAACTCAGATTTGACGGGTTCCTTAACGAAAATTATTGAAAACAAAATGAGTATCCCAAGAGTTGTAAAGGGTTTACAAGCTGATGTAATTAAAACCCAAGCTATAAACTTAGCATGTGGTTTGTTATTGTTATTGTTATCGGAATATGTTAACGAGGCCAGTTATGTGTAACACTAATTGCTTTTTATTACCTTTTATTTCGGGGTGTTTCTAAGAACGCTGATTGGTTAGGCTGAAGTGGGTTGTAAAGTTGTAGATTTATTGTTAGTTCAAGGGGGTAGTTAAAAAAATTGTTATAAGTTTCCTACATGCTGACGTTGATAATTGGTTGTTAGGGATGTACTATTGACTCCAAAGCAACGTAATTCACTCGTGACACCCCCTTCTAATCAACAGACTAAGCGATGACTTCCTTCTTTGGACTTTATAACGCCCAGGTTTATCTCGATAGTACTTGTGATTGATCGTAAGGTCCTTTGGTTGTCTGTGTAGCTACCACGCTCCTTCTAGAAGTATCTAGAGTGAAGCGTGAAGTTTTGAGGAGTTTCTTTCAAATTGTTAGAGAGACAGTAGAACCATGTTTCCCGATTGTCTCTTGGCTGATAACATATTGATGATGTCTTTGGTGTTATAAAATTAAAAAAAATAAACATTCACAGACTCACATCCCAGCACTGTGATGCGGGTAGACAAACAAAAATATGACATCACCCATATCACGAGAACAAAACTTTATCCATCCCACATAAATGTCTCGACCGGGACTCGAACGTAGTACCCCATGCTCGACGTCAAAATCTCATGGAATTTCCAATTTCCTTGGTCCCTTACTTCACAGCACAGGTCAACATAAGCATAAGGTCAACATAAGGTGTGGTCATGCCGTACGCAGATCGTAAGTACATGTTTGTTGAGCCAATAATGGGCGCCATCTTTTGTTTCCGGCGCAGCTAACACCGCGGCTCGCGACACTCTGCTGCTTACTATGGGCAGCAATGTTATGGGGACAAATAGGATTATATACGTTCGGTTAACGTGAGAAAATAAATGTCTCATATTTATGAAAAGCATCCTATTATTTTATTTATCAGTTTTTATTGTTCTATGATTTAGAGACATTAATAAATTAATAATAACACATTGATATGTCATGACAGTTATATCCGAGCGGTCAAAATACATAAATGTTAATTCTTATTTCATACTAGCAAACTGCAATCGCTTCGCTTCAGAAAAACTACTGTAGGCGGAAATAGCACCGCATTTTCTAGGACTGGGTTTTCCTCGTTTTGTTAGTAAAAATTTGATGTATTGATTATAACTTTTTTAATTATAGGCGGATTTAAATGAAACGAACTTTGAACATTAAGTGACGCTTACTGCAATACATTAGTAAAAACCGTAACGAAATGGGACAAGCTGTTTGTTAGATTAGCGCGAACAAACGTGCAGGCAAACAGACAAAAATTTTAACAACTATTGTTTTTGAGATGTTTTCGGTGCGTTAGTGGGAATATATTTGATGAGATTTAAATAGTAAATAGGATTCCGAATATATTGAAAATATTTAATACCGATAATATAAAAAGGCGTAAGAAAGATAAATGAATGACAGTAGTGCTATTTATAAGATGTTACGGTAACAAAAATAGGGCTGTTTATTTACACTGATGTACAAATGTAGGGTCGCTACACCTTCTTGGTATTGACTATGGTGTTACATTGCCATTCTGGCGCCCTTCATTGACGATCACCGCTTAATTTTAACACATGTATATTGTACGGTATTGCTGGCAAAAGTGTCTGCCCGTGTGTGGCCGCGGAGCTAGGGAATGTTCTCGTTCATTTCATTAGCGATCGTGAGTAGATATAGTTACTGCGTGCCGTTCACTCACTGACACAGTACACGCATCAATCGCAGAGGAAACATTTTTTATTGTAGTCAGTAATATAATTTTTATTGAAAAATGTACATATTATGTTAATAGCCGACAAACGTGCGACCCGATGGTCGCTTACCACCATCGCCCATAGACATCAGCAAGACTTAAGACATCACTATGAGAAACAGAGTACTGCCCCTCAAGGCCCCAGCCTGAATACGACGAGTCGTTTGGCGGCTGACTCAAGCAGGAGGGTAGTAGCTAGCCAGGCAGGCTTCATGGAAGGATAATAATACCACTAATAATATGAATGACTTAATAATAATACTGATAATATCATCCGTACGCGAAGCCCTACCACCAAGCAAGCTGGCTTCTGTCGCCTCTTACTGTTCTGCCAGCATGAAATTGGAATTAGTATTCTGGACCGATAATAATAATAATAATGAATATAACTAAAAAATATTATACTTCTGGCATATAATAGGAACTGCGTTCCCAATATCTGTAAGTAAAGAATGGAATGTACAAAGGGGTGCTGTCTTTCAGGTACTGAGTAACAATAGTGCCTCCCGCGGATCCAACGGCGCATGGAATAGGACGGGAAAGAACTCTTTTGTCCTATTACTGTTAAAATGTATTGTTGATAACCTCGTAGCCCAGTGGTGGTGACACTGCCTGCCGTGCGAGGAGTCCCGGGTTCAGAGTCATTTATGTGACAGATAAATGTTCGTCCTCGGGTCATGGGTATTTGTCATGGCTTATTTGTGCATATATATGCCATCCGTAAGACAGGAAATCCTAGTGCGGAGGGTGAGTGCGTGAACGTTATTGTTGCATTGTTGTATAGTTACTTCTATACAACTCTTTCCATCTCCCTCCGTCCTGTTGGTTTGCACTATGCAATAAAAGTATTTGTATTGTTTTATTATTTTTAAAATCTTTCTATCGTAAAATACTCAACGATATCTTATTTTTCTTTCTCTTGACTCTTTGTACCTTAACGGATATTTTATCTTAAATCATTTCTTTACTATTATAAGAGTATGGAATAAAAAAAAACATATGTCCTATCTGCAATTCTTGCGTATACTATGTACAAAACACACTTGCCTTTAAAACATAAATAAATAATTACATGATTATGTTGAATGGACCTTAATCATTCGCTAATCACAGCTCTTCATGTACCACGCTGGCTAATAACATAATGACGTGCGAACGGGATGGAGCTATGCGTGGGAGTAAGATGGCTGCATGCTGAAGTTCGTGCGCCAGTCGGGCTTTTGAAGAAACGTCTGGAGTCTATATTTAAAAGGTTGGAAGACTTGCTGTCTCATTAAGTAAATTGCGACTACGATACTTTTTTGATTAATAATAGTCATAACAGTTATTTTGAACGTTAGTAATAGATACCTCCTAACGTGCTATCAACCTTCCTCTTGAAGAATAACATTGTAATAGATTTAAAACACATCAAAGTATTGTTCCGTTTGAGCCGCATGATTATCATTCATCATTACAACCCATAACTGACACGTTGCTGTGCTGGGGTCTCCTTTCACAATGACACAGGTCTACCTTACCTCTACCTTAGTGTACTGTGCGGGCTAAGTTTGGACTGGCAGACTTCATAGACCCTTGAGTACGTTAAGGAGAATTCTCAGGTATGCAGATTTTCTCACGATGTTTTTCTTCGTCGAGGCAAGTATTAATAATCACCGTTTGAGCTGGGTCCCTCTCAACTAAACGCTGGAAGAGAGGGCAATCCATCTTTGAGTACAAGGTATCCTACCCGCTTAAGGTACATCTCGTTGCTCCTGAACAATACTCGAAGTAATCCAACATTGCTCTTTTGTTCGAGACCGGTGGACACTGCACTGCTAATTTAATTCTATTAGCACTTCTCAATAATGGTATGCTTTTTCATTCAGTGTTATATAGCTGCCATGATAAAACTGATTCAAAAAAAAACTGATTCAAATTCGTAAAAACTGATTCAATGTTTTCTTTCGGACAGAACACGTTACGCCTGTGGTGCTGCTGACGAGTCGCAGCCGCGTCCGTTACCTGATGGCAGGGCCAACTGTTAATTTGTCGACTATAACAACAAAATATGATTAAAAATTTAAACGCTATAAAATGAGGGAATGCGTTGAAATTCTTGAACTCTTACGAACATGTCATATTTCCCCTCTACCCTGCGACGGTAAAACTCACAATAAGGTTTTATACTTGACTCTGTATGTGCAAATTTAAGCGAAAGTACCCGGTAATGATGGCTTTGCTCCTCATTCAGTATATGGTTATCGGCTATACGTCTTTTCATGTAATTTTTATGCTGCCTCCTGGTTCGGTACCGTGTGTTCTCCGTCGTAGTTCATGTTGATGAACTTTGGAGTTAAATCTGTTGCCATTAAACATTGATGACGCAGTGATAACTTAGGTTTGAAAGATCAGCTCCTGCTCGAAGGAATAATGTTTTAGGAGGAATACAAGTATTGTCCGTACGTTTGATGAATTTCGGAGATGTTTGTATTTCCCTTTAACCACAGCCGTAACATGAAGAGGAACGCAGCCATTTTTCAGGAAAAGAAGAATCATCTAAGTGCCAAAAGTCATCTACATTCACTCCTTATTACGGCTCGTAAATATTTCACTATTAGGCCCGAGTCTCCTATCATAATGAAAAGGCTTTATAATAATAATAATAAACGTTTACATACTCACACTCCACACTAGGATTCTATGTATTGCGGGTTGCATGGACACACACAAATATGACACTCCTGACCCAAAAACAGACATTCGCGCAAGGATGATATAATCGGTATTATTTTGAAGTCATTAACATTTTTACTGGTATTATTATCATTCCGTGAAGCCTGCCTGGCTAGCTACCACCCTCCTGCTTGAGTCAGCCGCCAAACGACTCGTCGTGTTCCGGCTGGGGGCTCGACAGCCAGTACTTTATTTCTTACCTTCTTCTCATTTCCTGGCCGACAACGCATCAATGATACCTTTGGTCTTTGCTGACGTCCATGGGCGACGGTGACCCCTTACCATCAGATAACTCGTTTGCTCGTCTGTCGGCTATTAACATAAAAAAAAACATGTGTTTACGGTTTGATAGCTAGTACAAGACTCTCTGACTGAAATATGACAATTGCTATTGTTCGATGTTGCGGAATGTAGAATCATTATTGACATTGAAAGTAAAGCTGCATTGTCGGCAGGAGTCCTCTGATTATGCCGTGGTAACTCTCGCGTGACAATCGTTTCGATGACATCGTACACTGCCAGCGGAGATTCCGCGGTGTTTAGTTAGATAGATGAAGTAGTATATTCTACCGTCTACAATTACCACGAGCATTATTGTTTTTTATTTATGATAAGTTGATGCTTTGTAGTCTTAAGCGGTGACCTGCTCTGGCTTCGTAAATCCTATCCAATCTGGATCAGATGCGGTCGCAGCAAAAGACTGTGGAGAAAGAAGGAATACATCACACAAATTAAACTTTACTTCAGAAATGTGTTTAACTATTTATTATTAAGAAGTGATTCAATTTATAAAAATGTAGTAACGTATCTAATTTTGGAGGGTTTGTGCGTTTGACGTGAACGATTTTGGGGTGGGGTTCGAAAATTAATCTCTCTGTTGGACCGGACCTGCTCTGAATTGAAATTGAATCTCACTGGCACATCCAAGTGAGCCTTGCACCAGCCTTCCGAGTGATAATTCGACACCAACCTCTAAGAAGGATAGACAAAGCTCCTATATTCCAAAACATATCTTTTTATATCAATAATCTGGCGATCGATCTCAGCTTCTCAACGGTGCAATGTATCAATGAAGGAAATGAGAAGTGCGCTTAGCATAATATATTTAATAGAACGTTTTGTTCTCCAATGGCTTAGTGTTCCAATGCGTTGTCTGTCAGCCAGTTCGTCGAGAAGGGATCCATCCGATCGAATTTCTCAGTGCACGAAATGAAACCGTACAACATATTTAAATGAGATTTTGATAGAACTATCGGAATTTTCCGCTACACTTTCCGAAGCAATTATTTCATCGACATTCGAAATAATTATTCAATCGTTCAGCAAGAAGGCCTCAGGTCCGACAATACAAGAGCATTGATAATTTATTCGTCTCGACAGGCAACCAGCACACGCGCTCATTGAGTTACCGATGTGACATTATATAGACAGGGACGCGTTCTGCGAATGTGTAATGTGTGTTCGTAGCCTAAATGCATCGGGTTTGTTCTGCAGCGGGTCTGTGGCCACGATTTTCGTTCGAGTTGAACAATTATATTATTGGGTTATATTTATGTTAATAGCCGACGATCGAGCAGACGAGCCACCCGATGGCAAGCGGTCACATCACCTATGGACACCAGCAAGATCAAAGGTATCATTGGTGCGTTGTCGGCCAAGAAATAAGGCATAGGTAAGAAAGAAAGTGAACATCATTATTCAACATTTTATGTTTTTTGTCTTGATTAGACAATTAGGTTTACCATCACCTTGCGCAATCACGTGTTCTCACCACAAATCAATTTTTATTAAGATCGATTAAGCCGTTCTTGCGTTACAACGAAATATACAGACAGACGGACTAAAATTTTATAAAATCCGGGAACTGATGACAATGTGTCATAAAATTATCAGGAAATTTGACAGAAAAATTAGATGTACAAACAAACAGACACTACAGATAGTAGTATAATTAGCGGCCTGCCCCGAATTCGATCCTGTTAATTTATAATAATTATTATTATATACCTAATGCCTATGTCCATCCGTAATAATGTCATTCAAATGGTAAAAGAATTTTTCTAATGGGTGTCGTGGTTCCAAAGATTACCTTCCGCATACACAAAAACACACAAATTTCCCTCTCTCTCTCTCTTTATAATATTAGTATCTACATATATTATATGTTGTATATAATTATACTTTATCATAACTTTTGATAGTAATTTGACATAACTTTCAAAGCACTTTGAAATTCAATAATGAATTAAGTTCGACTTCAATTCTACAATAATTTGATGAATTGAAAACCAGTACAATTTGAATAAATCTTTAAAAGAACTTAGTGGAATAAACCAGTGCGTAATAAAATTACCCTATTACATATTCCCGTAACGGATTCCTCGGGCATTTGTTATTAAACATCTATATTTTATGTTGTCTGTACGTATATGTCTAACCACCGGTCGAGTTTGTCCGTGTTTCCTGACACGTTTATGTGGTCACCTGACAGAGTTATGTTGCGCTTTGATAACATATCTTATTGCGTATGCGAGGATATTCCTAAGCAGTTGGCAGTTGTAAGTGGGACGAATTATAAAAGTACATTTTTATTGAATGTTGATCGTTGAATTACATAGTAATAATAGATTATATCATATAAAAAAAATCATCATCATTATCCTCCTGCTCTTATCCCAATTTTATTTGTGGTCGGCGCAGCATGTTTTTTTCCACCATACTTCTCTATCAGACGTCATCTCACTAGTAACTTTCATTCTAGATCATCATCATCTAGATCATCCTTCACACAATCCATCCATCGCTTCTTTGGCCTTCCTCTACCTCTATAGCCATCTACGTTCATACTTAATACCTTACTTAAAACATGCTCTTCATTCCTCCGCATAACATGACCATACCATGATAGCCGGTTTCCGCGTAGCTTTTCGGTTACCGGTGCCACTTTCAGACTTCCTCTTATGTACTCATTCCTTACTCTATCCATTCGCGTTATACCACACATCCCTCTTAACATTCTTATCTCAGCTGGATGCAGTTGTCTTTCATTCATCCCTTTTGTGGCCCAATATTCTGATCCGTACAAGACAGCAGGTCTGACCATGGTCTTATAGATCTTCCCCTTAAGTTTAAGGGGAATACGGGGGTCGCAAATTGTCCCCGTAACCTGCCGCCATTTCATTCATCCTAAATTAATTCTGTGCGTAACTGTCCGATCTATATCGCCATCACATTGTACAAGTGAACCGAGATACCGAAAGTCGGAGGAAACTGGAAGAAGCGCACCGTCGAGGACTATAGCTTCAGGACTGGAGAGACCGCCGAAATCGCAGAACATGTACTCTGTGTTGGTTCTGCTGATTTTCAGGTCAACATTCTCCAGTTTCTGTTGCCAATCCTCCAATCTGTTCTGGATCTCAGATCCATCTTCTCCAACCAGAACAATGTCGTCAGCAAATAGCATGCACCAGGGTGCCTCCTCCTGTATGTCCGACATCAGAGCATCCATTATCAACAGGAAGAGGTAAGGACTCAAAGCCGACCCTTGGTGCAAACCTACTGCCACATTGAACTGGTTGGAGTTGCCAGAAGACGATCGGACATATGTACAAGCTTGCCTGTACAGTGCACGAATTTACTCCACATACTTTCCAGGCACACCTTTCTTCTTCATGGCCCACCACAATACTTCCTGAGGCACCCTATCATACGCTTTCTCAAGATTATACAAAAAAAAAATATTATCGTCTTAAGGCTTTTAAGGTGCTTTCTTTGGGTCACAGCTCTACTAATCCAGGATAGGTACTGAGCACGAATTATTTAATAAACGAGATTTGCACCTTCACTTCATTTTAAAAATTCCGCGGATCCTGATCCTTTAACCGGGATAAAAGTATCCTAGATTGTTGCCCATAACGTAAATCGCCATCACATTGTACAAGTGAACCGAGAGTCATCTAAATATCAGGAGTTTTAGTATTCACACAGAGACAGATAGAAATTAAATAAAAAATATGACATGCAAAAAATTCTTATGGTGAAAACATGTATTCATTTGGGAAGGTTATTCTGCTAATACGATTTGAATGTAAAGGGCTTCTTCTATCCATGAGTTCAAGTCAAACTGTTGTACACGTTCATTCATCACATCCTATAATAGTCCCACTGCTGGGCGCAAGTTTCCTCTAACAACGAGAGGGACTAAATACTTAATTCTTCCAGGTGCCCAATTGTAGATTGGCAGAATTCATCTT
Organism: Megathymus violae; assembly: GCA_003671415.1. Classification (NCBI taxonomy): domain Eukaryota; kingdom Metazoa; phylum Arthropoda; class Insecta; order Lepidoptera; family Hesperiidae; genus Megathymus; species Megathymus violae. The sequence continues at coordinate 418,013 of PDGT01000066.1, read as the reverse complement.
TGTGAATATTAAAGCAAGTGATAAATTATTCATAATATGCACATAATTTGAAGAGATAGAGCTACAAGCTAGATTCTCCTGTGTATCTCTGTATCGGATTCAAATTCAAGAATTAGAGCTGCACGCAGGATTCAAATTAGAGCCTCTCGTGCGAGAAACACATTGAAACCACTGACACCATTTAACATCGTATACGCTGCTAAACAGAAAAACAACGGCTTTAGGAGCCTTCTTCTGGAAGTTGTGCTACCCAGCTGGCGTCTACCATGGCATCACTCTCAAATGGGTATTATGATGATGCCAATACCAATAACTAACGAACAAACCATCAGATTGTAAGAGGATGCTGTCGCCCGTGGACACCCATACAAAATTACCGACGAGTTGCAAGACAAAAGAAGACAGCAGGGGACCCACCTCACTTCGGCACTGCGACCAAAGAACGGTAAATATTCCACAATTGATTCTAGAAGGAAGGTCGTGGCTTGCTAGGTATTTCAAGAAATGTAGCTCTATGCGATAGTAACGTAGGGATAAAACTGCGTGGTACAGATCCCAGCTACCTTCGACGGTAAGGACTTTGCGTAATTGCTTCGTGCTTTATCAGGATTTAACTAGGTGGCTGAGTCGCAGTCACCTTCAGCTAAAGGGACTTTGAGTCGTTGCTTAGTCCTTTGATCTTTAAGATGCACCTGAAGTTGACTTGGACTCTATACAGTTGTGCCTGTTACTCCCAACAAACCTCTATCCGAATAATATAATTGTAACGGAGCCGAATACATGGAATATTTTTAGCAAATTTTAATGTAGGTATACTAGAGGCATAAACATATTTACATGGTCTAGCTGTTTATTTATTCACGTATAACATTTTCACCGATGAACAGGTTTAGATAATTTTCGGCGTATTAGATTATATTATGGGTCAAAATCTATGATACATTTCGTGCCGAGAAATAGATCTGTACCCATGTACCCATCTGATCCAAAGTGAAGCAACGGTGGGAACTACTTATTGCTACCTACTAGTGGGACATAAATTTGGTACATCAATTGGATCTAAAATAATGAAAATCCATTAATAATCTCATCTTCGTCCACCCCGCACGAGTCACGCGAACCGAGTCGTCGATGCCATGATGCACTCGTCGCTGCGGCCGCACTTGGCCATGCAGCTCACATGCGTCGTATTAGTTATGTTTAAGTGCGCCTGCGCACGCCGCGACGCATCGCTACTGTCTCGTTGACCACACCGCGCGTTCTCGCTACTTGTGAATAGAATGCCCTGTTGTTTATTGACGTATCGCTTCGTGAATATGCAATGCGTTACTAACGGGTGGATATGCGCGTTACTGGCTCGATAATTGGGGTGTTGGATGATAAGAATTAAGTTCTTAAATGATATATGCAACCTTTGCATATCTCTCTTGACATGGAAACAATTTTGACAGGATGATTGCACCAGTGATGGACACTAGAAAGGTCTTGGTTTAAAACTGCATCATAAGTTCAATTGTTAATTATAATACATTATGTAATATTGAAAAATCGCAGAACATATTGTGAGTAATTAAGTAACTAAGTATAATAATTTATATATTATTAATTGAATTAAATTAATGAACAGTTTACAGGTTTCTTTTATTGAAGTGAATAATTTAAAATCTTTCCTCTGTCTAATGGGCAGGTACGATCTAACCATCTTTTCGAATAAATTTACACGAATTTACAAAAATAAATCTAAAAAAACTACAATAAAAACACTACGAGTGTTCACCTCGCTGATGATGTTTTGTACGGTATATCAATTTCACCGTTTCAGACTACATGCAACTTTTTAATTTGTTTCGGTACACAGAAATCATCTAATTTGTAATTCAATGCTAATTACATAAAAATAATGAGTATTTCTCACATTGAGATGTAACCTTCGTCGGGATTGTCCAAAACCGGAACACGCACCTTAGTTTATCCCAATAAAACAATTTACTTCGATCTATCTTCAGTTTAGGAGACTCTGGGTTCAGGGACGCTTCTAAACACAGCTATGTTTTCTGCCCGTAATTCATTCATATTATTTCATTTATTAACTAGTCGTCTGCCTTCGGTTCGCTTCGGAAAACGTACGCCTTACGTTTAGAAATAGCACCAGTGTTGTCATACGAATGTATTTTTCTAGTTCCATGAATTACAAACCTTTTACTTTATGATAACGCCTTTAGACAGGCTATATAGATAGATAGACAAAAACTTTTTTTTGAGTTCTATATCGATAACAAAGTCTACCTACATTAAAATTTAAAAAAGTATATTTTGTGAAAAAAATGGATTTTACTACAAGAATATATTTCCTACACTCTTTTGTGTATACCTGACACACGTCATTCACCAATGAATTGAATTTCAAATCCTACACTGTTTAAATCGTGTACCAGCCTATGCGTATTGACCTAGAGTTATTTTTCAAAAATACATATGTTAAGAGCTAATAGTACTTAACAACCCATGGATTACTAAAGTGTATCAATCGAGATTTTGTCATACACGCGCTGGACGGCCCCAATCTTCAGGTTTAAGTTTAGCACTGTCCTTCTCTGCTGGAGAGTACGCAAGCCCTGTATGGAGCCGCTCCGCCCATGCAAAACAAGTGGATACAGCTCAAAACGAAACCTGCCGGATTATTACGGGCTGCCTTAAGCCGACCCCGTTTCAGAAGCTGTATCCCTTGGTAGGAATTGCGCCACCAGACGTCCGCCGAGAAATAGCTACCTCCCTTGAAAGAGCCAAACTTAAAAATAATGCTCGCCACCCAATGTATTTGTATTCCGGAGTGATTTAAAGGCTACCCAGCAGAAAAAGCTTCATGAAGTGTGTAACTCCTGCAGATACATCCGATGCCTCAGCAGCACGCTGTGAATTGTGGCGGGAAAGGTACCCTCTTTCTTACTGTGTCCCTCCCTCGGAATCTCTTCCGCCTGGACACGATTTGCCGTGGCCAACATGGAAAGCTTTAAAAAGGCTGCGAACACGTGTTGGCCACAGCAAAGACAATTTATGCAGGTGGGGCTTTTCTGGGAGAGGTAACGATGCGTGCGCGTGTGGTGCGTCCCCGCAAACAATGGAACACCTATTATCCTGTCCCGCTTGTCCCGATAGCTGCACACATGAGGACTTGCCGAGAGCCACCGAAAGTCCTGTCAGAGTGGCCAAGTTCTGGTCGGGCAAAATTTTAACTTGTATCGATTCGAAAAGAAGAAGAAGTGGGAAGGCCGCTTCTTCACCTCACTGAAGAAACACAATTTCAAAATATTAGTAGAAACAAAACTGACATGCAAAAACACCTAATATTTGTCTTTTATTTGAATTTTAAATCTTAGTACCGACTGACCTCTGCCTCCACTAAAATTTTTCAGATAACAAAAAAACGATCATCGATGAAATGGTAACAACAATTACTCCAACAGCGCCTCACCACCGTGGCTCAGCCCTACTCGAAGAGCCTAGAGCTTACTCCACGGGTCAGTGAGCAATTCCCCCAGCACGGCACAGTGCAGGGTGTGAGCTGCATCAATCCGTGGGTCCAAGCCGACTAACGGACGGGGCTACAATACCTGTCCCTCCTGTTGGAGGTCGCCGGGCTCGGCAGGTACAACCCAATTTAATCCAGGCGGTACTCATGCGTTGCCCTACAAATTACGCCCTAATACTAACAAATATCCCTATAGTTACATGCTATATAGCTGGCTACTACTCCTTCTAGGCTGAATGATACAATAGTTGACAGTATCAGGCGTTACTTTGCGGAAATTCATTGTTATTAAATTAGTATTAATTTACTTTGGAACAATCCGCAAGCACAATGTATGATGGTATATACCGTAAGGTGACAGTATGTGTGTTGGTATAAACTTTGATCATAATTGCATGTTTTCCTTCGTGGGAGGGAGGGAGGGAGGGGGGAGGGAGGGATGTACGTAAGAATATATCATCATACATTGTGCTTGCGGATTGTTGCAAAGTATATTAATACTAATTTAATGAACGATACAAGTTTTAGTAGTGTAGAGTCAGTAACAAAGAGATCCTTCGAGATCATCTTGACCGGCAACGCGTTAGTAATGCGTTTGGTGTTAAAGATACGGTCGGCGGTTAGGGCCGGTTACAATCAGGTGCCGTTTGGCTCGTTGTCAGCTACCAACATAAAAAAATAAATGATATAAACTAATGCCGACTAAGTGTCCTTCTTGGCGCACTAAAGTTTCACCAATTATATTCAACCATCCGTTTACCGACCAACCCAACCTTGATCTGCGGACCGCTTAGGATTGTACCCCAGCGGTCGCCCACCCAAACTGACCGGTCCAACGTTAGCTTACGGATAACTCTAAGTGGTTCACAATAAATTAATTTCTCTCAAATCCTAATCATTATACAGTGCATCGAATCAGGATGCAATACAGGTCCCAATCTGATATTTTAATGGCTCGCAGACGAGCGATACGGCTTCCTGCCCTGGGGTGGGGGCACGTGACTAGCATTAACAGCGGCGCTTGCGCCAGCTCGCCAGCTCGCCAGCTCGCCAGCTCGCCAGCTCGCCCCGAGAGACATCACAGTGCATAATCAGTAGCGGTAATTAACATGTAAAATTACTGTGATAGAATAACTTCATATAAAAATGAATAAGCATAATTATCTATGAATTTTATAATCCTTTAAAACTTAATTTTAAATAAAAATTGTTCCAATTTGAACCGCCGCGCGATCGAGCGCTACTTTCTTCCTAATTCGATTAAACTTTCGAATTCTTATCAACCGATTTTCTGTAATGTAATAGAAACAAAATAATGATGTTTACTCTAAATACTTATATTAAATAAATGACTTCGGTTTGATTTGAAATCAGTTTTGGCAGCAGTATCTAATACAGTGATGTCGTCACCAAGATGCAGAGTAGTAGAACAACGCGTCAAGATGAGTTAACCTTTGTTTAACGATAGTGATAATAGATGTCGCTTTTTATTTAATTAACCTTTTTTGTCGCTGCAAAACTCAGATATTTCCTTAATATTGTTATCGTATTTTAATTTAATTTGTCTGTTAAAAGTAGCTGGAGAAAAAACAAAGAAATCCGTCCACGGCAGCTCTTGATGATATGATACCTCATAAATTGAAGGTTTTGTCTTGATTATTTATCATTTTGGGGTTCGAACCATCCCGTCGAGCCTCGATGAGGTTCGTTGAGGTACCTGAGAGCTAACTACAGTTGAATACAAACAATTGGTGCTCACTTTATTTTATTTGATTTATTCTTAATTATATTAATAAATTAGCAAACGGCCCTCGCTTCGCTTCAGAAAAACTACGCCTTGCGGATAGAGATAGCCCCTACAATGTTAAAGGATTTCATTTATGGACGAATTTCACCGAAACGACCTTCAAATAACGCTCACTGCAAACTGTAATGAAATGCGTTAACCATTTCTGAGATTAGCGCGCACAAACGCACAGTGATTTGGATGATGAACTATGACATGTAATACAGTTGTTGGTAAATTCATTAATAAACAATCAAATAGTAAAAACCGTATTGAAATAGGTACAGTAATTTTTGCGGAACTCTTGAACAAACAATAATAACACAAAATCTTCTCGCTGATATGATTCACAAAGTGCAGAAACTGATAGAATTATACAGGACAAAGAAGGGAGGGAAGGATTGGGCTCATAGATGAATGATGCTTCCACAGCAAATTCATATATTCACTTAAAATACTTATTCACTAACCTGTACTCATATCAGGAATGAAGCAAAATCGCATTCGCGAATTATAATGCAATTAAGATCATTTCCGCGAACCGCCCGTTTAAATTTACGTCACCACCTTCCCACTGCAGCTTACAAAAGCTGTGCGAGCCGCGATTTGAGCTTTGTCTTATGTAAATGTGAGGTAATTGAATCTCCGTACGATCGCCTCTGACTGACGATGCATTGATAGCTTTCCGTCCGTTGTGGTTCGTGGCGTGCAGGAGGTCGAATCCCGCACTTATAATTATTGAAAGTAATGTCAGTATTAAGAGTTAATTATCACTCTTCGGTGAATAATAAGATAAGCAGCTTATCTGACAGCTCCATGTTCTTAGACGCATGTGCAAGATGCCTTTCCCCCACACAGTCAAAGGATTCCAGGAGCCGAGCAATCAAACAAGGGTATGGGTTGTGATGATGTGAACTAACTTATATTCATAAACATTAACGGATAATTTGATAGTCCTAAGAACCATATCGTTAATATTAGATCCTATAGACAATGAACCCCATATATAATTATGCATCCCGCTATACGATTTTAAATATTTTGGCCACACAAGGCCTTTGTTTACTAGCTATGCATACATGAAACTTTGGGGGCAAATTTACACATTCCGATAATAAACTAATGTTCATTTAAAATTGAAGGTTATTACAAGGGAATAGAGTTAAATTAACAATTTGAATAACCAAATGAATCATTGCACGCTAGGTACCAGACCAATTTATTCATTAACATTATATAACATTAGCCTTTGAATTGAAACTCTATTTCGTTGTAACTAAGAGTTATCACAATGAAACAAAACGCAAGGACAGTTTCGTAAAACAAATCAAAATTCGAACATCGAATCGATCTAATACAGATTAGAAAACTATTGTTGTGAAGTCGTAAACTGCCAATTAAAAACTGGTCATGTGTAAAACATAAAAATTCGATCCTCGCGCCTAACTTCCGCGAACTACTTTATATATCCCACTCAATTTAAATCACTACCCGGACACAAATCGTGTAAATAGAGCTCAATATTGCGTAGACAATGGCATACGTATTTTTTTTAATGTCCCGTCACACTGTGTTCAACGATTCTGCGTCGTTGAACTATGTCATTTCAAAAATACAAAAGTCAAATTCGGGTGCCGCTTCCACAATAGATCCTTTAGCGACAAAAGTATTAATTTTATATTAGTAGCCCTTGATAAGGGATTGACACGTTGACTGTATCATTTTCCACTTCATCTGTAACCATTATTCCTTAATGCTTGCATTCTATTTCAATAGCAGAATAACAATCTAAGAACTCCCAAAACGCGTTAATACAGGCTGCATAGAGTTTTAAATGCAATAAAATTAACCCCTCGAGATGCAAATAAACGAGCATTCGAACTGTGTCGATAGAGATAGAGCGATATAACGAAGCGAGATGGCATATTTTTTTCTATATTTTTTTCGTGTCACAGAGCAACTGCCAGCTTCCAAGAAGGTGTAAAGTGGATTTTATTTTACGTTATTTGTGTTATTTTATTGTATTGTTAATAAGCATGGTAAGGGGACCGACATAAACTATTATTAAATGGTTATTTGGAGCTAAATAGAATATGATGACCGTGGATAATCGTTGAATGGGAGCGAAGCAATCAGGGTCCATTGTTATCGGGTTGACTTTTGACGTCTCTATTGTGCAGTCTGTATAGTCACTCGAAGCTCGATTTATAATCTGTGAAATAAAGGTTACTTTCGTTCAAGAATTTTCGCGCCAATTGATATATTATTGGCGGGAACCATCGAATGTATGGAAGTTAATAGAATGTGTATGTTCACAGACAGATAATGTCGAGAGATAATTTGTTACGAATAAAATTTGTCGCCTGAGATGTTTCTTATTGAACGAACAATAGCTATGTGACAATACGTTTTATAAGTTTGGATTTGTTATCGGTGGAGAATGATTATATTTCTAACGTTTTCAATTTATATTTCTATGTAAGTTACACTTAATAGTGATCTTTTAGCAGACTGCTTTTGAAATGCCTGTTGATGCTTATTTACTAATGTGTATATACTATTGTCTATTTATGACAAATCTCGCGTTATTTATTAAGCATATATCCTTCATGTAATACGCGACAAACGAACAGACGGCCACCTGATGGTAAGTGATCCCTTTTACACATGGACTTGCGGTAACACTTAAGGCATCAGCGATGCGTTGTTGTCCAAGATGGAGGCGGGGCCTCGCTTATTACTGACTCTTCCATACTGCACTAGAAATACCTAAAAATCTTAATTCTATAAGACGTGTTTAAATGTACCATTCGCCCAGTAAGTGTTTGTAGCTTATACCTAATAATAATGTTTCCATTTATATAACACTAAACAGAAATTGAATATGTATATATATAGTTACTGCATGTGGTTGTTTACCACATAAAATATATTTTCTATATATAGAAGAGTTGTTTTTACATAAAATAAGTTAATGCTTGGCAACAATCCCACCTGATGGGATCTATCGGGATTATAGGTTGATGGGATGGGATTATGGGATTTATCGATTTCAAATGTGATCGACTCTCCGGCTCTGGTTACGAACTGAAAGTTCGTTGAGACTCTCTCCACGTACTCTGCCATTCTGTTCCGGTACAGATCGGTACGCTCTGTACCTAATGGTAAATGATGGGTGCTGCCAATAGAGAAAGAAGATGGGAAATTGTTTATTTCTGACTTTTCGGCACTGCAATGGAAACAATTTAAAAACATTCAACGACGCTGGAGAGAGATACCTGGCGAAGCAGGCAACCCTACCATCAGAGCCGAACAGTTTGGCTTGGAGTCAAGGATGAGCAGAGACCCCGACACCCCAAATGATCGATTTTAACATTACGATAAGCTCGCCCTAACGCATTCGCAATAACCTTTCGCGCCCCGGCCACGAACCAGTGATTTATTTGACAGCGACAATTCGCTCTGCGTGTCGTATGCGATCGGGAACTAATGTTTCGTAAATCGTTGTTTATCTTGTGCTTCTTATGTGGGTGAGGGACAGAGTTACCGTTTGATGGGAACCAAAATCTGATTGTAATTGTGTTTTGATTCTGTGGCCCTGTTCGTCCCGCCGGGCCGCTGGCCTCAGGTTTGATCCCCAATCGTTAGTTTATCCTCCAGTTCCGGTAAGTTGCGTCCTAATATAAATACAGTTTGTAAAGAACTTACTCTTTTTTTAATTGGGCTAACATATGGATCACCTAGTGCAGGGCTGTGTGTGTTTAATTATTTACTCAATAAAGTCTGCGTGCTGGGAAGCTCTGGTTTTTAGTATTCTAGACAAAATTCTATTTAATTTAAGCAAAATGGAACGGAACCATTTAAACAAATTTAATTTTATTGTGAAATTAGGACTAAAAAGCTTCAAAATTAAGACTTCTAATTCATTTTGAAAATGATTTGAAGCTAGTGAGTTTAATTAAATATTTTGAAATCGTTGATAAAATAAAGTATACTTTTTCATAGAAATACACAAAATAGAGGCTGATCTATTCTTTATTACCTTCTCTATTATGTCGTGACGACGAAAATAAGTTTTTGGAAGGCAATAACGCTATGAGTGGCTATTGGTAGTGTCTAGATAAGTTTTCTAAATGTCTTGAAAGGAAAACGTGCCAGGTGGAGATTAACTTTTTACTGCGTTATTACAAAAACCCAAAAACTATACATCCCACATGCTGAAGTTATCTAGTCGACATCTGACAATGGAGACTGACGCAGAACGGTCTCTCAGGCGGACACCCCTGGTGTGTGCCATTTTATGGGCCGGATTTTGATTCATTACATTGTTATTTTTATTTATAAGTTTGAATTCATTGTCAAAGTAAATTTTAACCATATTATATACATATTTTTATTAAATAAAAACGTATTTAATAATAAATAAGTTTAATAAAATCACGATACTTGTTAGTTAGGTAAGCACTGTGGCTAAATCTTTATTTGAAAGTACTTATTATAAATACGAGCAATTAAAACCTAACAATTAGATAACATATATATCATTTTTGATATGCCACAACAATATACTACACGATAAAATATTCGCTGTAAGATACAGATCTACATGGCTGTTTGTTATTTCAGTCATTAAAATTGTGAGATAAAATTAAATGTGAAGTCCGTCCCTGTAGCATCATTCTCCCAAAGATACGTCATCCCGTGCAAGAATCTCCTAATTATTTTGGTATAATGGCCCCTAATATACGGGTTTCGGGTGAAATATGGCGTTTTAATGGCCTGTCACTGACCACAAACGGCTTTGTCTATTTATGGTCAGTTGCGAATTGTGGTCGTTGGTTTAAGAGGCGGGTGGGTATGGACAATTAAAATTAAATACATAATCTAACCGAATATTTCTAATTGCAACATTAGCAGCATACTGCCCCTCCTCGTGCTCTCTTCTTACAATAAAAACAAGATATGAAACTATATAATTATTTTATTTGTACACCTAAGCTCTACAGATACATTTACTTCTTAGAGACGTCAGTGTTGGTGACTCTCGGTTTATGTATCGCCGCAACAGAATATACGAATGAAAGCAATTTGCGGAAAACTAAGTAACAAGCATTACTCATTGTCCGAGAAAGATTTCGATGCGTTGACGCAACAAGCTGAGGCCTATGAACGTATCTTATAGCGTTTCCGGAGGTGGGTAAGAATCCCACATAGTAAAGCGATCCTAATCCGATAGTTTGCAAGGTTCGTGACATCGACCGCGCTAAACAACTGCGGAAAGTCGGGAGCAGTCGGTGATCTTTAACTGACATTTGTAAGTCTTCCTCAGTCTTGGTTATTATCATAAACATTGTGGTTCAAATTGAAATTCAAAATCATTTAATCGTTTAGGCATTTAAATACACATAATTTTTTTCTTGCACTACCGAGTATTCTTATACAAAGTTCTTTAGGCATATTAATAAAATATTTTTTGGAAACTTTAATATACATATATATAAAGCCTCTGAACATACTTAGATGATTCAAGGTGGACGGGCTACCACGCCGCACACGACTCTTTGATATCTGAGACTACAGCGAACGCAAAACTACAGTTCCGCGGTATGTACGTACGTATGCTTACATCTACGATAAGCATTTTTATTTACTTCAATAAATTAATGTTCAAACTGCACTCGTACGGTTTGGTTATTTCAACGCCGCTGCATTACCTTCCAAACTGTACACACTGAACGTGGCATATTTGGAACTTACGTTACAGGTCAAACGCCAGAATACTTTTCATAATTACTTGGATTACTGTCACAAATATAAATGGTTAATTTGGAGGCAAGATAAACTCTATCCTACTTAAGTGAACGTCTCAATCTAAGCAATGTGGTAGCTCCACCACACAATGGTAGTGCTGTAAAGCCGTGGGGGGCGTCTCTCAGATCTAATTTATTCTCATTTACATAGAAATGTCGCATTCTCCTGACAGCGCAGCCGTACAATGCGTGGAATGGCTTATTATTTCAATAATTTATTTTACGAGATAGTTCCGCTTCGGGCCCGGGTGCGGGCGCGGGGTCGCGTCGTAGGAAGCAGGATTGGCTTAAGTGATAAATATATTTTCTTTTGGTTGAAATAATGTACAATAGTTAAATATATATCTATGTCTAGTGACTGTTCGTGTCAAAATAGTACTTTTTTGTGGGAACATGAAGTGTACCTATCTCAGAATAAATTTGACTGTAAGCAATGTATAGATTTCAAAGATGCAGCCCATATATTTTTTTGATTTTATTGTAGCTGAATTATCGTAACACTATTTAAAAAAATCAGAATCATTACCTACACCATAACTTCAGTGTAAACTCATAATCCTACGTGACTAAACTGTGTATGTTACTAGAAGTTTTAAAACGAAAACAAAATTAACTAACGTGTGTGATACATGCGCAAATAAACAGTAAGTATAGTTTTCAATTAAACCGCATTTTTCATATTTTTTAAATTTTTTTTAAACTTGACACGTTTCTTTTCGAATAACTAACACAAAATAGACATCAAACGGCTGTAACACATAAATCATGGTAACCGAGCCCCGAGCGAGATAACACGTACGGAGGAGCCAGCCGCGGACGCGGCGGGCGCTGCTGCGGCTGCAGCTCACGCGGTAATATAGGACATGTGCGTTTGATTTACTTTGTTATGGGACAATTTCACTATTGAAATTTAAAAAAATATTCTGAAACAATAGATAATTTAAGGACAACATTGTTTCCTCGAAGTATTTGAACTGCCGCTTTTTGGCGGCAACGAACGAGCTGTTTGAATATGGTTTCTGTCAAATAATCGTGGAAGGACTTCAAATGTCTTACACGGTGAGAAAACATAAAAAGCACGGTTAATTTTATTTTTAATCAAAAATAATTATTAGAAGAAATTGCTCTCTAATGCCGTACTGCATTTCTTTTTACCGCGTAAATTGGTTTACTGAAACTTTTAAATACTGATAAACCGCATTAGCCGCACACGTTGCATACATCCGCGGCAGCCGCGAGCCGCACGCCGCAAGCCGCACCGCTCGGAAGTCAGCTATAAAACACCCAAAACTGACAAAGATCTCGAAGTAAGGGCACGTACAGAACCAAGTATCAAGTTACGTGTAATTTGAATAAGTTATTACCGAGACATCTCTATTCTCAAGACTACACCCGTTGTTATAAATTTTATGTCTGTTTTTGTATACGATTGTTGTGTGTCCTACGCTTTTTTTGATTAGATTAAGTGTAATGAATATTTAATTTTTTTTTAATGGCTGTACGGTCCGTGTCGCCTTTGCCGGGTGATTTATAGTGACGTAAAGACTGTGTTAATTCACAAACAGGAATTAAATTGATCGGAGTAAATGAATCTTCAAATCTTTAAATCGTTTTTGATTAACTGATTTGAAATTGGGGACAAATAACAACAGCGTCGATCCGTCCTCAGGTTCCAAAGTCCACTGATCGTGGAGCCGTGCTCGGCACTGGTCGAGGTAGTTGTCGTCGAGTTGATCCTGTAGGGTGTCACTGGATTGGTACCATCGTGTACCTAGAAGGACCAACAAGTACCCGCGTTACCAATAGAAGTACGGTCCCCGTACCTGGCTAACTACCACCCTCATGGTGAATCATATATTTTTTTAACCTGTATTTGCTCAGTTTGAGATTAGGTAATAAGGGGGTCCCACGCTACTTTCTTGCCAGTCAACGGTCTTTAGTGCAATGGACATCCATGGAAGGTGATGGTCGCTTATCATCAGATGAATCGTTACCTACATACGTAAAAACGCTGTTTCCGAGTTCAGACAAATAAAGGGCACTAAATTATATTTTTTTTTTTATGAATTTTGATAATACAAATAGACATTTAAATTTCATTTATTGAAATGGATAATATTAATATAATAATATTAATAATATTATAATAATAATATTAATATTATTATTACTCAAGCTGCAATTAAAAATATTTATTGAGTGTTAATAATAAATTAATGACCCGTGAAATTTTACATTCGCGCAACAGTAACAATGAATTTCACAGCTTGTTGACTTTCTGTAAAGAATGTTTGATGGCAGCTTATTTCAGATAATCCATCCTTGTCACACCTATATAAAAAGCGCAGGAAGAAGAGAGACGAAACACTGACGGGAAATACCCCGGCGCAGAACGACCGAAGTTGTCAAAAGAATTGTTTAGTTAATAAATCACCGTGCAATACACTTTTGCGTATTGTTGTAATTTGTTTTGCGTAAATAATAATTATACGTAACATTAGCTTTAATATATTTTGGGCACTAAATATTGAACGTAATGGAATAAAAATATAGAATTGCTGTAGTACTTTCTTTCTTCTGTATCTATATGTTCTACATATATGTTGACCGACCACGCAACAATGATGGCTTCAGTGTCGTTAACGGCCAAGGACGACGGCGACCACTTACCGTCCGGTGGCTCATTTGTCGGCTACTGGTTAAAGAACAATATTACATATATTATTGTACTGAAAGACGCAAACGGCAGGCAGGAGCATTTGGTAAGTTACCGGCCATCCACTTATACAACACGGTAGGCGTCATAGGCTACAGTAAAAGCTTTTTTAAATATAGATATTAAAAAAAAACTGAAACCGATCCGGCCCGGCTACTACGGGTTATTTTATTAATGAAAATGAGAAGTGCATTTAGCAAGGTCGCATTTTATTGAGATTTTCATACAAATGTTCTGCTGACAATTACTACCAGCACAAGTCAAACATAACAAACTCAGCCAAATCGAGCCGTTACCGAGTGATGATCGTTGAGACGTTTCACTTTTACTAAATTAGTATTAATGTACTTTGCAACAATCCGCAAGCACGATGTATGATGATATACACTTCTATACATGCATGGAATTTCCCTCCCTCCCACGAAGGAAAACATGCATGTATGATAAAAGTATATACCGACACACATACCGTCACCGACACGTGTTTCGTTCCGAAACGGAGCATCATCGAGGTAGTAGACTCTACGAGTGTTAGGCGCAAAGTAAACTTCGTGGGAGGGAAGGAGGTTCTATGCATGTATAGAAGTATATACCATCATACATTGTGCTTGCAGATTGTAACGAGGTTATTATGTAACTAGCATCGACTGCGGGTGGACGGAGTATGGAACTAATTCGACAATCGCTATACCGGGGGTGTAACTCAGTGGTAGAGTGTCTGCTTCGCATGCTGAAAGTCCTGGGTTCAAATCCCAGCACCTCCATCAGAACTAAATCATCGAGGTTTTTTTTTTCAACAGAAATATTGCATTTAATATTTACTAATATGTTAGTCACAAACGTGTAATTTAAAATTTCTTGCATTTATTTTTTTGTATAGATCACTTTTATAAATATATACTGAGAGCCAGGAGACCTAATGGTTATTTTTAGTTAATAGTTATTATAAAAAATTATTGACCAATCCTCAATTTACCGGCCTGAGGGACTGACTGCTTGGCCCGCAATATTGGTTCTTTTTCTTATCAACAGATGTCGTGGTTTCTATATATACGGGGTAAATATAAAAATGAATTGGTATTTTTTTAAATTCATTCTCTCAGATTATCTTGGTTCCAAATTTGAATTTTTCGAATTTAATTGAATATGTTTATTACTGTATGGGGATAATAATATTTTACTAAAAAATATTTTTATTAAAAAAACTAACAAATAAAAGAAGGCAGGGAATTTGGTCAACTTTTCTATCTTATTATTTTTCCTATTCACTTAAATTGAAAAAGAAACTATATATATATAGGATATATATAAGATGCAAGACCGATAACCATTGGAGTAGAGTGGCTGTGTAGTGAAGCCTGCGTACTGGCAAACGTAGTGTATGACGCCCTGGGACAGCGTGGGACAACGTGGGACGACGGCATACAGGAAGCAGCGGGCAGCGGCTGGAGGAGAGCCGGAGACGGGCTCGGTGGCGTATCTCATCAGAGGCCTGTGTCCAGCTGTGGAATGTAAAACGATAATGATGAAGACGGTAAAAATAAATAAATAAAATAACAATATCATCTTCTATTAAATATTATAATAAAAATCTTTTTATAATTATGTAAACGATAGTTTCAATTTAACAGTAAATAAGCACGAGGCGAGTATTTAATATCGATGTCGCAAACATGATTGAGACGCTCGATGTGGTGTGACCATCGTGAAAGAAAGCAACAAAGCCTCCACTTGGCCGAAGTTAATTCGAGTGTTGCAACAATGGTCGAATAATTGCAGTCGACACCCCGAGTTAATTGTTAGCGAGACGAAACGGGGACGGTCGGCAGCAGTGGGCCACTGTGGCGGGGCAGTCGAGAGCAGCCGTCGAGGAGCAAAAACTACGGACATCTGCTGGTCGCCGTAATGTACGTTCGGTGTGAGAGAGTGCGAGCTTTTAGTTTGTTTTATGCTGAATGCTTTCCATATTTATACATATAACAAAATACTAACTGACCGCTTTCTGTACTTAAAGGATGTATGGGAAAAACTATTATTAGGCGCCTTTAAAACAGTAATTGTGATAATTTTTGTCTGTTTGTCTGTGCGTTTGTGACTAATCTCAGAAACGGCTCAATTGAATTGTAACGATTTTAGCCCAACGGTTTGTCTCCTTCGTAAGTGATCGACCGAGTTGAGTATTTACTCACGCGGGCAGTAGTGCAGTCAGTGACCGCCGGTGACCAAACATGTTGAGCTCTGCCGCGCTGCTGGGGGCCGTCAAATCTATTTATTACCGCAACATAGCAGTCGCTAAACCACATCTGAGATAATTAATTTGAAAAACTTCCGATAACTGGGTTGGTAACACACGATTTCTCCAATCCGCACTGAAGCAGCGTGCTAGAGTAAGTACTCTCTGAGCCCTCTTAATTACGATGAGAGGCCTGGGTCTAGTAGTTTGCCAATAGTTGGTTGATACCATTAGCAATTTTACGCCAACCACTACAAACCGAGAAGCTTTAATTATTGTTTATAACTGTTTATCGCTTTGATCATTTACTCATAAATAATGATTCGTACACATAATTCACAGACATTGTAAACTAAAATTAACTACATACTTTGTATGAAAATAATATTGACAAATTATTATTTTTTTTATAAATAAAATTTAATTAAAATTATTGAGACGAATTGATATTTTATAAATATATGCCCTGTAATTTGCGACTGAGCCACTAATCACCAGCGAGTCGGCAACCCAGAACGTGTCGCACGGGCGCGGCTCGCACCCCAGTTCTCCGAATGCACCAACTCACCGAACAACAATTTGCGAGCGATTGGGCGTAAACTGCCCTTCGCATTATACCCTATTGATGCGTTACCAATGATCCCAACTAAGCCAATTCGCAGGGCCGCCTCTCACAGTGTCAGGTAACAAGTCCCTTGTCATTCGA
This sequence comes from Megathymus violae, assembly GCA_003671415.1. Taxonomy (NCBI): domain Eukaryota; kingdom Metazoa; phylum Arthropoda; class Insecta; order Lepidoptera; family Hesperiidae; genus Megathymus; species Megathymus violae. Next base: position 401,233 of record PDGT01000066.1, on the reverse strand, counting down.
GAAGATTATTTGATAAACATTTTCTGTTCATTGTAGTTGATCTTCAGGTTCAATCATTGAAGCTTATCTGAGATATGAATGCATAAAACTATACATAACTTTTTCACATTGATACCGCACCATGAGGCATGTTGAAGGAGTAAGATATCGGACCTCGCACAGAGGAACTTGGTTATGTGGTATTCTTACCCGCTAAAACCCCACCGGAAGCCATCCCATGCATATGGGAAGATCCTGTGATCTCATGTGAACGTACAGGTGCAAAGTTATCTGTATTGAAATATAAACACAGTACCATCTTCTTCTAAACATACACGACACCTCATCCTTAGTCTTCCAACTCGATAGAAACGTGGGCCCACCTAGCCGACCTCGTAATTTACACGTTAAAAAAAGAAGATAAATTTTTGGTCTGTATTAAAGATATACCGAATTTCAATGTAGTTAAGTTCCGTAAATATAACCATGATAACCAATATAGTTACTAAACAAATATAAACACATCATATTTTTTTTATATATATAATCATAAATGGCTTGTAGGTGTAAGTACGTTAAAATTATTTAACATGAAATGAATTACTTTTATCGATCGCAAATAATTATTTGTAAAACCTACTGGTACTATAGGTAGCTTATTACTGTAGGTACTCTAGGTATGTATTATTGAGTTCTTATATTGAAGTACTTTTAAAAATCTATGCGAGTAAGGGGGACTATACAATCGAGATCCGCGGTATTGAAATATTATTACTCGAATAGCTGCAACTTTTTGTGTTATATACTAATATTATTTTCGTGAAATGTATAGAAATAATGTTCGTAACGGTGTGAGGGGCGGCCCCGGCCATTATACAACTAAACAAATGTTTGCATTTAATCACTGTGTGACAGGGGACCGATTTCACGTATTAACTAGAAGTAATTTTACGGTTTTTAAGAAACATTCATTGAATAAAGCCGCCATTGTTCATCTGTAACCTAACACTTTTCGTTTTTATGTGCCGTGACTAAATACGACTAATTTGAAAATTCCGTGCGGTTAGTCGGCTTGCGATTAACTGTTTTTGGTTATAACGGTAATCGTGTACGAAGAAATGTTTGTGTGAGAGCTGTGTCATAATGTCATATTTATAATTATCCAATTATGGGGTTCGTATCTCGGTAGGAAGGCTCCGGACGCCGCGCTGAGCTAGCGCTGTAGATTTTAGTTTTGAGAATACTTGTCATTTACAATTTAAAGTTTTCTACCCAGTAGTAGCGTATATTGTTTATTCTCACACCGCTGGCAACATTGACTTTGATTACAATCGGAATATATATGTCATACATCCGATTACTCTAAATTATTAAGTAGTGTAGTAAGTAGTGTAGTAAATGTTAATCCTGTTAGCACTTACATATAAGAACCGTGGTAAACACTTAAAAAATATAAAAAAAATCCGCTTGCATGAACTACTTGGGCGCTCGTGTCGCACTGAAAATCAGACAGGTGTAGCACGCCAGCGCTTGAACGCGAATATTTTCGATCTTAATTGTGACTATTTTTTATGGTCAATACTGTATATTTCTTAAGGCAAAATAAATATGTTTTACTTTCGTTCTTTCTGTCTTTCATTCATTCAATACCTAACTCTAAAAAGCGGCTTCACTTCATAATAAACTAGTGACCTGCCCTAGGGCGAGGGAGATCAGTCAACTGTGGTCCGTACCTCGGACCGGGCGGATACAAAATCAGAATTCGTGTGGCGCCATTTACAAATGACCCTAAACTAACCTGTGCAAACCTGCATCTGTGCTAGAGTCGTGAATTAGACCGACCTGCATTTGACCGCGATGAATCCCCCTCACCCCCCCGTACCTCGCTTGCTTCTATCTAGCCAACAATGAAGCACCGTAACATTTATATGAACGCACTAATTTCAGTAGATTGCCGTCTGTCCGTCACGTGCTCGTATGTACAGTCGCACGTGTAGCGCTCGTTTGCCGAACATCTCTCGTACTTACCGAGAAACTGGAGATTAGTGTTAGCGGTTGGCCGTAGCAGACGACGCGGAGCTGTTTTGATTTAAATACTGTTTAAGTTTGCGCACTAAGCAGTAATAGTTTGAACGTCAATCTCTCGCACGGGGAATCGATTTCGTATCCTGCGCGCACTTCTAAAACTATGTGCGTGTTATAAATTAATTATCTCCTGTTTCGGTAAAGAAAAATATCCCGAGGAAACCTGCACACCTAAAGTTCTCCATAGTGTTGTTAAAGGTATGTGAAGTCCATCAACCTGGATTTGGTCAGCGTGAATGATTATGCCGTTTAGCCCACTCATTGTGAGAGAAGTCTGAGCTCAACATTTCTATTTTTTTGTATGATTTTTATTATTAATAAAAGTATTGTAATGATACAGAAGTTTATAAGTGACTCCGTAGAAGCCAATACGGAACTGAAATTTTTAAAACGGTAAGAGGGTAACTGTACGTACGTACTAAAGTACGTGATTCCAGGTGAGTTGCCAGCCAAGGAGGAAGTGGAAAAGCCGTTTTTTGGCTTCCAAATTATTACACCAAAATTCATAGAGCTACATGTTAAAAAAACCACGCTTGTGCGCAGAACAAACCCCACATCAGCACATTTTATAGAATTCCAAAGAGATTTTCTTTTTTTTTTGCTTTTAAAGCATGATTTTGAACTCTCCAAATTCGACACGGATGCAGACATGGTCAAGCTCCGTCGACAAAGTGGCGTGTGACAACTTGTTGTAACGTTTCAGTTCGGCGAGTGCCGGGCTCACATGGCGCCGCTATGGTTTCGTTGTGACTTATGGCGGGCGCGTCATTCAAAAACATACACAGTATCACATTTTTATTGATGATTAAATGTATATGAATACACAAATTATGTTTTTATTGACTATGTTATAATTGTACATGTTACAATAAATATCATGATTTGTTTAGGCATAGTATATCATTTAGTTAAGTCATTCTAAGACTATCAAAATTTCCTTACTTATCGGTTGAATTAATTGTAATTATTCATATTCAGTTTTACCGATTTATTACTTTATGGGGTGATAAATAGATTTATGAGTCAAACATGAAATTAATTTTAAGAGGGCGTCGCTGTAAGCTTAAGTATTGCTAAGGGCTTCAGTAGTGAAAACGTTACAAAAATATAAAATTCAAAATCTATTAATCATATAACATTATGTAATTACGAACGAACATAACTTTTGTTTCTACTACCGTTTATAAAGGGGATTTAATACTGAGTAGGGACAACGAACCAAATGTCAGTATATGTTCTAAAGTAACGTATCAAGTACAAAATCAATTTAACAACTAATACCTCCTGCTTCTTTCTATGCTGAGCTGGATTGTCTTCTGCATGTTAATTCCCACGATCTACCATCTTAGCCAAGTTCACAGACTTCCCAGACCGTTTAGATAATTATAAATAGGATTTGAAATGTGAGGAGGTTCACATCTTGAAATCAAGTCAACCACACCTCGTCTGCACCACGCAGAACAATGGGCAACACTATGGTGAATGGCCAATTCTGGTGAATGTTGCTAGATATCATGCCACACAGTGTTTCTGACACTGCAACGGAAATACTTAAAAACATCTCACAGCTGAGTCTAGTGATATGTTGATATTAGGCTCATAATTAATCCTGCCAGCACGCACGAGCGCCGTTCGGACTGGACAGCGCCTGGCGACCTTCAACTGGACGGAACAGGTGACATAGTCTCATCTCTCGTTCAGTTGGGTGTACCGTGATCAAATCCAAATATTTTGGGGTGGGTCATAATATTAATTAATTTATATTAGTGAAATATATGGACTAAATTAGACTTTACTGGAGAAAAAACCTATGAGACTATTTATGGACTTGTTATGTTAACATGACACGAAATGATGAATACGTCTTGTGGATCAAGACCCCTCAGGGCCCGAGTTCGGACCGCGCCTAACTCGACTGCATGTGAACCAGTCACTTCCAAAATCCCAGGTCAAAAGCCATTCTCATTTCTGATACAAGAGTACTTGCTACACGTCCTTATCCATGACAATTGCATCTCACCACAACTCATTACACACTCAATTTACAATCTTATTCCCGTGCACGTAGAAGCCGAGTGGCACGTCGTTGTCAGATGAGATAATTGTACCTTTTATGTTATTAGTGACAGATACGCGGCGCAGGCGCAGGCGCGCGTCTCATTGATGGGAGCAGCGATAGAGCTAGGAACAAGGAAACTCAACAGATTATTCATATTTTCTGTCACTTGCTTTTTAACAAGATAAAATTGTATGACAAATACGTTTTTACAGTATAGTTAAAGTTACAAAACAATCTTCGCTATAACTCTTAAATGTTCCCCGCGCATTCTGTCATAATGGACTCACGGTGTCCGAGTTGGTTAAACGTAAACGAAATTAAACTCTCTCGGTGTTTGTTAAGAAATCGATTCGTTTCCCTTGTCGTCCGGCCGTGCGAAGTGTTAACGAAAAATTAACTTACTGTTGTTTCAAATTCTATAACTGACAAACGAGCGGACGAACCACCCGGCGAAGTGTTCGTCACCGCTCATGTACGTCTAAAATATCAAAAGTATCACCACTGGTTACTGAAGCAAAGAAAATATCAATTGATTCTAGCAGAAGGGTGGTAGCTGCCGAGGCGGATAATAAGCTATAGTAAGAACACACAAGTACCGCTGTTATTAAGCTGTTAGTTACAACCTAACGACTTCGAGCAGGAGGGATCGGACATTATAGGTTCTGTAAATAAAAGTACGCTGTAAATAAAGCTCTACCTAACACTACACTTCGACCCTGTGTCAATGTTAGGACTCAACGACCAAAAGCTCGCTCAACGATATATCGTTGACAACCTCTATTAGAACCGCTGCCTTAACATCACAGATAATAATATGCTTGGAATTGTCGATTCACCTGGGAAAATGGTTTTAAACGGGCACTAAAACGATGCGTTTGTGGAAAATGCCGCTTTTGGACGAGTTCAGAGACAATTGTCTCAGATAGCGGTAGATCGTTCTTTATCCGTGCTTTTGGCAGGTAATGGCCCCTGCGCCGGACGGGACCCGTTTATTGTGAGCTGTTATGTTAAGCTGCTGCCATTTAATTTTGTTATCGCGTACCGGTTCTAGGTAATGCCGTTAATTTTTGGAATTCCTAAGTAAACGTTATTCAGTGTTCACGAAACGTTTCAAGACGAAAGTTGACGGGGCGCGCGTGGTGCCGCGTCGGGCCGTACACATCGTTCAAGGTGACGACACCAACAGCAGAGTCTAAGAGCGGCTTGCCAGCTTGCCAGCCGCCATGTCGCCGGGTCCGTTTACATCTTGGACTGGACAAATTTTATAGTTGATAGTATCAGGCGTTCGTTACTTTGCCGTAATTGATTATTATGAAATTAGTATTAATTTACCTTGCAACGATCCGCGAGCACCGACACGAGCTTCCCGAATGTTTCGGATAATTTCGGTTCCGGATGGAAAATCTTGGAAAAAATGTTATGTACTTACAAAGTTTCCCTTTAAAATGATAACGACGCGGCTAGTGCGCCGGCCGGCCGGTGGAAACTAATCATGACGTGCTTTATTCAGACCCTGCGTGTATTCGAAACTATCCGAAACTTTTTTATCGGATTCCGTAACGATTTCGGATACATTTTTATTTCGAACGTCCGATAGTTTCGGTTACGGTTACGGAGCTCCATGACACTCCTGGTCACGATGCGTCTACTATCATTGTTTTACCCGATGAACGTTTTGAGTTGGAATTATTTCTACCCTAGGTTTGCCACCGATCCAAATTTATGTATTTTCCGGTATAGCATCCCAGAAGAAAACACATTCAAAAGAGAAACAAAAGGAAAATAGATCAGTGTCAATGATCTTAACATTTCTTGAACATATAACCGACCAACGAGCGGACCGCGCACCTGGTAACCTGCGCGGTGTGACAGAGAACGATGGAAGCCCTAACAAGAAGAGAATCAAGAAAAATCCAGATTGTCGACGGCCATTAGCCACATGGACGGTCACTTTCTTTGGCAATAGTAAAAAAATTGAATATGTTTGTAAATAACCGTTTTATTTCTTCGTATTTGTATCGTTCTAGTATTTATTTTACACAGTTTTATTTTGCTGCCTCCGAGTCGTTCGCCCCTCCAATGCTGAGTCGAGACTGTCGGGTTTCATTTTCGCAAACTTTCGCACGTTATCGCCGGAAGCACGAAACAAGATGGCGTCGGAAACAAGACAGCCTCTGGTTCTAAATATTGAATCATAAATTATACAGTAGTATTATATCTATAATTCTATCTTCATTATAAAATTAAATATTCAATTAATCATTTGCTTTTAAATATTTGTAATTAATTATTTAATCACCGGAAGTGAGTGAAGAAATTGTAAAAAAACGCAATGTAAAAATCTTCAATGCTAACACTCAACAAACATACAAAGTATCCAAAAGCTACCAAACCGATGCACAGTACGAGTCGACAAGGCAATTATCCATTAGACGATAATTCACATGAATACCAATACAATACAAGGAACGCCTCTGCTGTATCCGTATGCGTCGCGCGTCACGTGGATCGGTTCTTGTTAATTTTTACGAATTTGGTTCTTATAATCGATTCGGTGAAGACGACTACTTAAACTTTGGTGTTAGCGCATTTTTTTTTTTTTATTTCAATAGCTGACAAGTGATTAGTCTCAGGTAATGAGTGGCCACCGCCGTCCATTGCACCACGTCGCAGTCGTAATTTGGTCCGTCACCAAAAGCATCCTACATTTGTTAAGAAGAAGAAGTGCTTAGATTCCTAACAGTACCCTAAGACGAATTAAATTCGACAGCGGTTTACCTGTTTCAATATATGTTTTGAAATCCGTGAAGCCATTGAATTGAAATGGTAATAGTCCGTTGGCTTATGACTAGGCGATCGACTGAGTGAACACATGTTGCAGTTATCTGACAAAGTGATTACACGTGCCGTAAACCTGACAAGCGCTTCGGTACATTGATAAGTCTGTCGTCTCGAATGGGACATTAGTTGAACATTGATCCGTTTTTTTATCGTTATATAACAGTGGATACATGCCATCAAAGGTTTTCAGCTGGTAAACAGCCGGTTTGGCTCCAAGTTCACCTATCCACGCTACAGCCCCAACCATCGTGTAATGTACCCCAGGTTTCTGATTGGAAAGACTGGGCGTTATTCGGTCTAGGATTTGGAGCGACATTAAAAAAAAGTAAACGTTTGCATACTCACACCCCTGCGCCAGGATTCCCTGTGTTGCGGGTGGCATATACATACACATATATGACATTACAAACACCCATGGTCCGAGAACAAACATTTATCTGTCACATAAATGTCTGCGCCGGCCGGGAATCGAACCCGGGACCCCTCGTTTAGCAGGCAGGGTCACTACCAACTAGGGCTTATGGGGGGTTATCCGACTTTGCTTAGTAGTGCGATGCTGCAGAATTTTATTGCTGTATGAAGTTATTACAACATCACTCCGCAACAATGTCAACCTCATCGCAGTACGAAATGTTCCCACGTCAGCAGGTTCAGTAGTCTACATGCTTCAATAGAATGCAATATTCAAATGTAGCTATCGACGACCAGTGGCCGCTGGGGCACTGTGGCGCTTCAGGGAACGAGCGCCGCTTTAATTGCTCACGTCGAGGTGACAGCGCCCGAACCGGACGAATTAGGCTCCGTGCACATGGAACAGGAAGTTTCGATAATAGTAAATTGGAATTTTCAGGTGGAACGGGGAAAAGAAAACAACACCGGGTAAGGCCGATTCAAACTCCGTGGATATGTGGAGTATCGAGTATGCCACTCCATGCAGTGGCATGCTGGTACAGATGTCGATAATCCCAAGCTCGCAGACGGGCTTGAGGCGTCAAGTCTCCGGAGTGACAGAGGCTCCTTCCATATTATCTACCGTCTATACAATGGAGAGTTTCTGAGGAACTATCCGACTCGGTGCCGCCAACCACAATTGTCCACTGCATGACTCGCTGAAGGCTGAAGTTTCTATCTATGGGTGACGCTGACGATGATCAGGTGAGCCGTGTACCAGGTTGTCCGTGTCTAGTGTTACTTACTTATTATTACTTATTATAACTTACAATCAAATGTCATTAACAAAAAAAATGTCCATCATCTATAAACACAAATTTCAAGTTTTTTCTCCCTATTAAGGGGAAATTCCGAGAAAACGAGCAGACCTTTTCGTTTTTCCAAGGTTGGGCAGGGAACTCTTCAAAGAAGAGAAATGACCTTCAAATGACCTTCGTATAATTCGCATGGGGCTGCTCCACCATCACTTATTAAAAACCAGCAGCAATTCTGTTACTATAAAGCTAGTAATTTTAAGTAACCTCCGACCGACCTGATAAGCCACCTGATCGCAAGGGGCCGCGTCGCTCGTGTAACATCAAAGGCACAAGCCGTAACCGAGCAGGTAAAGATTCGCACCACCATGCGTGAGCACTATGAAAATCAGAGAACTTCAATATGAAGGAACTGTCATTTGAATTCTAGTTTATTCGGCAGGGTCCACTTCGAGCACGAGATTGTTGTTGAAAGCAGTTGTTTGGTGAAATGGTTTTTAATTTTCGAAAGAGGATATTATAATTGCCGTTTAAGAATCCAAATAAATCATCGTTTAGAAATTCCGTTCTGTGGTAGCCCCGCGAGAAGAAGCGACAAGAAACTACCAAGAATTATTTTTCAATTCAAAGTTACGGACACTTCCTAGCTTCGACCCATTTACCCCACATGGTACTCGTAATTATGGAGGTTTACCAATTGGTATCCAACAGTTACAATCAGGACAGCTTTATGCCATCACAAAGCACAAATATGCTCTCAAAGTTTAACGAATATCGGTCTATCCAATTACCAAACGGACAACCACATTTCTTAACTCGGTCGTACGTTTATTATTGGAACTATGAGCAAACTATAATTGAAATTTTCATATGAAACCTAAATTTATTGTATACCTATTTATTTATAATAGATAAGTACTAAGAGACATATAATTCGAATCCCAACAACTCGAATCAATCTTCTCAAGTTGCAAGCCACTGAGCTATTACGTTTTGAAAGCCCTATTTTTCACTGGGATTTCGTCGATTAATATTCCAGAACAACACCCACCAGCCAGACATCGAAATAGTATGTAAAAAAGTGTTTTAAAACAACTACCGGAGCTTAAACCAGATCTGAGGACAAGAATTACATTACATTCGTATCACGCGCCACAATTTAGTGGCCGCCGATAAGGTAATTGTGCTTCGCATAATAATGGACAAGCAGCTAATGGCGAACGGAATGAATCATCGATAAATATACAGATGGGTAAATAGTTTCTAAATTCAAATTCATTTCGTCATTTAAGTATTCTGTAAATACACTTTTGCACCTCATTTTTTGCTTCTACAACCGCTTTACAGGTGCTTTAACATTGAAGCAAAGAAACGGCGAAAAAAACTCTTCAGGTGATTTTATATATTTTGTTATATGGGTAGATTGTTATATAGGGGGTCTAAAACTTCTACTACAAAATCCATTACCCAGAATCAAAATAATCGTAAATGTGGACACATAACATAACTTAAAAATACATCTACCAATTATCATCAAAATGTGTTCAATATTATACGTATAACAGACAGCATCAATTAAATTAAAAAGCTAATAAGAATTATACATACTAAGGAAAATCACGTTTCTACAATAACATTCCTAATTTGATACGCGAGTTGCCCATTGGAACTTTTAAGCGACACATTAAAATACAACTTATAGGTAAAGGATATTATAATATAGATGAGTACATGAATGACAAGGATGCCTGGACAAAATTACTGTCGAAACCAGTTCCGCACAGGTTTAAACTTTTTTAATTACCATATGTTGTTTAAAAGATATGCTGAGGAGTTTCTTTCGCCATTTCTTCTCCTCATTGTTAAAGCACCTTTTCGAAACGGTGGTAGAAGCAAAAAATGACGTTCATAAGTATATTTACAGAATACCTATTAGATTAAATGATTTTGAATTAGAATTTAAATATTTAAGTAGCAATATTTATTTCCGAGCTGAAAGAGGTAATTCAGTTTGGAGTTGAATGCAAAAATGAAACGGAATGAACGTGAAAGGTTTTAAATTCCATTTCTGTCATAATCTGTATTTCCATATCTGTTCGCCTGTTCTATATAAATAAGTTTGTACTTTTAAAAAATAATATAATACCTATAGAAACATAACATAATAATATACAATAACATATAGGCAACAGATATAACGATCTCATAATGACACTTATGTATTCGTAAATAGGCAAAAACAAAACAGCACCTTTTTCTGTCTTTGTCACCGAATTTTTCTATTTTTTATATGTTTATCGATAAACTTTATTTTTATCATTAATATAAGAGTAAACTTTATTGAAAATGGAAATTGGATGAACACTAGTACATACATAAATTAATATAAAAAAAACATTGCTTTCCCAGTGCGTATCCGACTTTATAATTATCGGAGTCTCAGCAGTTGAAAGCTTCCGATAGTCCAAACTTCACTGTCCCCCGCAGCCACCTACCATTGGCTGACTTCACGGAAATTAGTACAGTAACTGCCCATTGTATGGACGTAATTGTTTAAAAATCCGTCGACCAATAACAACTGTTTTGGCATCCTGTACGACACGCTTTATCGCGTCTAAATTGTTTCATTTAAACGGAATGTCATCGATTTGTCGAACGATTCGTTCGAATGAGCGATCGAATTCGGGGATCCACCTGTACGATCCCCTCCCGCGCTATTTTATTCTCTGTCTCTATGAAGGTATTGTAAGATAATAAGTGATTCGTTTTACTTATTTTAAATTATCAGCCGTTGACCTTGTAGCTTTTTTTTTGTTTTTACAGAAAACGATGTATATTAATATCTAGTATTTTTTTCTGAAAGAAATTTAAAATGTAATGCGCACGACCTGGCTACCAAACAAGGCGTCTCGGGTTCGATTCCCGGCCGGTGCAGACATTTATCTGACAGATAAAGACAAATTAAAGTTATGTATGTATTAACTTCCCGCACCAAATTTAAATTTAATGCGGAGTTGAAAACAAATACCTTGTTACGATTCACAGAAGCTAATAAGGTTTATGTTATACTTTCTAGTACTTATAAGGAGTGATTAGTCATTCGAACATCAATATTCGCACGGAGAGTCCGCCTTAAAAGCCTGCGCGTATTTCTAAGTTATCATATTTACGCGCGTACTTAAATATTATTAAACACTCGGAAATGACAGACTACCTCTGAGAAGATCATGAAGCACCGTGTTACGCAGGTTTTTTCCCGATTTTTTCCTTAAGCGCAGCAAGTCAGAATCAAAAGAGCGCTATATGAGCTCGGTCAAAAATCGTGCGCGAGAGTTTTATTTGGAGCCATGTCGAATATTATGTAAGTACATTTTATTAAATGACATGATTATATAATTCACGAGATTGCGCCATCGGGATATCTACAAATGATACGATATGAAATGCGCAGCCGTCCGACCTACCTCAAATTGGGAGACGTACTGAAAATCAGCGTCACTGTTCGCATCACACCAACCGCGGCGCGCGCTGAGTGCCTTTTTACTGCGTGGTGCCACAGCACACTGTCATAAAATTATAACTTTTTTATTTTATTGTATTTTATTGTATTCAGTTTTTATACCGCTATATAAAATTATTTCTTTGCGTGCGTTGTTGTACAAGTTGTGAATAAATGTAATGGTTCTCTCTATCTTTCTTTCAAATACAAATAGGTTATCCATTTATAAAACTAGAGTATTAAAAAAAATCCAAATAAAATTTTGTTAAAGTACCCAAACTGCAATGGCGCCCATTCATTTCCCAGTTGCCCCGTTCCAAGTCAAACAGCGGGAGGTCGCTAGTGAGCCGTAAATATAATATAATAAAGACACTACTCCCCGACCAACATAAAAACCGTATGAAATAAAAATGTTGATAATTCCCCGAATAGTGAATTAAGTCGATCGCTACCGAGACAACGTATATAGGTCGTAAAGACACCTCCGCCGCCGGCGGCCGCGCCCGACTCCGGTAGTCTAATAAGGACCGCATGCTACGCTAGGTGAGCTGCAGCCCGACCAGTGAACCGGGCATCCGTCGAAACAACAGAAGGCCCCATTTTCCAATGATAGAGTTCCTTAGTGTTGTTACATACATTTTACCGGAACAGAATATGTTACATTTCTTTATTTTACTTATATTATATTAATAAATATATTAATAAAAATAAATGTACATTTTTGGGCCCCTCCAGTACAGTACCCAAGATATTGACAATATAATTATGTCTATGATAAGTTTATGCTCGACTACTTTGTATTTCGTGTTAATACTACGGCAAAACAAGTTTCGGTACTCCTGAAATTGCTAAACGTAAAATAAAATTATACCAGGTGGTACGTTTGTGGTGACGTAGCGTTAGACTTACACAAATTTATCTAGTAAATCCCTCCTCAGTCTTGAATTAAAGATACAAATGTTACAATCGAGAGGAACACACGCGAGTACACCGGTCCATGCTTGATGGCAGAAAACAAAACGCTTCATACTTACCACAGAGATTTTTTTATTGTCTATTGATTATTGTTGTTACAACACTTGTGTAATAAGTAACGTAAAATCTGTATGTATGTTGATAGACTCGGTAAAAAAATTTTAACTGATCGCTCACTGCGCGTGAAGATATATGAGAAAAACTATTACGGGCCATTATTAACGCAATAGAACCCAAAACAGTAGCTGTTAGAATTTTTGTCTGTTTGTCTGCGCGTTTGTGCGCGCTAATCTCAGAAACGGCTCAGCCGATTTTGTTATGGTTTGCAGTAAGCGTTAGTTAATATTTAAACTTTGTTTCATTGCAATCCGTCCAGAAAAAAAGCGTTAAACCAACATATTTAGAATTCATAAAACGAGAAAAACCCAGTTCTAAAACAATGCAGGTGCTATTTCTACGCGTAATGGGTAGTTCTTGTGATGCGAAGCGAGGGCGGGTTGTTACTATTAAATATAATAAAAAAAATGAAACAGAGTATTTAGAAGTTCCATAGTTGAATTACCTTACGTTTTATTTAAAATATAATAGGAACAGAGGAATAGTCGACAATGCTCAGCTGCTTAGTTGTCGTTGTGTTAGGAGCCGCCGAAACCAAATCAGTCTACGGCCAGTTTTGTGATTGGCCAAGTGCGAAGATTTAATAAATAAAATAAACTGTATGTTACACTTTTCTACCGTAAGATAAATTTGACAACGATAAAGTTCTCCATGGCATTTTTATTTCGAAGGAAAGTTCTATGCCTCAATTTGTTTCATGATTTCCCAGGCCATAGTTAGGAGCAGGAGATATACTTTTCACCAACACCGAATTAACTTTAATACGAATGTAGGCTATAAAAGTGTAGTACGCGTTGTCATTTTTAACACATAACAGCTAACGTGTCAGTCTGGTAACATTTAAAATAACAGTTTTTCCGCCTACTCACAACTTATACAAAAATTCCCAGTGTGTCAATAAAGCCGGTGGACATGAATGGTAATGAAGTATAAAGGAAACGATATATTAATGTTTATCTATGGAAATGACGTCATTTATGTCACTCCGCTAATTTACGGCTTATTCGGTTCCAGCGGAGTGCGGTAGAGTCCAACCGCGTCCGGAGGCACCGCTCAGCTTCTTATGATGTAACTGGAACATCTATTTTTATTCTCACAACTGAATTCATAAGTGATTCATGTGTCTCGTGTACGATTGTAATATAGAATCGGCTGATCGTATAACGGCTCTCAATCAAAAGCTAAATGTCTGATTTAACTTGCGTAGCTGCATCGGTCACTGGCGATTCAATTGTATAAGCTCTTCTGTCCATGTCTTACCATGCCCGACATGTTAAGCAGTCTGTCGGTAATATGGAACCTTAAAGCCTTCCTTTGTATAGTCACAAAATTAAATCAAATTATTACCGCAACTCTCGATTATTCTTTTAATCGTAAAGACATCAACGCACTCACGACCTTCACTCGCGATGTCCTTAGATCCAGGAACGTAGGGGCATAAAAATTTTATGTTTTAACTCTAACAAATACTTATTTTTGTATTTTTGACATGAATGTCAATGTCATAAGTGTGAGCGCGCTCCTACGTTTTGTTGAGTTTTTAAGTTTCCGTCTTTAATGCGTTTTGATATACAAATAAATATACTGTACTTGTTAATACTTGCGGTCGCACGCTATTCGCTTTTTTCATCTTCTTCTTTTTAAACTTAAATTTGAGTTTTTTCCGAGCGCGCGCGCTGTCATTAGCACTGCCATATATCGATACTATAAATGTATTAAAAACACAAACTTGCGTCGCTTACAATTATTGTTATAATATTATTCGTCCACTAGTCCACGCTCTACGAACGAGACACCGAACTTGTATTTATGGTGCGATAGTTAAATTGAAATATAAAACGGAATAACTTATCAAAACCGCCAACATTAATGCTATTCTTATCATTTCCATATTTATGGCCTCTTATTGATGCAGATTTAATGATAATAGCTATAAAATTAATACTAAAAACGTCCAAATTTCCCAAAACATGGATGTTCGAGATTTGTCATAAATATTTTATAATGTAAATAATGATTTATAATTGAATATTCAAATTCATAACCGTTTAAAAATTTAGGTATTTTTAAATGCATAATTTATGCACGTAATTTTTGGCGTCTACTACAGTTTCGAAAAAGTGCTTTAATATTGAGGAGAAGGAACGGTGAAAGAAACTCTTCGGCACATCTTTTACACTTTAACCTGCGAAAAATAGGTTGCGACATCGTTGTTACCTGGCGTTCGGGTGATATGGACACTGTCATATGTAAAGATGATAGGTTATAGTGTAATGGAACTTCAGTGTTTGGCACGAGACCTAGGTTCCAATTTTGACGCATCTCTCAGTTTTCAAAAGTTATATGTGTATTTGAAATCGGTCACAACTAACTTCGGTGACATGACACATGACGGTGAGTGGTCACTGCCCTCCATTCACACCTGTAACACGATGGTCACCAACGTGTTGCCAGAAATAATGGACGGTTAAACTTAAGTTGGTTAGTTAATACTGTTTGTTAATTATTTTGCAACGGGGAACCTGAAAACTGAAAAAAATATTTTTAAATTATTGAAATATGTCATCAGTGGGGATGAATCTTTTAAGTGTTTTTAAAGAAAATTTCTCAATGATAATGATAAAAAAATTCGATTTTTTGATAGTGATGACCTTTACTATTTAGTCATTGATTTTGTTACATGAACTGTATTAATACTCATTTTTGTGTTATACGTTAATTACTATTCGCATTCTATTGTCCTGTATCTTAAGACTCAGAACATAAGTTACAAATTATTCATAATTTAGCAACAGTAAGTAATTCAATAAACTAATATTATAAATACGTAAAAACATTTCACGATCGACTTTATGCGTAGCCAACTAGTTAGGTAAGGGAGCCTTATCAGCATTGACATGTACCCGGCGCCGCCGCTGGGGTCACCGGCGGCCCACGGCGGGGGCCGTTCGGTGCCTCGTCCGCTGTTCAGCAGAGTGCAGGCGGGCGTGG
>PDGT01000066.1:360559-375769 GCA_003671415.1 Megathymus violae | reverse complement strand
GCGTGCAGCTTGTTTACATGATAATTGGCCAAGTCATGCTCTACGTACTGCCCCAGCTCCCTGCAGTCTCTCTGCAGTCGACACTCTACTGAGACATAGTCTGTGTACGAAACAGAACAACTACGATCATTGGATCGTTACATACAGGCAATGTCGCTCTCTATTTAAATGCAGTTATCTCCGAGAGTATTGCAAGAATTTCGTTGCAATTATTACCAACAGACAGAGTTGATAGTATCAGGCGTTACTTTGCGGAAATTCGTTGTCATTAAATTAGTATTAATTTACTTTGCAACAATCCGCAAGCACAATGTATGACGGTATACACTTCTATACATGCATGGAACTTCCCTCCCTCCCACGAAGGAAAACATGCACTTATGATAAATAAAGGTATATACCGACACACATACCGTCACCAACACGTGTTTCGCTCCGAAACGGAGCATCATCAGGGTGAGTCGACTCTACGAGTGTTAACCGCAAAGACGCACTTTGCACTCGATGCACACATACATTGTGCTTGCGGATTGTTGCAAAGTAAATTAATACTAATTTAATAATAGACAGAGTGGTTCACGAGGAAAGTTTAAACGTCTGAGGTCAATTAGAAAAATGTACAGAGCTCCTGATAAGAATGAGTTACGAATTTTCAGATGTACTTGCTATTTTGAACCTGAGAGTCCTGTTTCCCGAAACAATGCGAGGGCCGATTACTAGAAGCTTTATAAGAATGGATTCTGTAAGCTTCTACTAGGAATGTTACGTTACTACACTTGTTGCGAGATAAGATTACAGCTAGACTGGCTGTAGCTAATTGTATGTTAAACTACTGTGAGCGCATACTGTCAGCGGCTGGATGTCTGACGGACGTCGCGGTGAACGGACCTAACCTGGTGATCATCGTATGACGTAAGTTTGGTAGATACGAGGTTGATCAATAACCTATACGCCGATCGCACTAGGACAACCTGATGTGCACTCCAGGCCTCCTAAGGCGCAGACCGGGCCGCGGAGGGACCGCTGTTACTACTACGGATGGAATGTTAAAATTAATTAATAATAATTAATGTTAAATATTTTGGCAGCGCAGTCGAGGCGATAGAGTTCCTGAACATCAGAATACTTATTTAACATACCGCATACGAATGTCATAATATTAATGATTTTAAAACATGTTAATATATATGTCGGCAATGGCAGTAGTTTCAGCAGCATTGTCGAACATAGCGTGGGCGTATAATCGTTTAACACTTTTAATTAATTGTTTAATTAAAATTGGCTCTGTTGTAGCACGATGTTAGCAGAGTATCGACGTCATCGCGGCGGTGCTGCCATCACTCGGATATCGTGCTGAGTTTCGTTTCACGTCTATACTAAAGACCATCTCCGACAAATATTAAAGGTTAAAGAAGTCGTAAACTTTGCATTTAGTTCCCTTAAACAATAAAGATAGTAATCCTAACGGTATTTTAATTCATATGGTCCATAGTATATTTAGTTTATACCTAAAGCTGTCAACCTATACCTGGAAGACAAAATAAAAAAAACTGGTCGAGAGTAAATCCGACTTGTGTGGTACAAGGTTCTGCACTGGGTAGGTACAAAATATTCTATCGTGCTATTAAACGCTTAAATATAGTTTTTGTTTTTCTTTCTATATTATGTATGAAAAAAATATATAATATTTTATTGGTTTATTAAAAAAAACATTAATTTATTTTAGTCTACAAAGTTCTTCTGAAAATACTTGAAAAGAAAAGGGATACGCTATTTTTTTCATATTTTTAATAACTTTGGAATATCTTTAAGTTCATGAATCCATTCATTTCATACAATAATTTATCATAGGAAATTCAAGTTTTAAATCAAAACTCCTTTAATACCGCTATGTCTCAATATAGTTCAGCTTGTTTTAAATACCTAGTACATTCCAATGTTTTGATCTATTACAATCTTAAATATATTATAATCTAAAAAGATGTAAGGAGATCGAAGAATTACGACAACTTACATTTAGCAAACAGATAGACATAAAAGTGAGTGAATTGCGTTACTTCACAAAGTTTTATTATCATAATTCATACAGTCCCACTGCTGCGCTAGCGTCTCCTTCCACAGTGGGCACTGCAGTCATACAGTCATATTAGGTACTGTATAGTAAGTGTAAAGTTTCTTATTGTAACTTATTATTTGGCTTGAGAGCCAGTACTTCCTTTTTTACCTTCTTCTCGTTTTCTGGCCGATAACGCATCAGTGATACCTTTGGTCTTAATTGGATACCTTGGATTAAAAAAAACGAATTTAATCTGTTTATTACTCTGTGTAACTCAATTTGATTGACAGGAACACACCCAACGACCTACCTAAATTTTCTTTACTGATTGTAGAAATATAGTTACGGATTTCAAATCGAAAAAAAGCATTGACCTAAAATATATAAAAAAAGGGAATGTGAGTGTGTGAGCATTTATAAATTACTAATAATTCGCTCTCGCCACTTCCAGTACCGGCCCATGTGCGACGGTGCACGTACGGGCTTCTTTAGTCCCACGTAACAAGTGCATCGGATGATCGGATACTGTAACAGGGAAAGTACTAATATGTCTTGACATCACGTAGTCACTCACTGTGCACCGACCTCCAGTGGACCAGTACATAACTAGTTTTCATCCGTCTATTGTGGTCTGTAGTGGTTTCAATAAAGTTTAAATAAATATGTTGTGTTAAGTTTAATACATTGTTAAGGGCAATAAAAGTCCTTTACGCTACTCTGTGTTAATAACGTCAAGTGACTGTCGCATCGGTGAATTTTAATACCTCTCTGTTCGCGCCATCCTCGCGTCGTGCTACGTGCAAGTGGACTATTACAAACCTTTCTGCAATAAATATGTTTTACCATCACTTCAGAGGCTTTCCTGCGTGCTCCCTGCTCACAAAATAACCGCCCTAGCTTCAGTTTGGAAAATTTCGCGGGAACAAACACATTTCCTGAAATGCAAGTATCCAAGGTTTGACTGAAAGTTTGAAAGCTTGAAGTTGACCGAAGTTTGAAAGTTGACGTTTTCAGACAGACAAACGGATAAAACTAGCAAAAAAAAATGTTTATGTCTCTATACAGCTAACAAGTTCTACCCACATAAAATTTCGCAAAAGTATTTAGAGATTCGACCCCCCCACAGTTTTTTAATTAACTAGCGGCACGTCCAGACCTCGTTCGGGTACAACAATTAATTCTTTAGATAATTTTAATGTACATAGGTAGGACTTTGTTATCGATCTAAATAAATCAATCAATAAAATTAAGTCTAAATAAATAGCGACCAAATATAAAATAGACAAGAAAAATTATATAAAAATGTCTATTTGATATGATGTAACGGAAGCTACTCAGCAGATCAAGATAAAACTTTGTATATTTATCGATTGTATACGTAATTCTATAATATTTGTGTAGACACAGACTAACACAGTGTAGCTCAAGCAAGCTCGCTTCACGCTCTCTGCTCAACGACAACGAAAAACTTCCAAACCTCGGTGAGGTGATGACCGGCGACAGATTTTATCGTGTCCTGTTAGAAGTAAGAGTAGTTACCACCGATAAAGTTATTAAAACAAGCAAACATAACAAAAAACTAGCGATCGTATTCAGATTAATTCCAACATGGATTCCCGCACGATAAATCCGAAGTATCTTGAACAGTTTAACGTCCACGATCTGTCTTGTCTAACCGACTTAATCGGAGGAGGGAGAGGGCCGCCTGTCGCATTGTCAACGAGTAGCGATCGCGCTATGTTATACTGTTACATGGCAATGGTATTATGTGCTAACCGCTGAGGTGAACGACCGCACTGAATATCACAAAAGGAACAGGTGATCCTACAGTGAGGACATCCTAATAGTACTGAACCTTTTGTGGGTTTCTAACTATTAATTAAAGTTAAATTTATCATAATAATGACTATTAATTAAGCTTAACTTAACGCAATATTATAATTGTCTCATCGCGACGAATGAAGTGAATTTGCAAAATTATTATGCAGCATGTAACAGTCTGTAGATAAACTTTTTACATCACTCAGTGATATATTAAAATAATAAGGATTATTTTTAAACTATCATTAAGAACAATAATTAATTATTAAGGGTATCAAGCATAGCCTGACACCGCGTGCCAATCGGAAGTGAGCAGGTGAATAAAGCAACTTCAGTCGTGACGACAGTTGGATTGGTGGCTTTTAATTGCAATACTAGCCATGCAATCATTCAGACATATCGGGGACCTTTGTGAATACCTTCAACACTCAAGTACTAACCCTTGTACTACATTGGAACGGCGTGGTTCTAACACGTGGTAACCATTTTTTTATTTTCTATTTTGACTATTTTATCTTTAATTACCAATAGACCCCATTCACTGGTCAAAAAATACACCTATTCCCTATAAAAAATATAATATGCAAAAATATACCTATTCCCAATTATAACGACATTCTTCTTCTTCTTTGCGAATCAATGACAAATGGCAACGGTTATATCGTTCCTGCCCAAAATTCAGCTATGGCGACCGCGTCATTTGTCGCATCCATTAAGTCCTGCTGCGAGCAGGTGACTGGGCAAGCAGAACAGGACAATAGATGAGCCATGGTCTGAGCTGCTTCGCATACACAGCCCAAGTTCGAGTCCCTCGACAACCCCCACTTGAACATATTATGTTTACTGCGGCCAACCCGTGTCCGGAGTCTATTCAAGGACTTCCAGATTCGCCATGGTAACATGTTTCCAGGCGGAAGTGTCTCGGAAGGTACAACAAAGGGATCGGGCAAGGAAGCACTCGAACGCCAAAGGCTGCATCTTGTTTGTGCATCAGGCAGTGGGTCGACACACTTCACAAAACTCTTCCGACTTTTGAGTCTCTGTGGCGGTAAATTGTGACCGTATAAGGGATGTCGTGAGTCGCCATCCATTTTGCACCTTTCTTTGGAGCTTGCCACATTCCTACGGACCTCTGGCGGCGCTATGCCAGCTAGAGGATACAATAACTTTACCGGGGTCGGTTTTAAACAACCAGTAATAATGCGGCAGGTATCGTTTAAAGCTGTATCCACTAGCTTCGCATGTGCTGAACGTCCCCAAACAGGGCACGCATATTCGCCGGCAGAAAACGCGAGCGCTAGGCCAGAAGTCCGCAGCACTTGGGGCGTGGCTCCCCACCTAGTTGTAGTCAAGCGTCGTAACAAGTTATTACGGGAGTTACGGGATTCGCAAAGAAGAAGACGACATTACCAAAATTATTGAAAAAAAAATAACAACGCCATCAGCTCAGCGCCCATCGCCCGCAGCACGACAGCCGTAACCCGATATCGTCCAGCCAATAATATAAATAACTTTATAATAAACAATAAATTAGCCGGTCCTAAACGCTGAGAGTGACCATTTATTCGGTTAATTCCCACAATGTATCGGAATGCTCGGATAACTCAATCTTACACTGCGGCGGTGCAGAGGGGTCGCAGGGGGGATTGTTGTTTGGATGCACATTAGACGCTTATTTTTTACTAAAGGTGCCTACATGTGAGATTGTTTTTACAAACATTAAATTAAAATGTTTTATTGTACGTTTGTATAATCATATAGGTAACCTAGTAGTCAACAACAATCTCGGTCGAGTCGAAGAATTATATATACACATATATGATATAATAGCCTATGTCCATCCTAAGTAACATAGATTTCGGATGGTAAAAGAAGTTTTCATATAAGTTCCACGGTTTCCAAGTTCACCACCCTCCATATACATATACATAAATTCACAAAATTAGCACTCCCTGTTAATATTTGTAAGGACGAGGAATAAATTAAACATATATTAGTATTATTCTACTTAGCATACTTGGTGCATTGTACTTGCACTCAAATTCAAATTTAAAATCATGTCACAATTCAAATATTTTGTAAGTAAATATTTTTCACGTAATTTTTGTCCCTGCAACCGTTTCGAAAAGGTGCTTTAACATTGAACACATCAGAAACCGCTCCCTCCCTGCTGCAAAGTGAACATGCACTCATAATAAAAAAAGTATATACCGACACACACACGATCACCACCACGTGTCCTGACGTAACTGTACGACGGCTAATTGTTAGTGACGGTGAACACCAGCACACATTGCGCTCGCGGATTGCAGCAGGTTAGAATTTTGGATTTGATTTTCAAATAGAGTCAACTTAAGCTTATTATTTAGTGAGAAATATGAAAACGTGAAAGCAAAAAATATATATAAAAAACAGGTATATATATACTACATCCTGTTTTGCAATAATACTCTAATCATAGTATCTAAGAGGTTGATGATAAATCGCGATTTCGGAGCGTGAATTGGAACGTTACTAGACCCTGAAATCAAAACACTTTGCGTCAGTCATGACACTTTGCAACGCTAGTTATAAAAGAGTCTCCAGTTCAACTTCCCACCGAGGCTGACAGTTACGCGACAGATTGCTTGTTTACGTTTTACCTGTGTTTGTCCATGACACTCGCGTCCCGTCTATGGAAAATATTTCTACGTGACTATTTTGCATTTGTTTTTGAATGTTTATTTATGTAAAATGTTTACAACAATAAGGATTACAAGTCGTTTAATAAATAAATAAATAAATCACAACTTGAGCTATGACTTAAGCCTAGATTGACTATCAATCCCTTTCATCATCCCCTTACTTTAACACGCTCCTAAATCGAACCTTAAGTCTTTAACGAAACGTTCAAATTCAATTGAACTATCACAATCGATTTTGTCTTCACGGGATTCATTTATAAAAGCTTCCGCGTCTCCGATGACTTGAGTCTTCAAACGCCATATATCATGGAGCGAGGTGTCCAAATGTGTTAGAACAGTTAGAATGTCCATACCTCAACGTAGCGGTAATAAATCAAAACAACGCAACTTCAAACTGGCCCACAGAACTTTCCTCGCAATCTCCTAGACTATAGACCACATAATTCGTTGCACCTCGGTACATTTTTAAGTTGTTTCGACTTTAAATAGTTTCGAATTCTGTTTCGTGAACGATAAAAGCTGTTTTGGCTACGGATGGGCGAGATATGTATATTGTTGTTTGTCCGTATGTCAAAATAAATAGAGAAACAGGCGTGCGTACGACGCTACGAGCGTACTGACGTGTTTCTTAACGCCATTTATATCGGAATAGGCTAGGAGGCGGTTGGGTATAGTTTGTCAAGGAGATTTTTGAACTCAACGAACTAGACTACTATGGGGCGCTAATTGACTGGCCAAATATATTTACTACTAGTTGACTTCAACTTAGTAGCGGTTTAGTAATTTGGTTTCTCCATGTTACTCAGATGGTTTAGCAAGTCCTGCACCCAAAACCAAAATAAAAGTCGGAAGTTCAGAAGCCTCCTTTCCTTTTTCCGACATGGTTTAACGACTGCCATATAATGATTAAAATAGGACCATTGATTAACACACGATTACCACGCCCATTAAAGTATAAGATATTATATAACCACTGGCAGGCACTCATGCATCCAATGACCGAGCAGACAGTTGTGACACAGACGATCATTTACAATCGAGGCAAGCTGTCAGGCTGTACGTCTTTAAGTCATTCTAGACTGTATTATTTTTAAATCAGGGAAACTGGTGACACGCAAAAGTCAGTTTCTACTCGATACACTGAGAATATTTAGCGCTAAAGA
This sequence comes from Megathymus violae, assembly GCA_003671415.1. Taxonomy (NCBI): domain Eukaryota; kingdom Metazoa; phylum Arthropoda; class Insecta; order Lepidoptera; family Hesperiidae; genus Megathymus; species Megathymus violae. The sequence goes on along the minus strand of PDGT01000066.1, from coordinate 368,045 downwards.
ACTATATATGTATAACCTCACAAATCTAATTTATAACATGTATTACAATTCATTTAACTATTCATCATTGTTAAATACAAATCAAAAATAATTTAATAATTTATATATTTCGTTAAAACACTTTTGCATATCATTTTTACTTTTACTACCGACGTCAAAAGGGGCTTTAAAATTGTGGCGATTGCGGCGCTATTATTTTCAGGCGTCCTTATATGTCATTTATGTATTCAACTAAACAATAAATAATACTTAATATAATAGTGATCTCACCACAGAATCATCTTTGGGTGAGATGTGAGATTGCAGAATGATTATATACAACTATATCAATTTCTTTAATCAACTTTTTTAAGAGTAAAAATATTTTAATTAATTAATATTATAATTAAATAGTATCAAAATATATCGATCCGTGTAACACTAACGGCTAGGAGCATAGGTGCACACAAAAACGATCAATCCAAACTCTTCATCGTTCAAAATCATTAGTCAATAATAATTTAAAAGTGAGTTGCAGCGCGTACAGATCACTAATTAAATTGAATGATTAACTCCTGGCCTATTTGGGAGAAGCGTTACGAGATATACGGGACTAAACAAGTTGCGTTGTAACAGATCAATATATTTTAAAATTTAAATGTTTTTTACGGTAAATATTTTTTTAAATGCTAAAGCTCTCTACCTATCTTTTTGGGTGGCTCCTGAACGCAACAGTACCAGCGGTGCTTGTTCCGTTGATTGGCAACCGCAGTAACTACGACCGCCGTCATTACAACTCATAATTATCCCGCTACTAAGCTCGGGTCTCGAATGACTCTCTAACGGGTCACCCGTTTCATTTGTACCTAAAATAAAGTAATGCTTGACAACGATCCCACCTGATGGTGAGCGGTGATGAAGTCTAACATGTTGAACGCACTAGCTTATTAAAGCCTATTCACTCTCCTCTTGAAGACTACCATAGAAGTGACCGGGAACACCGACGCGGGCGAGTTATTTCAGTCTTTAGCAGTGCGCACAATGAATGACCACGCAAACCGCGCCGACGGTGCGGGTGGTGCGTTTAACACGTAAGGATGGATACCCGCCGTACTTCGAGTTGTTCGATGGATTATTCAAAAAATTACGTCTCCTTCGTACTCTAGTCTTCCGCGCGAGACATTAACATCCAAACCACTGAGCTAGCACTGGTTACGAATACGAGAAGTACGTCATAAACTGATTAGTTACAAGATCGTCTAGCGTCATGCCGCAGCAAAGAAGCCCAAACTACAAACCCGTGTGTCTCCTCGAGATGAATATCTCACCGTAGAATAATGGGTTGTCGGTTCAATCAGGATCCTCGGTCAATTATTGTGATACTCGGGTCTCCGGCGCGAGGAACACCGGGGGGTACGCGCCAGCGGTGTTCGGGGCGATCACCGGCCAGCGTCTCGTGTGAATCAGCACCGAAACCACCGCGATCTTTGTTTTTTATGTGTCAATATAACAAACGAGCAGCAATAATGAGCAGCGATAAGCAGATCGATTCGATGATTCCCAGTGATTCGAGCGCTCGTGTCGTGTTGGACCCGGGTTCGAGTTCAGCACACGTTAAGATCCCGTCATTCGTTACGTCGGTATTAACTGACTAACTCCAAATATTTCCGGAAGTCTCGGGAGGAATACGAATAAAACGAACGCGTAGCCATGCCTCCTGGTGAGCGGGTGCCGGTGACCCCGAGGACATCGACGATGTAATCCGGTGTCACTTCACTGAGCAGTGTTCGTGTAATAATATCGTATCCAAAAACGTGAAACCAACTAGACGTAAGCTCGACAGGCTCATGACATCAATGTCAGTCAAACGTCATGAGTGTCTCCCCGCGCCGACGCCGTCATTATTGCCACTGCCACATCATTGGGTATTAATATCGATATAAAATACAGTTTGACCGCCGCAGTGGTACTGTAAGGTAATACAGATTTGTGATTTTGAACTGAAGATGTACAAATGATTTTTATACGTATTTACTAAAATATTAAACAAAAAACATATTATGAAATAGGTAACATTTATTATAATAACATAACAAGCGTAAAAATAACGCAGTATCAATTAAAAATAGGTTATTGAAATCTTATTGAACAATTAGCGAGCGCGGCGGACACGCGGACGGACAAATTTACAACGCGCTAACAAGACGCACCAGCGACTGTCGGTGCAGGGACGTAACTGGAAACTGAATTTTATTACTATCTAGGCAAACACGAAACAGTCCAGCGACCTTGTCTACTCTGTTCATCGCCCAATTTTTATCTTTACTATTGACGAGTGTTAGTATTACAGACAAAAAATTTGGACATATATCTTTGTTTAATGATTATGGTCGAATTTTGACCGTTAGGCTAACACTAGGTTATTGAAAACTTCATTAAGCGGAATGCTTTACGCGGTTCCTGATAGGTACTGTTAGTTTAATAAATATTACATTTTATGTAGTATTTTCCTCGAATGACATAGAGGGCAGCACTGAACATAATTACAAAACTGAATCATTTGAAGATTAAAAGCATTTATAACTGCCGGATAAATTCTAGTCACATAAGACAAACTAGCAAGCGCAAGATTGTGGTTTAAGAGATTATGTCTGCAAATAAGAAAAAATGCTCTTCTAAAGTTATAGAAATATAGTTAGTTATATTATAGAAACGAAGAAATTCAATGTTCATAAATAGGTGAAAGGTAAAACTAATATATTGCGTAAATTAAACCATTAAGATATATCCATCTACAAACAGTCCGTATAAGCGAAGTTTCAAATAAAACAAGACCTCAAAGCCTCAAACAAATAAACCATCCCAATAATGCGCAGGTGTGAATGAACAACGTCTACTGGAGCGAGCGAGATGGAGCACTATACCAACCTGTTAGACAAAGATGAAAAATGTACGATCGTAGCGAGGAATTCGATCGCTCATTAATGGAACAAAAACGTTTATCTCCATGCAATAGAGTTTAAATTCGAAGGTGTTTTCATTAGGATTAATTAATAAATTGAATGCTTAATGGCGTTTGAATTGATTGGCATTAATTTGCTTTGCAAGGGCTTTGCTTTAAGGGTTTTGCGTTTGTAGTTAAAGATATCTTATGCCATGTATGGAATTTATCTGTTTATCTTCTATTGCATTTAATTATATAATAGATTTTGTTAATGAATTGGATTGCGGGGTCGAAACGAAATATCCTCATTGTACCGGAGTCGGTTCGATTCCGCAAATGCCACAATATAGTTATACAGCTGGAATATCGATTACACTCAATCTTAATATATCGATTTTAATGTGACATAATTATATCGATTTTTGAATCGATTCCTAGGTTTTTATAAACAAGAGATCTCGTCACAATCGATTTCGTTGTTTCTGACACTGTACAAATAAAAAAAATTGCATAAATATATCCTATTTCTGTTTAAATATGTCACTGCATCACAGCATATTTTTTAACTTTACATAAGGTAATATAATACTTGTACGGAAGATGGTACATTAATTGGAAAACAATAAGTAAGCCAACTGAGCACGAGCTTGCATCGCGGTCACATTCCGGGGCATACACTCGTACACACTGCCCGGCTTTTATAGCAATTTAACTGAAATTCAGTAAAATCGGGTTTTTACTTAAATTGTCTTTTATTGTGTGAACCACTCAACAGTACTACACTTCCATTTGATGGTGAATGGTGATGTAGTCTTAGATTGTAAGGCGCATTTTTTATGGTATTAATTTATTTATTTTTCGATAACAATATTATTTTAAAATTATTAATTGTTCAAAATATTTGTAATAATGCCTAATGACATTATCTACGAGACAATCCCGAACGTTGATAAAGACATTACGTGTGACAATATAATTTCCTTTAATGCGAAAAGCTTCATTGTTATATTACTACAGACAAGCTACCAGAAACCATTACATTTACTTCCCCTGCTGGTCTCGTACCACTGAACGACGGTCGAAGCTAACGAGCTCCTCATTAGCTATAACTGTCCCTTATGGTGGAGGTCGCTGGGCTCTGCGCCACCATGGAACCCGACCACAACGCTCTGCACAATCTACCACCCTTCTACGATCAACCGACAGTACTCAAACGTGATACTGGGGTTACCCACCTGGGTGGCAACCTCACTTCTAACCTAGAAATATTTCTGACGTAAAGGTTAAAATATCCAAGAGTCACTTAAAAGCAGGTTTGCGATTCCTCTTCGGCCAACAATACATCATTGGTGCCTTTGATGTTGTAAACTTCTTCTATCACCGTGACGTGTCGTCTGATGTCCTGTCGTCACACGTTGGTCTGTTGACATCTGTCAATATCATTGGTAGTGCAACAAGGCGTACGGCGAGTTCTGTCGCGTTTACATCCATAATGTAACCACAGATATGCAAGAATATAGACTAAAAGTATTAAAACTTATTTGTTTGTCATATAAAGGACGCAAATTTGAAACATCCTGAGCTATAAAACCTTATCTCGCGAACCGTTTATTATTAAATTATTGGTCGAAATGACCACTTTGAAGACTTTTACGACAATCCACACTCGTAAAAAATTTGCATATAACTACTTTAATGATGATTATTTGATTTTCTATAAACACTAAAATTGCGTGAACTAATCAAGACGCAAGTTCGACGCTTCATAAGGATTTTAAAAGGCGTTCAAAGGATTGTCGTCTTTAACGCAGAGGTGTGGTTGTGAAGATTGCAAACAGTTTCATTGCCCTGGGGTATAAGTAGAACTTAACTCATTAATTTTGTTTATTATTGCTCATATCAACAGTCAACATCGACTGCGTTGAGCATAGATATACTGTGCGACTATTTTATTCTTCTCGGCAAACTTCGTTTCGTCGTTCTCTACCTTCGGCTGACATCGCGTTGATGCGTTCAGAAATACGAAGATAATCTGACATTTATAAAGCATAAAAATTGTATTTGTAATTGAGAAATAATTATCGATTCAAATTAAGTACCTATTGGAATACTGAACGGTCAACCCTTCAATGCTTGACCGTGATAAAATTTAAATTGAATATTCTCGCATTCAACTTAACATTAAACTTGTTCGGTATTGCCTGATTCATCCGCTAATAAAACAAGTGTTGCTAAAAGTTTCAATTGTTACGCCATTCTACATAAAAAGAACTACTAAAGAAATGTGGAAATACTTCCCCCACTGGAGTCCAGTAACATTTTAAAATTTATGCAGTTAAATTCATGAAAATTTATATTTTGCTTTGGGCACACATTTACGATTTAAGAAGCGTACTACTTCCGAAAAAAAAAAGTTTAATTAGAAGTTTTTCATTTATTTTTACGATCGTCGATTGCGATATATACGCCTGTACGAAGGAATTTACTATATTTGATTGTAACCCTATTTTTATTATAAAAAATGTTAGGTACCATTTCATTCTCCTCTTCTATTCAGTGTTTATAAACTTCATTACTTCTAAATTATCTTCTCTCTACTACTCGGTTGCCGATGACTTACCAGTTTACACATAGGTGTCACTATCTCATCTACTCCGGGCTGTCTTGATAAACACCAAATTATGTTGCATTTCGCAGTGGTCTAACTCCTTCGGTCTCAATGTAAACACAGTCAAAACTCAAACTATTATAATTGGTAGCTCTAAGCTCAATCCGAAAATTGACTGGGCTACATTACCTTCTATTATTTTTGACGGCATCCAGATTCATTTTAGTGATAAGATCAAAAAACCAAGAATTTTAATGGACCGATGTCTTACGTGGGTACCTCAAATAAACAATATTAGTAAAAACCCTATTTACACGACTTAAATTTAAAATAATTCTAAATTCCAATTTTTATATTAAAATAATTCAATAAATAATATACGACTAATATTTGGAATCGACAACCAATATAATATAAACATATGACTGAATTATAAACATATGACTGAATTATAAACATATGACGTAATTATCAACATTAATGATAGGACACGGGACAGTTTTACAAGCAGGAGGTAATTAGCCTTCTGCAGTCAAAAATAGATGGTAAGTTTTCACCTGCCTTTTTGGCTAGCTAACACTCTTCAAAATTACTGTATGGCAATACTTATACAACCGACGAAGTTACATCGTTAGCGTGATTCAGAAACATGTACAGCGCCATCTAGTTGATGATATAGACAACACAGCATTGGCTGAACGTAATCTTTCATTACTAATTCAATTCTATTTTTTTATATTAATATTCGACAAAATAGGTCCCTGATAGTAAGTGGTCACCACCACTCATTGACAACCCCAACACTAGGGGTTGCATCGTCACATTAAATTCAAATTCAAATTCAAAATCATTTAATCATATAGGTATTTAGTAAATATACTTATGAACGTCATTTTTTGCTTCTACCACCGTTTCGAAAAGGTGCTTTAACAATGAGGAGAAGAAACGGCGAAAGAAACTCCTCAGCACATCCTTAAACAACATATGGTAATTACAAAAGTTTAGTTAAACCTGTGCGGAACTGGTTTCGACACTAATTTAGTCCAGGCATCCTTGTCATTAATGTACTCATCTATACCATAATATCCCTTGCCTACAAGTTGTGTTTTAATGCGACGCTTAAAAGTTCCAATGGGCAACTCGCGTAACGACTTAGGAATCTTATTGTAAAAACGATCTCCAAGCCCCATAAAAGAACGCTGAACCTTTTGAAGACGAAATGCAGATGTAACCAAAATTAGCAAAAAGAACTTGTAAACATGCTTGTAAATTCTAGGAAATAAAGCGATACAAAAATATTTTTAGGCGATTTTAAATGTACGACGGTAGCCAGTTAAGCAGATTTGCCATCGTACAGAACAACCGGGGGTATTATTAGGCGATATAGAGTCCAGTGACCTCCAACAGAAAGCCTTGACGCGTTTGCATTGTCCGTTGCAGACCTTCTGCAACACGAGTAGAGAAGTTTTTATATGTTCTCAGATTAAACACAACGCGGAACAATTTGTGCCAGTGGTAAATTCGAGTCAAAAAACTGCGGGCGCGGTCGGTAGTTGGACATGGGCCTGCTAGTAGCTGAATGACATGAGCGCTGCCGTGCTTCGGAGGGCACGTGGGTCTCGGTTGTTGTTTTGTTTTTTGTCACACAAGTCACCGCCAAATCTCTACATAGGTCCCTGCTAGAGCACCGTGGTGTGCGTCATTAGATCTCCTCAATTACGAGATAAATGGTACATCGCAGAACATCGGCGATGTGTAAGTCGGCCATTAAATATAAAGACGTATAACTTTAGTATTCTTACAAATAAATCAAATCAAATTACGTTCATCATACGTTCATATGGTGCGTGATTTACGGTCGTCCGACCTTGAGCAAACATCACCTTCGAGGTTTTACATTTGGAAGAGTCGCCGCAGTCAGTGGTCGGTATTGCCTTTTTTTTTTTTTTTTTTTT
>PDGT01000066.1:282659-360393 GCA_003671415.1 Megathymus violae | reverse complement strand
TGGGCGGTTCGAGCTCCCACTCTAGCCGCCCGCAACCCCCAACGCCCTCTTTTAGTCGCCTCTTACGACAGGCAGGGGATACCGAAGCTCGTATTCTGGTCCCGAGCCACAGGGACGGTCGGTATTGCCTAATGTATCCCCTAAACTTATTTGCAGGGGCGTAAGCAAGGTTTGATATGGAAATCTGTTTTCGAGGTGGGATTTTATGAAATGTAAAGCGGGTTTTCAAGTCAGTGTATCTATTCCTAAAATCTTTCTTATTTCTAGTCTTTAATTTATGTACAAATATCATGGAATTTATCCCCACAATATTTATTATTCCATAAACTAACTAAAGGCTCCAGCAAACAACAATGTTTAACAAAATTGATTAAATGTAACCAACTTTAGAACCTAACTGAGAAGAAACGTCAAGTTCTTCATCCGAATCCTGAGATGACTAACTCTAAGGCAGGATTAGAAGCTGTTTTTATATCCACCCACAAGCAAAATCTTGAATACTTTATCGTGGTTTGTCTTCTAACGCCTCGCTTAAAATAATATCTTTTTCATCTTCCACCTCCAAAAAAATAATCTGAATTTAATTTCATTACAAGTGTAATATTTGAATATTGAGTATTATTGGAATATTTTATTTAGAAGAACTGATTAGTTAGAATTCTCATATTTGTAATAACTGTTTGTATTAACAATGGTAATTAGTAATGAATGTTATTGTTTAGTGTAAAGTCCAAGCGGATGTCATTTCACCGTATCGATTCATAATCTAACGATGTTATTAGACAATGTGTACTTTCTCAGAGTAATAACTATCAAATATTGGTATTATTTGGGTATATAAGCCTTACTGCCCGCAACAAGAGTCAGTTCCGAGAGTTCCACAAGAAGCGTTAGTTATAAGTTCTGATCACAATCAGTGTAATTAATAATTACTTACAATAAATATTGTATTGTGAGTTCTGTCGTCATTTCAAGGCCCCTTCTGACCCGAACATTACACAAGCTAGAAGCTCCAAAATATCTTAAATAAATATCTTCACTATACAATAGCTTGTCGTGTACCCTTTTATCAAATTCATGCACATAGCAATGTAGAAAACGAAATTAAAGAAAATCTAATTGAAACTCGATTCATGATTACATTGAACATACCCTGGGGCACTGGAGCACCCCACAAGCAGCGTGCCACATCCACACTCGAGCAGGAGCAACGTTGTTCATTTGTAACCCAGCTTATCAGATCATATTGTTGTGTGACATATTTGTATTTTAATCATCCAATAAAACTTTCCCGACAGTCATCGCCAGTAGTTTTTAGCCGTATTGGGGCGGCTTAGAATACTACCCCCAATCCCACGCTGGCAGAACAGGGTGCCGTAAGAGGCGACAGAAGCCAGCCTGCTTGGTGGTAGGGCTTCGCGTATGGATTATATTATCAGTATTATTATTCAGTTATTAATATTATTACTGGTATTATTATCTTTCCGTGAAGTCTGCCTGGCTAGCTACCACCCTCCTGCTTGAGTCAGCCGCTAAACGACTCGTCGTGTTCCGGCCGGGGGCTCGAGAGGCAGTACCTTCTTTCTAACCTTCCTCTCATTTCCTGGCCGACAACGCATCAGTGATACCTTTAGTCTCGTTGATGTCCATGGGCGACGGTGACCACTCACCATCAGGTGGCTCGTCTGCTCGTTTGTCGGCTATTAACATTAAAAAAAAAAAGTAGCTCGCGTATAGCCAAGCGCATATGTGAAGGTTATGGCATCCCGTGAAAATTACTGCTATGCCGTAAACAACACCTTGACTCATCCCGAGGCCCTGTGTATTGATAGGATCAATACACAGTATCAATTTGATACTGTCCCTCACAACTCAGTATCGGGGCTCAGTAACGCCATCTCTTATGACGTAGCAGAGATTCGCCTCAATATTCAAAGCTAGTGTAACGTTACACGTATATATTTTTATTATTTAATAAATATTTCTTGTTTTCGACTATATTAAACTAAAACATTTAACCTTAACCTACTTATAAAAATAAACTTCATAATATAAATCAAAAAGTAAAAAATAAAAATAAAACATAATATTAAACCGCGTACGCTCCATATTAATACTTTTGTACGCGACAGTTGTTTACCAGTATTCAATGTGTTTTTTCATCGGCCGTTCTGCGCGGACGCTTGCCGCCACAGAGCACAGAGCTGGCCCTCGCTTGGTCGGAAGCACTCGTCTCCAGTTTTTGCCAACACATAAATAATAAGCTCTTTAAGCACTAGATTTAGGTCGTCTAGTCGACGTACTCGACTGCAGTGCTCTTATAAAGTACCTATAGACGCCTATATACCTAGAATATTATTTTGTTCTCACTGAAACCCCATATAGGGTAAGTTTTTAACAAGGTTTTATTTTATTAAGTAGGAAAAGTTTCTTTAGTTTTATTAAATAGTAAAAAATGTAATAAGTATATATGTTCACACGCTTTGTTTTGTCTTTTAATTAATTACAGACTTACTGCAATGAACAAGGTTCGTCCTTGTACGACTTTTGCTTGGGGGCGTACGTTGCCGCTTTATTGTCCGCAGCTTTAAATCTTATTCCTTTTCCACATTCTTTTAATTTGCGTACAAAATTAGTTATTTAAATTATAATTATAGTTAGCTTTGCATAGCAAATCATTTTTTTCTACCTTCTCGTATTGTTCCTCCTCTTCGCTTAATAATGTAACTCCGTTCCGATAGTGAACACTAACACCAACTGCTTAGGGCTTCTCGCCATGGTGTTCCACTATCGGCGGAGGTGAGGTGCAAGCGCTGATTTTAACGGTAGTTTCTGTGAATTCCAGGGTCCAAGATTCAGGCTTCTAATATTCAGGATTCCCAGGTTCGGGCAGCCAATTTTCTCAAGGATCGCATTTGTGTTGCAATCGAGGAATTGAAAAGAAAAAGGAAGGATCCGGACGCAGCTGAAACCAGTGGCCATCTACATCACCACCCTCGCATAAACCAGGGGAGTACGCTGTTGCATGTTACATTACGCATTACGCATGTTATATTCGTACCAATAAACTTATTTGTTCGCTTTCGGTAACAACGGTATTGTGTTTTTTTTTTGAACCGCCCAACGCCCGAAACGCGACACTAGTCTCTAAAAACCTCACGAGTTTTTAGTGGTAACTCAATACATACATACACAAACTGCGTCATCGGCTGCAAGTACAGCGACACTGAGTATCAATTTGTCACTTCTGTAAAATATCGTGTTCATTTCCATAAACAACTTCTACAGACTATCAGCATCAAGCACACACTACAGTATATATACTTACTAAAATAAAAAATAAAACTTGGTAAAATATAGTTATTTATATATAATGGTTCTAACAGAATTGCCATATTTAAAATATTATTAAATATTTAAATTGCCAGAATAGCTAGGTGCATTTGTTTTGTATCACAATACAAATAGAAATAAAACAGAAAAAAAATATTGCCGGTAAAATTCGAAATTTAAAATAAATGTAACAATAAATTAGTGCTGCCGGTACTAAAGGCAACAAATTTTGTTTGCTTTAATTTGTTTCTCACCTACCTGTGAGTTGCATGCCATAAACATCGCAAAATACAAACGGAATCGAAAGTAAATGACACCAAAAACTCGAAATCGATGCAATTTGTAAATGATAAGATTTGTTTTGGATTAAGACATTCGATTTTAAAGTTCAGGCGTGGAATATGATCGGGAATTATTCAATACTGGCTACTTCAACCAAATAACCGAAAATAAATAAACGCGTTCCTTATTCAAATCTGATGTTTTATTAGACGAGCGAATTTGCCGCGGCGGTTTGAACGTTTGTCTTGCAATAGTTTTTTATAGAATGCACTTTAAATCACTTTAATTATGTATAATAAAGAATCATACTAATGTACATTGTAATTTTAAGCTACTTAATTCTTTTTTATGTATATATTTTCTATTTGTAAAAGTACAGCAAACGAGCAGACTAATAAATAAGGGAAGGTGATAACGGCGCAACGAACCTGCGACGTCGTGCGAGGTACCTGCAACACGACACGGGTCTGCTCAACAACACACTCCCGAACCCCCAAAAAGAGCAATCGAATGATCTTAACATCGTCCATTATTAAATAGAGAAAATGAAGAAGAAATGAAGAGAAAGTGAAGTCAAATCATATGTATTTTGGAACGTGAAAAAATTATTAAATTAATACAGTCAAGTACAACAGTCGTGCTTTATTAACAGCTTGACATAAATCGCTCGTCAAGACGAATCGACAAACAAAACAAGATCGCGAACAGCGCTAAACAGCGCAGCGGCCGTTTATGCGCACGAAACAAAGCGTCGGACTCGCATCATGCAAAAATTAATTTTCTCGAAAATAAATAAACAAAACAAAACGACACGGATAAAACAAAACCCACTTAATAAAGTGAAGCTCGCGCCGTAAACGTCAGTTACGGCGTATTTTACGAGCCGCGTCGCATTTATTCGAATTGGGATTGTATTTATTCGAAATTCGAATCGAGATTCGAATATCAGCACGTTTGAATGTTGGCCGTGTGTTTTGTGTATTGACTATTGATTCACGCGTATAGATTTTAAATGATGTAGGTATAATTTTAAGTTGCAAAATACATTTTGTCGCAGTGAATTTCAACGGATAAGGCAATGAGGGATCCATTATTGATAAAGAGATGATGAGGCCAAGGCCAACGGGAGTTTTTAGCATCGGTGAAGGGTTATGTATGAAAACTTTACACGGTTTAATGTGCCTCAAAGCACGGAACCGCCCAGGACATTTCACACTAGCGGTCACCCAACAAAATACTGACCGTGTCCGCAGTGGCTTAACTCGGTCAAGCATTGGACTCTGAGCGCTAACGTGTTGCGTTGCAGAGGCCTTTTAGAGCACGTACAAAAATAACTATAATAATAACTTTCCAGTTGTCGAAGTTAGTTAACTCTAAAATCACAGCTCATAACTGTCCCACTGCTGGGCTTGGGTCTCGTTTCACGCAGTGACGGGTTGAATCGTGACGCTGGCCGAGCGGTTGACTTCACACGTCTTCTATGATGTTATAGAGAACGCTCAGGTTGGTTCCAAGTTGTTTTCCTACACTTCAACTTTACGAAAAGTGCAAGATTCGAACCCACCGGCCCCCGCCGCGAAACTGATGTTCGAACCGCTAAACTTGAAGTCGATTTACTAATAATATATAATAAATTACATTAATAGATACATTGACACATAAAATACTTCGTGATATATAATATGTAAGATCAAGAAATTATAAGTAGCGTGTCGTATTTGATAGTATAAAATAGAAACGAGAAAACATTGTAAGCTGTTTAAACATATAAAAAAGATTTAACCCGAATGATATAGAAACTTTTGAGCAGGAGCACGCAGGAAAGACTCTGAAGTGGTGGTAAAATATATTTATTGCAGAAAGGTTTGTAATAGTCCACTTGCACGTAGCACGTCGCGAGGATGGCGCGAACAGAGAGGTATTAAAATTCACAGATGCGACAGTCACTTGACATTATTAACACAGAGTAGCGTATAGGACTTTTATTGTCCTTAACAATGTATTAAACTGAACACAACAAAGCTTCTTTTTTATAAAAGCGTCTTTTTTTTATGTCAATAATCGAGAAAAGAGCCAGGTGGTCCACGATGGTAAGTTGTCGTAACACCATAAATGATCACTAACCCGATGTCGACCGAGGTTGATACTGAGGAACCGGTTGTTACCGGTTTTCACCTTGTAACCCTAGTAGGGGGGTGGTAGCTAATCATTCAAGTAAAAAACTGTAGTTAGTATCGATCGGTTTTAAAAATCTTATAAATTTTTATATATAAACATTTTTTCTTCAAAAACTATTGAATATTATTGTTTCAATATTTTTTTTGTTTGTAAGTAATCGACCCACGGGCAGACGAACTATCTGATGGTGAGTAGTCACCGCTATCTACGGACATCAGTTAACAAAGTCATCACCGCTGCGGTACCGACCGATAAAGTAGCGAGGGACCGCATTATTGCTGGTTCTCCGACACTGCGACCTGAACATGTTCATCGCTTAAGTAGCTAGTCGACAATAAAACAAGTGGCTTATAACATTTTCATCCACACTCAAGTTGAGATGAACTCGTAACTGAGATGAATGATGAGTTACAGTATCATTTATTATCATTATTGATAAACGAAACACGGCTTTGATTCACTTCTTTAATACAACAAATATTTATTGTATTAATACTTCGATAAACTGTTATATAAATATTATTTATATTTATTCAATTTTACTAAGAAACGTATGACTAACGGTATAACTGAACAGTTTTCTTGAAGTGTTGCCGGTGTCACAGGTTTACCAGGTGTCAGAGTCCAACAGAACGATTATCGTAATAGGTATTTGAAGTCATAGAGCTGCTTCTACAGTGAACTTCGAGAAGAAAACCGAACACATCATTTGTTAGTCTGTACTCAGTACAAAAACATAATAATTATCTTGAGGACTAAAAAGTTATGCAGGCTCCTTGGTCGTTTACATAATTTTTTTACGTATATAACCGACAAACGAGCAGACGAGCCATCTGATGGTGAGCGGTCCCCGTCACCCATGGACATCGGCAAGACCCAAGGTATCACTAATGCGTTGTCGGCCGGGAAATGAGGAGGACAGAAAGTATGTTTTGCTGTTGTTTGTTTTGCATAAGGGACATCACGACCGAGGATTCCATGCAATGATTAACGTAAAAATAAAAACAAAAACCTGCAATGTTTGTGATTTTTTTTTCATCATTACAAACAAATATAAGATTGAGTAATTGACACATTTATCATATTTTTTTTGTCATTTTTTTAGCTGCAATTCAACTTGATTAAACGCCATTGTATTTTATTTTATTTTATCCACTATCCAAAGAATGCCTGGAAATCATCATGTTATCAAATAGATCGCTCCTTGTATGCCATATCTTATTCTTCAACCTATTGTATTTGGACAATAAAAAATATTTCTATTCGTAACCTGTAAAATAGATCGGGATGTAACACGCGGCTACACGGCACGAGCGATCGGACCGCGTCCCCTTCCAGATGTAAAATACGCACAGATTAAAAACATGCCACAGACCTGTAAGGGTATCGATTAAATCGATCACTCCTCAACACTCGGCCGACACAGAGCTTCGCGAACGAAAACCTGCATAATTATAAAAATCAACACTTTATTGGCCAATTATAATAAATGATTTAGAAAACACGACGCTAACGATCTCTCTTAAGTCTTGACGGCTCGTGATTAAACGCTTTTAAACAAAAATAATTGCCTTTAAAAAATAAATATTTCGCTTCCACTCTGCTCTTACAACGCCATTACCGAGGCTGGTCCGTTCGGCGCGGAGCTAGCACATCTCTTATCTCGCTCGCTCCCGCGCGAGTTTAACAGAAGCTGCGCTTGTTGCCGTCTCTGTCTATCTTCGTGGCAATTTGCTGGCATGTTGTTAAGTTGCAATCAATTGCCATGCGCAAACAGACGTCTATGATATATCCAATTAAGTGGAGCTTGCGCGAATAGACGTTACTGAGTTTTTGTTGTGGCAAAAATAGTAAAATGTATTTTATTTAAACAAGTATAATGAAGCATATGATTTTTATTAATCTTTGTTACTGATGTCAATTCTGCCATTTTATTATAGTGTACAATTTTATTTGGATATAACTTATAAATGAAGTTGATACGACTTTAGAGACCTCCTTTGTATCGACTTCTCACTTATCTTTCTGCTTACTATTCGATGTACCTATTCTTGCCATATTCGCAATGTATACTTATGTGCCATATACGTCTCGTCAAGTAGTTGCCTTTTTTATGAATTAGTTCAGCTTCAAATCGCTATTTAGAGATAAGGCCATTTTCTTTTTTGTTCTCATATAATATAAATAGGCATTTCATTAATAACGTACATGAAACTCTATAGATAAATATTAAATGAACAAAATTTATCAAATTTGTTTTCTTATTTTGTATTACAATGCAAAGTCAGAAGGATCTCTTACATCTAAAACGTAGGTCTAAACATATTTTTTATCAAATCAACGGTAACACAAATAATTTACAATACTAAATTTGTGTACAGAGATCTGCCAACATTGAAGTAGTAGGATGAACAGCAACAAATTTATATAAAACAAACTGTAGACTAATAAATTTTTTGTGTAAATGTTGAAACAAGGCGAGCAAAAATCTCAGTTTCGTCAGTATACACGTTGGCCGCCGCGCAGGTAACGCGAAGTACCGTGTATTAAATCTCTGAACAAACAACTTGTTCGCGCTTACCCACACTAACAACAACCGCTCACACGACGCTTTGTATCTACACAACCCACGGACCCGCACACCAATACAACGAGCGGTGCCCACAAGCACACGCGCGCATGTGAACATAATCTAATTTTTTTTTGTTTACTATTAATCTTAAGTTGCCTATCGATATATTAGGTAAAGTATTTCGTTCAGTAACTGAAAATTGGGTCCCAGAATGTTTTAACTGCAATAGTAAGATAAGGAAATTCGTAGAAAATAACACCAACAGCTATTGAAAGTGTTGTATATGACACACACATAGATAGGAGATAGGCGTGTACTGTTCAAATTCAACGCTCACAAGCAGAGATACTGTTAAGGGTAGACAATCAGCTATTTTGACAGTTTTCTTTGAAAATCGAGGATATATACTTTTATGTATATCTATTATACAATATTAATAGTAGATCTAATAAAATAACACAGAGGAGTAACAACAGAATTTACATACAAAAACTTCAAAGACATATAGGGATATACTTCAAATAACTCTGTTTTCCGTTTTGAGCAGGTTGTAAGGAAGCTCCAGTCCGTTTAACTGAAGGTCATGGAACTCGGTACCACCCAATTCAATCCCAACTATACTCGTGCATGGTTACCTGCCCTTTGACATATCGTTACCCTAAATACAATACAAATATAAACAAAACTATAAAAACAGAATTCCCTAATTTATGTACTAAAATCTACCGTATAATGTTTTTACCTGTTTCTGTAGTAACATTGAAGAACCAGTTAAGAATTGAGTTTGTTGTTCTTGCCTCCGCACATCAGTCAGGTTCTTTGTGTTATTACGTCGTCCGCAGACAATTATTCCACTTAAAGACAGATGAGCATGTGTTATTAAGTCAGTTCTCAACATACAAAAGTCGATCCAATTGTAACCTTAAGCTCAACTGCCTCGCTTTTGACACAAACTAACGTGTTCATTTTTCATTGATAAATGTAACTCATTCATCGCTAACCACTCCCTAATGCAGAGGTACACCACTAGTATTCGATTTTCAAGTTTTAAAATACATATTATAGTTAAAACCATAGATAATCTGCTCCTTAACACTCACACCGCGAGTCATAATCGACTGGCACCCACACACTGTAGCCGCAACTTAATGCCTGTAACAGCGATAACTACGCAACTTGATATCTGCCGTAGTTAAGGGTATTAGACTAAATGAGCGCTATTATCCGCTGTGATTTATCGTTTTCCAACTGCTCTCCGTGTTTATACACCGTGTCTGAACGCTATCAATTTACTGGCGGGAAATGCGACGTCGTTGTTTATGTCGTCCTTTCGAACAGGCTAAAGTAACTTGGATCACGCAGCCAGTATGACGAAATGTAGAGTAATGTGTCAGTGTTTCTATACATATACAACCATAAATATTTTGTAATATGTAATGAAAACTACGGTTTTTTCATATTGACATTTTATGTTTTCATGTAACTGTACTAAGAGTGATTCAACATCACCTTCTAACTCTGCATTATAGGTCGTTAAAGTCAGCTCAGTTTATATGTGAAGTTCAAATCTATGTTCTTACGAATACCTTACATCAATAATTATTGTGGCCGTCGAGCGAAGGTTTCTGGGTTCGATTTTTGGCTGGGGCTGATATTTACGTCAAATATATATTTTTTTACTCGGTTTTAGCTGTTTGTATATCTAAATGTCTTTATACATGCCACCCGCGAGATAAGCAATCCTAGAGGAGTAGTACTATTACTTTAATTTATTCGCCCTCGCCAGGAGCTGGTCCGCTCTCAGCATGAGCGGGGTGAGGCGACTTTAAAGATCTTTAAAGAACAATACAGGGAGCAACAAAATACATCCACTGTTGAATACAAGCCAATAAGCTATGCCCGTGACGCCTTTCCACCGTGGCAAGCTACCACCTCCCTTTTAGAACCAATATTAAAATGTGTTTTATTCAGCCAAAAAACGGATTCTCCGCTCCCCGCACACACCCCGCACTAGGATTGTCGTGTTACGGGTGGCGCGAACCAGGAATGTTATGAAGCACCGTAACCGTACCCGAAACTATCGCATGTTCGATATAAAAATATATCCGAAACCGAAACCGAAAAATAAGTTTCGGATAATTTCGAATAGCGGCAGTCTCAATAAAATACCGAGCCGATACATTTAATTTTTACACCTATTGTTTTTTCTGTGATGATAATAGTGGATACATAATACCTAGAAATGAAGTCAAACTGTTACTGCTGTGTTATGTTGTGTTTTTTCCACGCCGTAGATCATCTAATATTCATAGCCGAAATTATCCGAAACAATCGGATAATCTGAAATAATTTCACATCCATAACCGTAACCAGTAAAATATTATCCATATATCCGTATCCATATCCGGATCCGAAATCTCATATACATAATATCTGTAGCGTGAACATACACAAATATTACATCACCAGCAGGTGTCCTCGTGTTGTTTTCTTTAACCGAAGCAAACGCAAATACCTTCAAAAGATTAGAGATGCGCCCATAGTTGGAAGCTAAATTCCTCGAACGGGAGTCTGACTTCAAGACAACAAGCAATTGTATATTCCATTAAATTAATAATATCTAATGACTACAACACTAACTTTTTTTCGTTTGTCGATATCAAAACTACAACTTAAGTTAACAGACAGCAAATTGGCCAGCTCATAATTAAACCTTTGATTTTTTACCCAAATCAACGTAACAATACTTTAAACTCTTAAGCACGTAACAACGGAAATAAAGGTTTTTGACAAATGGATGTGTTTGAACACGATAGCTCAGGCGGCGGGGCGGGCTCGGAGGAAATTACCCCAAAATGAGATTTTAAACACCCATTTAAGCCATCAGCAAGAAATTTAGTCGAGTGACGAGTTGCGCGTTTTCATTACATTATCAAACGTCATTTTTACTAAATGAAAGGTTACAAATTCAATATTATTTATTTCGAAGTAGAAAACTATTATCACCCTTTAAATCTACATACCTTAGTATTCTGTCTCCTTCACAGTGTGCCGACTGTATTTTCCGAAATTTACTTCGAAAGCTTAGTTGATTAATGTCTTTATTTATGACAAGCGAACCTTTTTAATGTTTTATGTCTGGTAGATGATGCTTCATCTAGATTAGTGACATGGGCTGGTTTAAGAATGAAGCTTGAGTCGGCGTATATAGTGTATATATGTGTTTTTGGATCGTATTTTTAATATAAAATTGCATTGCGAAGGAGTCTGAGTTTATTTATTAGCACTTAACGACACATCAACTTATAATTAAGGAGTTTAAAGAAGTTGCTCTCAAGTACTAGCTGTGTGAAAGCGCCAGAATCATGAATGCTACTTTTAAACGCTTCCATCGCCAGAATTCCCCCATCATCATCTCAGCCGGACAACGCCCACTGCTGGGCATAGGCCTCCCCCAAGAATCTCCACAACGATCGGTCCCGCGCTGCCCTCAGCCAGTGGCTACCCGCGACCTTCACCAGAATTCCCCCAGAACCTAATAAAAGTACCATGTGTAACAAATACAAGGTATATTAGGAATTATCGGTAAAATATCTGTACTAACACTATATAACAAACTTATAAATTAATTACATCAGTAGAAATATTACTGTTAATCAGGATAGTTTCTTTAAAGAGCTTTATTAGACACTCAAGAGCGCTTAGTACTTAAAGACGGATGTTATTTTAATGCTATCACTTAATCCTTTTATAAGTACAGACTTAAGATATTTAATTATAGGTAAATCATAATATGACCGCTTACTAACACGTCATATAATGTAAGCAACATGAACACGCGAATAGAACATCATAAAATTCCAAATAATACATTCTCAGGGCAGCCCCAGAGTCATGGTTTCAGGACGCGGCTAGGAATTGTATCTGCTGTAGACCTTTCAACAGCGGACAAGACATCAACTAAGCTGCACACTGCAGGGTAGTTATAAATTGACAAACTCGAACAATGGAAACCTCCGATATTGTTAGGGGCGTGTAGTTACCTTATTAAAAATATCGTTACGGGACTGCCTATTTTATGAAACATAATTTAGGCTCAATGGCTGCTATATTAAACGTTAATTTAATACAAGATGCGTTTCTACTCTTATCATTCAGGTAAATAATTTGACAGATGTTAACTCTGTGGTCTGAGGGATTATCTTTTTAATTTATTTGAAATTTCTTGTGGTCAAGGAACTTATCGAGAGGTGGTTAGGGTTTAGACTAAATGTTTAATCTTGATTTAAAATTGATGGATATTTTACTATAAAAAATTAATTTTGATTGGATTCTTGCGTGAGGAGATCATTAAGTGTTTGTGAGCGGCTTTAAAAATATATATTCTATTGTCATCACGGATCGATGTTTGTAGGGTTTTTTTTATTTTTAACTCTTAAAAAAAGGTTTTGTTGCTCACCATATTGTATGAAATGATGTGCCGTTTAAGCCGTTAGGCCTATCCTTGTGTAGAAAGACAATCTCATCAGGTTATGATGCATCCTGCTGAACGGCGAACGAGTCAATGTCATCAAGTACCTCGTGTTGGCGGCCATCAAGCATCATCCAGCTTATTCCCGTTGGTACACTTACACGCGTATACAGCAGCATATTTATTTTCTTCTAGAATCAACTGCGAACCGCTCTTAAAATTTTTCGTTTACAGCATCATAGATGTGATAATACCTCCTATGTCACCGATGCCCATGGGCTGTATGACCACGATTAAAGAATGTTTACATAAAAACAGGTAATAATAAATGAACTTCTTTACTTTAAAAATTAACGAACCAACTATAAAACGTGATTAAAACGATTCAAAAACCACAGATTACATTTTAAACAAACAACCCAATCGATCGGTACACATCAGAAGGCCACAGACCAAATTAAAATATAACTCAATCAAATATACATAGCGCTAACAGTTTTGACAATAGAGTTAAAAATAAATCTCAGTTTAATTTTTAATTGCCTCGTTTATCGTCTGTTGCGGTCAGCGACAACTATGACATGCGTCAGTTGAATGAGCATTAATATTAATTATAGTCTATGGCAATCAACGCAAAGCGCGGCATTTAATTAAGCGTCGTACAAACGTGTTATTGTTTAAAATGAAACTGTTTTGAAATTATCGAACAAATAAAAATAAACATGACAGTAGCAAAGCAATCATGACAATCATCACAAATTTGACGTTATATCCAACTATTTCGCTGTTAGCGAGCCTCCTTACGGACCGAGGCGGTCGAAAATAACTCCATCTGATCGCGGTTAAAAGGGTAAATTCCACACACTTGTGAGAACGATGGCTGCGTTATAAGAGCCCACAAGCCAACCTCCCCTGCTCGTAGAGAAATATTTTTCACGTTTCGGTAGCAACTTCCATTCTGCATCTGTCCTCTTTGACGGCTATATAAAAAATAAACTCCCGAGAACATTACCGTGAAAACAGATATGGAGGTTTCCTTCCGTTATTTTCTTAAACATAATTAATTTCTAATAGCTTCGGAAAGTTAAAAGGGGCGTGCAGGATTAGAATGATCTGAGCGGGGAAACGTAGTCGAAAGCTGGTGGAGATCACGAAGACCGAAACAAGCCAGCAGTCTGCATTAGGATGTCCAATTCACGCGGTATTCAACGCCGTTTGCAGTCCAGTTTCTCGTATGTCGTTGCTTGCTTCTTACATTGAACCGCGCAGCAAATGAACTTGGTGTATGACCCATTGGGCGATGTCGAAATGAAGTATAGACTATACTGATAGTAATATTAACTTAACACAGACACAAAACAAAGTCGCAAAGACGTGAATGTGAAAAAAAAAAGTTTAGCTTGCTCGCGTTTATTGGAATTAAAAGCGGATGGTATTCTTTTTTTAAATTGTCCCGATATGAATTTCAAATCATATAACTGTAAGAAATAACCATTACGAAATTTTATACAGAATCGTTATTACACATTATACAATTTTATTAGATTATAGCGTATGAAAATATGAACTACATCCAATTTATTGTAAAGTAACAAATTTGAAAGTTTCAGTAATTACCTTTAAATGTATAGTGTACATTATTATTCAGTACATTCAATATACGGGTATATACGTTAACGTAACCAAATGATTTTCTTCAAATAGCTGTAAAAGACATAAATACAAACAATATCTACACTGAAGATTTCAAATTAGCGATAAATATTGGGAGATATCGCCCCAAAACTAATCTAACCATACAGTTCGCCTTAACTGCCTACAAAGCTCATACAACTGTCGACAGCAATCTGATGACGAGATAACCCATCAAATATTTCTTTGCCTTTCTTCAACTGTGTCTCGAACATTTCTAACTTCTATTCTTGACGTAATAAGGCTCAAAATTACGTTTGCATTTGACTGTGTTGAGCTCAGAAAGCGTAGACTAATTTTGTCAAGACGCACTCTCTATTTATCCTCTATAATTTGATTATAGTTATCTAGATTGAACTGTCAATCGCCATTAGGCAGCCATCTTGACAGCTCGGCCAATAAAAGCCCGCGTTTTAAATTTGGATTCGAAACTTTTTCCTGTAAAAATAAATATATCATTTTACGGAATTAGCTTTGCGTTTTAAAGTAAATGTACCGGATGCTAATGCTTTGAGACAATTATATTTTGAAAAAATAAGTATTTTAACAAAAAAAGGACTTTAATTTGAATAAGGTGAATTTTTTGGTTTCATCTAATATTTTTCACTTTTAAGGCTGGATTTTTTTTCAAATTTAAGTGCGACTAAACGAAAAGTGTACCCTCTGAAACAAAAAAGAAATATTTCAAATCGGTTAATAAATGATGGAGTTCTGAGTTACACATAAAAAATACAAACGTACAGAGAAGCGCTTCTTTTTCTGAATTCGATTAAAAACCAATGATATAACTGTCCAACGGACAAGCAAAGGCCACTGACCCACCACCCTGAATGATTGAAATTTGGCAAACTTCACACACCTTCGAGAACGTTACGGAAAACTTTCAGACTTACAGGTTTCCCTGTGATGTTTTTATTCATGCAATCCAGTGATGCGTAACAACTAACTAATGTATATAACTTTTTAAAATTGCAGATTCGGGCAACATTCGTTTCGGTCGACTCCCCGCTACCGTGTCACCCGCGTCTGGATATCACGCATGAGCGAGGTAGCGCGCGGGTTGAAAATATTTACCAACGAGGTTTTCGTGGGCACGTAAAAATCCCACTTAAATCAATACGTATCTCCGGACATGATAATTTTTTTAAAGATAACATATAAGAAAACAGGCATAAGGTTAGTTGTCATTTTTTTTAATTTCTCTAACCATATTTATTAATAATGACATGGAACATAAAAACTATTTAATTATATTGTTTCTCCCTTGTTTTGGTCAGCTAGTGAGTAACAGTTATTTATATATATAGTTATGGGTCTTCAAGAGGAGAGTGAGTAGGCTTTTATAAGTTAGTGCGTTCAACATCTTAGACTTCATCACCAGAAATACATAATCAGGTCTCTGAACGAATTAAAATTACATTTCCTTTATATATAACAGCTAATGCGGGTCCCCACTTCATTCTTGGTCGACCGCAACGGTGCTGCCCTTGGTGTTACTGATGTCCGTAGACGACGGAGACCGCTTGCCGTCAGGGAGTTCGTCTGCTTGATTGTCATAATATCATAACTAGTTATATAAAAATCTCGATCACACGATAGTGTATATTCTCGATTCTTTATTATGTATCAATAAAATAAATCACGTGTATAGGGTAAAAGAGTTAATTTATTAAACTCAAAAATAATAAGGAAATTAAAAATAATTTACTAGCATTAATTTTTTATTAGCGTTGAAGTATATTAAAATTAACTTAAGCGGCGGAGCTCAGATCCAGTAATAGGATAGCGGATTAGAAGTTTTAAAAACACAATAATCTTACAACAAAAACGCTTAAGCTTTGAAAATTCACTCGCAGAACACACTCATGGGAATTTACAAGAAATCAGTGGATTGTGAAATGGCAATTATTGCGTTTGAAACACAACTCTACGCTTCGGGACATAAAGACCAATGCGTCTTCTTAAAAACGTATCGTTGAATAAAAAAAACGAAAACGGATTTCTTACGAGTTTATGCGCGTTCGTAAAACCTTTAATGTTGTTAAATACACCACCCGCACGGCTTCGTGGAACATTGGATTACGGAATCGAACCCACTACCTGGTTTCAGGCTTGAGCTAAGTAATCCTTTTAGCTATTTGACTTTCCTCGCTTGAGCGACGGCGGTGTTTGTAGTTAAAAATTAAAATTTTAATAAGGTTTTCAAAGAAAAGAAGGGTTTATAGATATAATTTATTAATTTATAGATGCACTGATCAATTTTGCAGTTTAACACTTATATTGATATTTATTACCAACCATGAATGGAAATCAAACGACTATTTAACCCATAAAACCTATATATTCTTTGTTACATACCGACGATCAATGTTCAGTTTATGGTGCAGTGCGAAGTAATATTTTATCTAATCTTCAGGATCTAAATCCTACTGTCCTATAAGCCTAGAATTCTAGTAGTCAACCGACTACTATACCCAAAGAAGCATAGTAATAAGAACTGGATCGGACATCGAGTCCAATCAATACTTAAATCTTTAAAAAACCCCTCAAATTACAATCTATAATAATAAATAAACGATCACACACTCACGCCCCCACATTAGTATTATCTATGGTGACAGTCGGATGGACATACACGACACCCATGACCCGAAAACAACCATTTACCTGTCACACAATTGTCCCCGTCGAACCCGGGACCTCCCACGCGACAGGTGGCACTACCAAGTACCAACGTGGCTGCGAAATCGTCAAATCATTAAGAGTCCCTACGTCTTCAGATGTTAGAGAACCCAAATTAGGTATGACAGGTAATCAGAATAATTTGTTCCTGATCGCATCGCTATATTGCTTGATTTTGAATGAAGCGGTAATTCTATAAATAGGTTTTCTTACGTAAATAGCTGACAAACGACCAGACGAGCTACCTAACAGTACGCGGTCACTGTCGCCGACGGACATTAGTATTAGCAAAGGCATCATTGATGCGTTGTCGGCCATGAAAGAATAAAGTTAGAAAGTATTGGCACTAATGACCCCGGCCGGAACACGACGAGATAATTTTAGCGGCTGACTCGAGCAGGAGGGTGGTAGCTACCCAGGCAGGCTTCACGGAAAAATAATAATACCAGTAATAATATTAATGACTCAATAATAGTACTGATAATATAATTGTTACGCGAAGCCCTAGCACCACGCAGGCCGGCTTTCGTCGCCTGTTACGACTCCCTGTTCTGCCAGCATGGGGTTAGGCTACTGACCACCTACCTAGAATGCTGATGCTAGGCCGCTCCAATACGGACAGAAATTCAAAGTCATCTTTTTTTTAATATGTTACTAGATATTACTACCGTTTGTAACTCCAAATTCACTGTAAATTTAACAGATTACCGAGAGGTGGAACTTCTGAAAGAACTTTTTTTTTCACATGATGTACAAAACTCTTAAAAGACCGAAAGAAACAAACTTTGACAGCAGAAAAAATAACGATTCTCCTGTAGGTGTACCGAAACCTGTAAGACCAGCCAGTCACTCCAGCGTTGGAAATGACGTGTATTATCTCCATGACTGAAAAATGTCAATCTGGTCTTCAATCTCCACAAGATGTTTATACAAATTGCGATCAACATTTTTTTATGTTAATAGCCGGCAAACGAGCAGACGATGCCATCTGATGGTAAGTGGTCACCGTCGCCCATGGACATCAAAACCGAAGGTATCACTGGTGCGTTATCGGCCAGGACATGAGAAGAAGGTAAGAAAGAAAATATCTTATCTTACTCACCTTTAATATTTCATAATTATGTGCACATTACAAATCATTCATAACTTCTTCCACTGAAAGACGACATCGTACGGAAACCTGCATACTGGAGTTCTCCAAAATATTCTCCAATATGTCCAAATATACTCAGATCTCTTTTATTTGCGAATTCTTTAAAACATTCTCAAAAATATGTGATACAATATTGTCTCTTTAATTGCGAAAGAAGAATTCGTCGTGTTTTTTTACATAAATTAAGGTAATGCATTGCAACAGTCCCACCTGATGGTACGTGGTGATGAAGTCTAACATGTTGAAACTAAAATATAAAAGCGTATTCACTCCACTCCTGTGCTAGTGTCAAATGAGTGCAAAAGTTGTCTAGAGACATTAAAATTGCATTTATACACATTATGTACACATGTTGAGTGTGTGTGCATATATTGCTTATATTTAAAAAACCGCTATTACTTTCTTCTGCTTGTACTTTTAAAGCATCACTTATGGATAGATGGATGGATAAGACAGCATAATATGCTATTTAAAACAAATGTTTATGGGCGGTTCGCACAAACAGACACGCAGACGCCTCCACCGTGGCATCCTGTTTAGGGGTAATAAAAAAATATATGGTCAAATCGACGGCAGCCACTTGCCATTCACAACACTTGCGGCTTTATATGCAAGCTGCGTGGTGCCAACGTACTGCGGTGACGTCAGCGAGATGTGTGGTCGACGAGGGGGCGGGGGCGGGGGAACGCAAATAACATTTGTGTTTGCAGCAGGCAGCAGATTAAATGTTCGTTCCCATCTGATTCATAGTAGATTACTTCAAGTCAAGACTAGATAGGTTTTTTTAAGTTAGTGCGCTTTACCATCTAAGGTAACGTCACCACTCACCCTCAGATGGGAATATAGCCGAGCATTGACTTATAATAATTAAAAGATATTCCATTTGATTATGTTAATCGCTAAAGCTGTATCGACAAAACGAGGAATGCGATGGTGATAAAACTATTACGATTGAATTGAACAGATTTTGTTGGCTTTATATTTCATTCTCAGTCGAGTGTGATAGGTGAATGATTATTCTCTGATCTTACTTGGTCGATTTCTCAACAACTATATAATGGTCTAGAATGGATTCAGATAGCAAATGAAGGAACAAAATGGAAATCTTTGGAGGTCATTGTCGGTGAAACAAGCTGATCTGGTGACAAGTAAACCGGGTAAAAAATACTAAGATTATATTCCTAAACGTTTGTAAAATAAACAAACAGTAATAAAAACTCATAAGACGATGACAGAGCTTACCATTTCCAGGTCTAGGTTCGACGATGTCGATTGAGATGGACTCAATCGAAAACGGACACCGGAAAGGCTCTTGAACACTGTTGGACCGTGGAGCACCATGGCCATGGACGAGGCCATGGCCAACGGTGCCCTGTATCTCGACGGTACATACATGGAGTCAGGCTAGCTAACGTCCTCCTTCTAAAACCGACCATGAAATTTCACAAATGTTTCGATCGCAATGTCAAGGAGCCAGTAACAGTAAGGCGGGTACCCGCTTCGTTTTCGATCGGCAAGGCTTCGGTAACGCCTTCGGTGTTACTGATGTCCGTGACCCACGATGCCCACTTACCATCAGACAGCTCATTGCTCGTTTGTCGACTAGTTGCATAAAAATAAAGTTGTCCCATTAACGGTCAACTATCCAACCCCTGACCGTGTTCGAAGTTGCTCGACCCGACTGATCATTCTATAACGTCTAAATGACATTGAATTACTAAATTACTGAATAATTTTTATAATTTAAAACTTAATGACCCTTTAACCCAGCTTTAGCCTGATGAGCGAGAGGTCCTGGGTTCGATACAGGCCGGGGCAGATATCTATGTAACAGATAATGTTTGTATTCGGGTCACGTGTGTTTGTAATGTCATATTTGTGTACGTCCATGCCGCCCGCGACACAGAGTATTCTAGTGAGGAAACGTGAGTGAGTGTGAGGGGAAACGGATAAGTGTGTAACAAAGATTACTATTATCGTAATTATCACACGCAACCATTGAGGCGTTGTGAATTGAATCAAATTAACCAAGATTCGATCAATTTTTAACCAGAAACAAAAAAGATACCTATTTATATACCAATATATCAATTATATAATATTACTAGCAAATGCCCTCGGTTCGCTTCGGAACAACTACCTTACTCTGAAAGATAACATCTGCATTTTTCTGAGGTTTTCTCGTTCTGTCAATTAGAAATACATATACATATTATATTAATTCATAACTTTTTTATTTATGGACGGATTGCAATGAAACTAACTTTAAGTATCAAGTGACGCTCAATGCAATACATTAGTGAAAACCAGAACGAAATCGGTTAAGCCGTTTCTGAGATTGGCGGGAACAAACGCACAGACAAACAGACAAAAATTCTAACAACTTTTATTTTGGGTCCTATTGCGTTAATAAGGACTCGTAATAATATTTTTACTCGTACATCGTTCATGTACAGAAATCGATCACTTACAATTTTATTATTAATATAGATTTATGGGGCTTTATGGACTCAGGATTGTATTCAAACGTCCCTGTAGCTACGTCGGTACAATGGCTCGATTCCCGGTCGAGGCGAAAATTTATATGACAGAAATGTTAGTTCTTAGATCCTGGTCGTTTGACATATCTCATCTATGTATGGCGATGTCCATCGGAAATCAGGTAATACTTGTGTGGGAATTCATTTAATTTGATTATCGATATATATATATATATATAGGTACAGGTAAACAAACGAGTGTTTAAATGAGTAAAAACATATATTTCATATCACTCATCTTTAAATTGCTACAATTTATATTACTTTTGGAACCAAACGGATATTACTGGGTATAATCGGAGAGAGAAGTGTTAGCCTGATGTACACACAAACAGTTACGCTATATAGAAACTAACGCACACATATCTATTTACAAATCACTAAATTAAATAGTCAGAAATGTACAATGTCGCTAGTGTCTATTATATTACTATTAATATATACTATTATATTAATTATTATTTACATTTCACTAACTATGGCATACAAACCCCACGAATAGAAGGAACAATATTTCTCGATAGCTTAATACCTTAATATGTAAGTAAGTTTAATAATAAATAGTATATACAAGTTTGACATGTTACCTATCATTCTAGAGACTATTCATTCGAATTATATTTCCCAGTATGCGAGAAGCCTTCAAACATTGTTACATTTTAAGCTTTTATGAAACATTACAAAAAAACTATTTTCAAATAAATTAAAATACCGATACAGAATCATTACATGCAGGGAACGAACGGGCCTGCAGTCCACTCATTGTTCGTTATATTCCCACTGCAGTGACACGACTGCACCGACAACAGTTCGACCAGAAGTTGATCAAAAGCGAATTACACTTCAAGTCTAAAACGGTATACCACATTTGAATAGCACTCAGTAGCTATAATGGCTTCCGATTGAAACATTAATTTTTATAATTATTATTTGAAAAGGGCTTTGTGACGCAGGCTACATATATCGTGTACCGAGACAACACAGCAAATATACTAATAACTAAAATTTAAAAATACAATAGGTACATAGATTACCTAGTGTACATTTTAGTAACGAGTGTACAACGATTGCGTAGGATTCGTGTCATCAATGCTTTTATATTTACTTCTTCAAAAATTTGCAAGTCTATTTATGATTTCGCGCCAAGCAGAAAAGTGTTGCCATCTACACATACTTTGATTACATTATACATAAAACACACCGGGAACTATAATTGCAACAAACATCAATAGTATTTAACAATTACAACTAATTTAGTTAGAAATATCTATTTCCTGAAATTATTTAGAATCGAAAATAACTCACATTAAGTACACAGCAATATTTCTGTCATATTTAATCTACGATCTACGGAGGATGTCACTTCATAACAATTACATGGAAGAGGTGCATTTAATGCATTACAATTAGGATTGAGTGTTGGACAAACGGAGAATTCTATTACATAAACAATTTCAGAGATGAATATCATATATGTATGAGTTATTCATAGTAAGATAAACATATTTATAATTCGTATTATACCATTCATCAATCCGTCGGTATCCAGGATATGGTTATATTATTTTAATTTAATTAATAAATAAATTAATATCATTACCGTGTCCTATACACACATGATATATTTCTACTTGGCTATTAAAGTCACGATCAAGTATAATGGAAATACTCTCAAAATTGCTAATCCACAAATGCATTTAAAATGTTTTTATAAGTCTAACGTTACACGACGTACGTTAACGTACATAAGCAAGGTTCGTAACGGTCGGTAGTTAAATTGTAATATGCAAGCACAAAGTAGCTGATACTTTTGCAATACTCAGTTACAAAAACAATATGACATCATATCGAAAGTATCGGCTTTGTTGACCGATTAGCATTCAGCTGCGAGCGGTCATTAAACAGTCAACTGTTAGTCGCATGACCTGAATGAATCTGTTCGCAAGCCAACCAATGTGTATGATAATCTAACGTTTGAGTTGAGAATATAATGGCAGAATTAAAAGAACTAGGGTCCGCCGCTTGGTCGAAATTAAACAATAATCATTGAAAAAGGATGTGTTTTTAAATTGTTTTTTTTGTATTTATGACAATTAAGTTCGTCGATGCTTAACAAACAAAAAAATATGAGAGAAAAAGTTACTGAGCTCTTTTGTCGTTGCCTATTTAATTAAAACAATTAAAAATGGCAACCATTATTCCAATCCTACACAGATACGCTGGTGAGAGATACAAAAAATGGTGCCTCGTTCATGAACACAGATTATAAATTTCGACAGTAATAATTATTTTATATACAAAATATCGTCCACCAGAATTACTCCAAAAGTGGGACGAAAAAATAACACTTATCATAACGATTTTGATATCATAAAACTAATTGCCAATAAAAAAAAATACTGTTTCGAGAAAATGAATGTAACAGTTATTGAAAGTGTTTTTGGACATTATCTAAAGTGGAGCATATTAAATTTAATGTATTATCAGGATAATTATGTTGAAATAGCAACATTTAACAATACACACACAGAACTAGATTCAAACTAGGTACGTAGAAAATTTTTCTAATTATAATTTTGTACAGAAAACATTTTTAAAATTGTCGCCGTCTTTACGTAAAAGTAAACATTGATTTTTAATTAAAATTGAAAATCGATTCCAGCTCGTTATCTCAATGATCGATCCAATAAGCGAATATGTCGCGTAATCTGCGAATTAAAGGTAATCAAGATGTAGGTAATTAAAAATGTTTGCTGCACGCATTGTAGCGTTGCGACATGGCCGCTAATCGGAAACACTTAATGAAGAAACCATAATGAAATGGCTTCCGAGTTAATTGAGCTGAAAATGAAAATTTGCGTTTTAATAACTCGAATATGTACTTCAAGCTTGGAAGGGAATGACAAATCTCTTTTCAATTTCATCTTCCACGAACAGACGGAAATCTAATAAGTATAATATAAAGTTATTTTTTTTATTTGCATGTTTTATTAAATTAAGTTTAAAA
The DNA here is from genome assembly GCA_003671415.1 of Megathymus violae. Classification (NCBI taxonomy): domain Eukaryota; kingdom Metazoa; phylum Arthropoda; class Insecta; order Lepidoptera; family Hesperiidae; genus Megathymus; species Megathymus violae. Next base: position 336,483 of record PDGT01000066.1, on the reverse strand, counting down.
AAAAGAATTTAAAATATTATAGCAATGTTAAAAATATTTATTGGTTAATTCCTGTTTATGTCGATTAAAAAAAATAAAAAGTGTGTTCAGTTTTCTGAAAAAGGAACGAAAAGGTAGTTTTATTTTTAAAAGTGAAAGAATTAGTACAGGGCAAAGATACTCGGATAACATTACATTAGGGTTGTTGAAAAGCGTAACATAACGAAACAAGGCATTACCACGCGAATAAATAACTATAATCGACTTGTTTTCGATCGCGGCCGATAAATCGGGAACTCGATACTCGTCATCGTAAATCAGTCGAACAAAAGACTGGGAAGAAAATACAAATTAACCCTATAATCGCGGCCACATTATGAGACGCGTGTGTCCAGCTGTTTTGAAATTCCTGCACTAACTTCTTTAATTCTTTTACCAAGATTTATCTGTAGTCATATATGCATATATTAAGTACTAACAAAATATGTTGACAAAATTTGTTTGTTGCGTCTAAATTACTGGATACAAAAAGATTTAGAATTTACTCATGCAGAAAGAGCAAAACGTAGAGATACTCTATCATAGGTAATTTAATTTCTACAGGAACCACCTTCTTCAGTCACAGTTGTGTGCGTACTATACAAACCAATAGTTTATAAAATATTAGAGAGAGATTTATAAATAAACTTACTACTCAACGCAATTCTAGAATACAAATGCGGGAGGTTTTATCTTTTGAAAAATGTTTGTGTCGTAAAAATATGTATGAAAACTTTGCCTGCGTCAAAAATTTTTAATGTCACCAAACTTACGCAAAGAAAACAGTATTATTTAATTCAAAATTATGATAAATTTTAAAAATTTGATTTTAAAAGTAACGTTCAATTCGAAGTTAATTTCAAACACGAAGTAAAGCGTGTTCTATTTTTCTTAATACGATGTTGCCACTACACAAAACAAGCAGCAATTAGCTTTTTAAAAAGGGAACAATGGTTGATTTAATGCCGTTTACATGACCCACGCCACGCTCCTCTGGAGTTAAATTAAACGAGTCATTTGGATTCTTACTGAGAGTCTAATTAAAGCGTATTAAAGTTACAAAAGCACACTGGAAATGCAAAAGTCGGCGGTCATACTCGACGTTCCTATTTTAATTTTTGTAACGTGGGTGGTATGCGTTATCAACGAAATAAAGAGCGAATTGAATCTAAAATAGAAATGAATAATGAAAAAAAATAAAAGTGGTTATGAAATTGCCACTTAAATGAATAAATTTTGACATAATTGTAATGAAAACTCCTTTAATATTTTCTTTAAGAATCGATGAAAGATTGGTGTTTAGAAAATTGTTTTACCAGGCAGGCGGTTTATTGGAGATGGATTATCACCTCAACTCGACTTCTCAGATATCTTAAATGCCCCTCATTCTGACTCGAAAATAATTTCAGTAGCGAAATGCAAATGGATTATCGACTTGTGACTCTGGTATGCGTAGACAGTAGTAGAATTTACATAATGAACATTTTATTTTAAAGAGCTCATAACATGCATAATTATAAATGTAGCTCACTAATATTCAACAAGCGCGTTGACATGTTGAAAAGTGAAAAAACAAAGTTAAAACTATAATCAAAGTATATAAGAAGATCTCATAATGCATTATTAAAACTCATTAAGCAAGAGACCACCGATACATTTGTTATGACACTTCCAAAAACAAATTTCGGCGCACAATGGCTACAAGAATAGGCGTCCACGCGTGAAAGTGGGCACTAACGAGCCATCTAACCAGATCTTAATCAGAATTCCAAACGCACGTAGACAAATAGCCGTAGAGAACAATCGTCAACAGATTAAAAACAATTTTGTTGCGTCGCGAGTCTCGCGAGCAATTACCGAACGCGATTCGGCGTCAAGATACGATTCCTGGGCGCATCTCTTAATAATAGGCCCACAAACGACGTACAATAATCGCTTCCATCTCTATAAATATTTCCCTATTCCCTCCGACACGTCAACTTAGATATTTTTGTCTCGCTCGTCCGTTGACGGCTCACAAACCATAGACCCTGCCTATCAGGTTTTAAAATCAAACTGTCTAATTATACCCACATCACTAGAGGAACGCTTCAAAGGAGGCATTTTTAATTAATTTAATCCCAAAACTATTATAATGCGGCCAATTTTGTTATCTAATAATTCGTGGCGCGCTAACAAGAGCTGTTCCGACGCCATTTTGAATGAGTTCCGTTAATATAATGACACGGTTGCTTGTTTAAAGAGAAATAAATGACTGTTCATGAACTGAGATAAATTAAGCGGAAAGAAATTTAATAATTGCGTAATTTTTTATTAGTTTTCATTTGTTGTAGCTACATAAATGGTTAGATTCGTTAAAAACATTCTCGGACTCTGCATAAAGTTGCCAGTACGCAAAATTATGTTCACGACTATACCTTATAATCTGTTCGAAACATTCAATGAAGAAATAAATAACAGAAACTACATTAAGATATAACTAGATTACGATAGTATTTACACAATAAACAGTTGTCCGAGCACTGGTGACACTTTTAGTTTCTACGTTTCATTTTCACTCTCACTAAGGTCATCCATGTCCATATCTATTAACTCTTCATCTTCTTCATAGGAATTGTTGAATTGATTGCCATCGTCCGGCTTATTGCTAGAAGAGCCAGACTTATTACCAGTCTTAGCTTCTTCTTCTTGCTGCATTCTTTTATGCTTCGTTCTTCTGTTTTGAAACCAGACCTTCACCTGCAAAATAATGTTTATATTTAGTAAATGTATGTGACATAAAAATCCCGTTTGAGGACATTGAAAATCCACTTATGATAAAAATCTTCAATTGAATTATTTTGTTGAAAAACAGTAATGACTGAAAACCGACTACAAAAGTGTGAATAATTAAAAACCAATATTTAATAAACTTCTGTACAACAAAAATACTTTTTGTTGTCCCAAATGTGTCTTTCAAGCAATTTATTTTGATATAATTGTAGTTCACAATCCAGGCTATAAAATGTTTGCCGTACCTACTTTCTCCGGATTTAATACGAGAAAATTTTCTTGGCAAAAGCAATAGCGACCATTGGCATTGCATTCCCTATACCTTCCAACCACAATAAAGCAGCACCCACATTCCTCTTTGGGTTGTTCTGCAGAACCGAAACGCATTGTGAATCGTGATTTTCAATTATTGGAAGAGTCTTATAATAGTATTAATAAGCAAAATAATCTTAAACTGATCTCAAATATACCTATAATACAGTTTTAAACCAATGAACAATACAAATAGACATATAAGTTAACTATATAGTAGTCTTATTTAAGGTATTATAGAAACTATTTATCAATAAATCTTATAATGTTGGTCAATCCAAATAATAAAGGGTTAGCCAAACTAAATAATAAAAAACATCCCTAGTATCATATTTTACCTCGTAACTATTGAAAGAAAACCCGTTGTCAAAATTTTTCTACGGACAACACAAAGCGATTTTCCCGCGAAAAAAAGTATCCGCCATCTTGTGAAGCGATTTGTCACATGTTTAATGGTTTGTGAAATCTATTCACGACGCTTCCAGCTAGTGTGCCCGCTTTTGAGAAATTATACTAATGCAAGCACATCACGGATGATGTTTTGGCAATCCCCTAGCTTACATAATGCTTATTTGCCGTGTATGAAACGGGATGTAGGCACAAATAATAAATGCCAGACGTCATTTTCGTAGATAGAATAAATTAAAATATATATATGCTAAAATAACAGTTTTATTTTCTTAACGATTTTGTATTCGAAAATCAAAGGGCACGAAAGATAATAAGATACATGAGGGTACTTCTGTTCAGTAAATATTGATATCGATATTATCGAATATTTATTTATGAACATAATTTTCGAAATCAGGGCGCCAACTGAATAATGAACACAGACGTGACCAGTTCTACCGTTATTGCCGCAAATAATATGTTTAGCCGCCATTTTTGTTACTACGTTCCATTTCATGCTATCAGAAACGAGTAAAATGTAATTTATTGTCGTATGAATGTAAAATGGCTCGTACAAAGCGCGAGCGATCGTTTCACGGTTGATTTTGAAAACAATATCGAAGTTTTGTATTGTAGGCTATAATTTAATATTTATATTATTATACTCCATTTCACTCTACATCACATTCCGTCTTATAATTTTATAAACTAAAATTAACATGTTTATTCGTAAAAATAGAATATGCTATTACTGCTATACTTATTAACAATGAGCAAATTTATACCACTGTAGTTCTTCCTGCCATTAAGGCGATTTCTTTGAACACAGTCCACGAATTTCACATTCTACGTAGTATTTTAAATGCGACTTATTATTTTATACAGACTGGAGAATGTCATAAAATGATCCAACGATTAATTTTTAGAAGGAAGAAACGAAGCTAGACACACAGGTGAGGAACATTTCTACATCATGGAAGAGTAAGTCGGGATAGAAATAAGGCTAACTGTACTATTGAAACAAGTCTCCTCCAAAAAGGCTTTGAGCTAACGCTGCGTCGTCTGTTGCTTAACAGAATATTTTGTTAATGTTAATAACCGAAACACGAGCAGAGGAGCCACCTGATGATAAGTGGACAACGTTGCCCATGGACATCAGCAAGACCAAAGGTATCACTGATGCGTTGTCGGCCGGAAAATGACAAGAAGGTGAGAAAGAAAGCACAGGCCCTCAAGCTCCCCAGCCGGAACACGACGAGTCGTTTGGCGGCTGACTCAAGCAGGAGGGTGGTAGCTAGCCAGGCAAGCTTCACGGAAAGGTATAAAAGGAAATACCAGTAATAATATTAATGAGTTGATAATAATACTGATTATACAATCCTTATGCGAAGCCCTACCACCAACCAGGACGGCTTCTGTCGCCTCTTACGACACCCTGTTCTGCCAGCATGGGATTGGGGGGAGTGTTCTAAGCCGCCCCAATACGACTAAAAATGAACCTTACACCGCTTTTTCATAAAATGTATATTATTTTATTTGGTTTTAAATACAGATATTAAAGAACTAACTATTTTTGAGTAACTGTAGATTATATTTTTCGTTAACAAGTTAAAAGAGCACAAACGAGCAGACGTCGAATATTAAGTGACCATATCTCGGGACAATCCGTAACTATAAATGAAAAGAGGAAAAGATAATGGAAACAAGAAACTTTCTGTTTAGCTGGCTTTCCCACTTGGCAACTGAAGCGTATTAAAACATTTCGCGGCTGATTCTAGAGAGTGTTAGGTAGCCAGGCGGATTAAGAACCCTACCACTATATATCAGTACAGTACTGTCGGACTAAGTACAAGTTACAGAGCGATTTCCAACATGAAAAGTCTGATACCTTATCCTTTCCTATTATTCAAAGGAGGTAGACTCAATGATGGATGTAATTTTTGACACCCCAAAATGAACAATAGAAATAATTATATATTATTTCATCCTAACTTCTTCATTTATATTACGGTTGGGGAACACTGTTTGAAATAGTAGTTACCGAGTAGGCGGCCCCCAAAGATCCCGTCGTCACGCAACATTAGCGAATACATATCGACATCAAATATCAATCGAGTGCTTTCCGCCACCCTTTGAGGGGTAATGGAGCGTAGCGTGCGAGCGGGACAGCCATACGTTTCTAATATCGGTTCAAATCGACACCCCACCATATACAGCTTATGTGAAATAGCTGTTAACAATAACTACATAGACAAATAGCAGGTTATAGCGAAAAGCCTTAAAAAATTACGTAGCGCTACGAAATTCACCGATCAAGTAGGATCAGTGTTTAACATAATATCAGACTATTGCAAGACGTTTGTCATCGTAGTTAAGGAGTCTCATTACCCCACGATGTCCTAGTGCGAATTATTATTAGAGTATGTTAGTTAGAGATACGCGACAGACATTAAAATAACACGATTTATATGTGACGTGTCACGAAACTGTCAAAGGTTTATACATATATCCTCAATAATTTTTGTAACCAAACAGATGACCTCGCAATCACCACATGCCGACATTCTTCAGAAAACGTAAAAACAGTGTCAAATTTATAGGTGCCGATGGTAACGAAAGAAAAGGTGACATCGTCTTAACATGGCATAATTTCGGCAGGGCTGCCACAAAATGATAACCCATCAAAATAGAAAGATAGGCGAATGCTTGAGGTGTATAATTGGGTGTATAATTTAACAGTATTCTTACCCTTAACGTTCTTAACATTCTTTAACATTGAAGACGCAATAATTTGGGGAACGCGTCACCTTTCCGCCTCCAATGGTTGGTCTTCCTAGACGTCTCTTTTAGCCGACTACATCAAATAGTTCCTTAGACTGTACCTAAACCATAGGTGATTCCTGACAATAATATGATTATTATCGACAGTAACAATGTTAGGAAAGAGTTACCACACCAGTAATTACCGTCTCATATGCGAAACGGCATAAAATATCATCTTCAAACAAACACAATGACACGACAGTGTTTCAAATGAGCAATCATAGCAATCCTTATATATAATGGAATAAGGACGATAATTAGTCTCTCGTTAAATAGTTTATGTTAAAGATTTACAGCCACTAAACATAGGTAACGTTCACAAATGAACACTCATCGTAAATACATTCCGAGTGAGATGAATGTCAATACTGAGAATACAATAATTTGCGTGGAACGGAACGTGTTTATTGCGCAAAAATGTATGGACAAAACGTTCCGTATAACGATTTTTCTAAATATAGCGTAAAAAAACACAAATTAGTGCGATACTGCAATTACATTTTTCGTAAAAAGCAAACGTGTAGTTTGCAAAGGATATTTAGAAGCGTTTACCAATATATATATTTTTTAACTTAAATAGCCAATAATCGAACAGACGGGCTACCTAAACTTAAGCCTTCACGTGCCGGCCATAAACAATAATTACACCAAAGTCATCACCGAGGCGTTGCCAGTCAAGTAAGAAGTAGAAGATCTTATCAGTTCTACTCAGATGCAACCGATACATGTTAAAACAAGTCTCGGTTCATTTTAGAAGACGGGTACGAACTAAAGTGTACTGAGACAAGGCTAGTATCCTCAGTGAAGTCAGAAATGCGTTGCCACTAGAATACGGAGAGGATGTACAACCTCTTTTGCTAGAGAAGACTCCTTATAACATTTTGAACCTAGCGATCCCACATCCAATCGAATCATGCTTAATGTTGCGGAGTATTTGATATAAGCCTGCGCGGTTATAAAAACCTTCATTATATCCTAATTTAATATCTTATAAATCACTACTACCCCTCGCTTCGCTTCAGAAACCCTACGTTACATTTCGAAGTAGCTCCCGAAGCAAACGTTATTTCATAAATGCATGGAACAAATATGGTTTTTATTATCACTGCATACTGAAAATTATTCATTCAATGTAACTCGCGAATTAATTAATCAAAGTACAATTTGTGAGTATGTAATAATAATAATCGTTTATTTTTCCACCACAAATACAAAAGAGTGCCACAATATTGATATTAAAAACGAGTAAAAGATATATTTACTGAATAATAATAATAAAATTTATTAAAACACGGCTTGTACTGATTATTCTCGGCGATTTAATATTTTTCTCTATAATGATAATTACAGAGGTACATTGATGAGTTTTAGGATTTAATACTAGATAAGATTTATTCAGCAAATATATAAAGTTTTATTATCATTAACTGTTCAGTATTTTATTATAATTACCTGATTCAACGAAGGTAATTTATATCAACGTAATGTAATTCGATATGTAAATATGTTGTGACGTTAGGTAAAATAATATTGTTATTAATACCTATGGGTCTGGCATGTTTGAAATAAATAATAACAATTATTATATATTAAAATACGGTCGTTCTACACAAGATCAGTATACATATACTACTTATTTCACAATTAACTATTTTATTAAAAAAAAAGTAACTTCGACTGAATGAAGGATTTACTAACCCTTGGGGGTGTTAGTTTTCCTTCAAATTTAAGTAGAACCAAACGGGAAGTACACCGTCTCAAACAAAAAATTAATTTTCCAAATCGATTAATAAATTATAGAGTTCCGAGGTAACAAACAAGAAATATAAAAGAATTGAGAACTTCTCATTTTTGGTAGTTGCTTAGAAAGAAAATTCTTCTAGCAGTCCTGGAAAGAAATGTGAGAGAGAGAGTAAATTATTAAATACAACAGACAAGGGAAAACACTGCAAATACACACAAATGTATTTTTATAATTATTATTATTACCGTCACTCATCTCATTTTCATTAAAACCAATCTGATACGGATTAACCATTTGCAACAAAACTTAAATAAGAAATACTATTTTAATGTTCCCATAACGTGCATAGAAATTTTCTTTAGCACACAACAAAAGTCATTCGTCACTGCGCACAACACCCCGAGAGGAGACCGCCCGGCGGGCCGATATTACATCGGCCCTTGCAACACCACCGATACCGCGGGGCGCCGGTAAACGGGCCTCGGGGACCGGTGTTATAATTGTTAACAAGTTAATGGCAACTTCGATGTTATTCGAGGGGTAGCTACCGTTCGAGGGCATGCTTATTATTGTGTTATTATTACATTTAAATTGGCTTATTAGATAATAATAACTTTAACGTGATTTATATCAACTCCACCTGTGCCTACCGTGGCTCGGTTCGAGCAGTCTGTTTTATTAAAATCTTCCGCTAATATTCGAGTTCGTTCGTATTGTAGTGTTCTATACGAATGTCACAAGTGTGGTGACGTTTCAAAATGCATTAGATGTGTGACAAATAACTCCAGAAGGGCAAGCGATTTAAAATATTTCCCGCATACAATCAATCCCAGTACGATAATTACATAGCAAGACAGATGTTCGAAGATTGTTTGGACGACAGATGATAAGTGGTAAGCATATCTACATAAATAAAAATAATTCACGACATATGCAACATTACTCGAGAACGAAAGGCTTCACCGATCTGGCTGATTCTTTCTTATGTTGTGTTGATAATTCTTAGGAGAAGGTTTATATGAAACATAATTGGAAAAGTCACAGGTAAACCCGGAAATTTAGTAAATGCAGTCGCACGAAGCCGCGATGGATTGACAGTTATACATAAAATTAACCCTGGTTAACCTATTCAGTGACGATTCAGTGGTGATAACATAATTCATACATATAACGAAATTGTAACTGATCGCTTTCTGTACGTAAAGGATATATGAGAAAATCTATCATCAGGGTCCTTTATTAACACAATAGAACCCAAAACAATAGTTGTTAGAATTTTTGTCTGTTTGTCTGTGCGTTTGTGCGCGCTGAACTCAGAAACGGCTTAACCGATTTCGTTCCGGTTTTCACTAATGTATTGCAGTAAGCATCACATAATAGTTAAAGCTCGTTTAATTGCAATCCGCCCATAAATAAACAAGTTATAAATAGAATATCTGGAATAGGTTTATGTAACAATGCGGATGCTATTTCTAAGCGGAGGCCGTAGTTTTTCCGAAGAGAAGCGAGGGTGGTCTTCTTGTCATTAAAAATATTTTAACTTACATACATACATGAGTTCAAATGCCTTAACATTTTAGTTCTTGTGAAAAATAATAATGAACGTGTCGATCTGGGAATTAACGAGCCTTCATTCATTCATACCACACACACTAACACAAAACGTGTTATAAGATCCCGTTGTATTTATTATATGACTCTATTAAAATAGTACCATCAAGCACATAATTGCAACGGGACGTGGCCATTAAACAATTATAGCATTGAGATGCAAATAACCTTATAAATTTCGCAACAACAATAAAAGTTTAATTCGCCCGAAGAATGATACATCTGGCGGGACCATTACTTATACGAGTTTAAAATGAACCACCGTGCTTATGAAGCGACGCCCGATCGACGGGTCACGGCTAGCTGGCGCAATAACAATCGTAAGTCTCCGCAAACAATCGTTTTGATAGAAGGGGACGGAATCCCCTCGTAACGACACCCGCTCTGAATAAATACCGGTCTTCATTCAGAACGCACCCCCAAATGCGATTAAGTACTTATGTACGCGATTGTACTACTCCCCTAAGGATTACACAGCGAATGAAACGCAAATAGAGTTCACTTTAGGTGCGAGCGAGAGGGTAATATATAGGGGAGATACGCAATTAAGGGGTAGCACGTGAATTGGGCCGAAATTTAAACGGAAAGCTATTTATCTGTATATTACTTTATTGTCGATCCATTAGCGAGGGAAAGGGATAGAGGTATGCGTTGAAGAGGGACGGAATTGAGGACAAATTTGGATCGTTAGTTGCGAATTTTACGCGTTTATGTTGCTTTAGGGCAAAAGGATCATTTGTTAAGGTAATGTTAAGCGGAAAATACTTCGTATGGTTAGTTTTTTTTGGATTAAACATTATCATTAAATCGTGTATGTACATTGATATAATTCGTTCAATGACATTGATTCTCAATAACATTTTTATGGAAGATTCAGGAAGAAGAAGCGGTAAGATATTCCTAAGAATAATCGTTTACGACTCACACTTCAAGAGAACAATTATTACTAATAATTTTACATAAACTCATTAAATTCGTTTTAATTTACTTTGAAACAATCCGCAAGCGGAAGCAGTGAGCATCACCGTCTCACCCCGAGGACGCTCCGTTTGGGGGCGAAACACGCGTCGGTGACTGTACGTGTGTCGGTATATACTTTTATTTATCATAAATGCATGTTTTACTCTGTGGGAGGGAGGGAGGTTCTACACATGTACAGAAGTATATACCGTCATACATTGTACTTGCGGATATATATATATGTGCGTGCGTGTGTAAAATATAATAAGAAATTCTACTAAATACCGTCTGCAAAAGTAAGTTTTGTGTCACGAAATGGAAGTGAAGCAAGGGCCGGTTAATCAGTGTTGAGTAAAGTGGCGAGCTGTCCAAAGCTTCATCGGTTCGTCACGTGTAAAATGCTTGTGGTCTTTAACTGGCCAGTAGTTGACAATGACGGTAGTTGCTACAATTAGTTATAATGCTCCACAGATAATAGAAAGGTAGAGCTTAGGCAAGCTGTTGTAATTAGTATAGATCGTTTGCCGTTTGGTAATTTCAAAACCGAAGGATGTTGTTAGTTCCGACAGCGGTAGAACGTTAACAACAAACAAACATTCCAAGAACTGTCCAGAGTCGGTCGGCGGGCAGCCGTGTGCGTGTGCTTCACTGTCAATATGGATGAGTTTTGTTTCTAGTGTGTGTATGTGCCTAGAAAACTTAAATCACAAATAAAAGCAAAAGTAACAGATCTTTGCTAATAGAAAATATTAAGTATAGTTTCTTATTTAGTAATTTAAAAAACAAAAGTAATATATATTAATGTAGGCTATATTAATTGCAATATAATTGATAAAATATTCCTACTTTTCAATTTGGTATATAATGTGTACGAAGTTCGTTTTTTATTTTAAGTATAAGTCTACAATGACCAAAAAAAAGCCCAACAGGGGCCATCCGAGGCTATATCAGCATATCCCATTTGTAACTTCCATTACCATAAAAATTACACGATAAGCAGCATACAAATCAATCTAAAAATTATAATTGCCGGCCAATGAATAAATCACGAACCGTTAGCCGGACAGAAGAAGTGAACGATTTCAGAACGGAACGACTGCCGAAACCGGACGTGAATCGTAAAGCCCGATTGGGGAGCAGCAGTTTCCGGTCACATTCGGGGATTTCCGGATCTCGTTTGGGCGCCACATCGATGTATTGTATTGAAATTTTGAAAACTATTAGGATTTTATATCTCATACGGTTGAGAGGGTGTAAATAAGTATCTATTTATATCAAGAACGAGAATGTCTAGAATTAAACAATTCGATGGACTCGTTAGCCCAATTCGAGGTAACCCTTCCAGTGGAACAATCGCGTCGTGACTCCAGAATACAAAAAACAAAATAGCTACAATAAAAACTATGCCCTTCGAATTTGAATGCCGCGGAAATAATATTTTTTTTTTACTTTATTTTACATTTACCTACCTATCGAGCGTATTCGTAGATCGTTCAGAAATATACTGTTACTGCTGAGACCAAGATTTAAATATTAATAAATCTAATCAGTTTCAACGGAAACACAAAAATTAAAATATCCTTACATATCCAAATAAACTTGCCCAAATGTATATTATATCATTTGTTTTTATACATAATACAAATATTTCTTAAGTACTAAGCTTGATTAAATGTACCAGATTTGATTCTTATTTTAACTATTCTTCTTAGTCTGACTTTACAACGTCGACAACCTGCTGCTGTACGTCAAGATACATAGTTTGTTAATTAACACTAGTTCTAACCTAACCTAGCCTAAGTGCTGTAGGTTACTTATATATGTATAATAGTTATGAATATAAAAGAAACCTAATCAATGAAATCCATCAATTGTGTTTGACAATAACTTAATTTTATATTTTTTGTGTTGACGGTAAAAGTGTACGAGTGTACATTTTCATCGTCTCATATCGTTAGTTCATAATTACGACTGCATTTTTCATCTGTACGATACGAATATATTTAACGCGCAGCTCGAGTAACGTACAGAGACATTGATCTCCACAGATTATAAGTCGGCGGTCGGCGGGGAGCGCGTCACGCTCCGGTGGGGTGCCGCTCTCCGCGGGGCGCGGCAGGGGGTTGAAAGGGATGTGCGAAAGAGATGAATAATGATATCTCTGACACTTTAGATATATTTCTGATGAAGATTTCAGATTCATGTATTTGTTAACGTATCGTTTAATGTTTGTAGACGAGTCTTTGGATTATATAATATGATTTCTGAACGGTAGGTATATGTTTTTATATTAACTAGTGTCGCCTAGTGGACAACATGCGACCACGATCATTAAATGACGTCCTGTTACAAATATTTATTTTATTCTACTATATCTCGTCCATATGTACCACAAAAAAATCCGTTGGCAAACTGAAGGGAAGAAGGTACTGAACTATTTTATCATTGCCTATTTACAAAGGTCTCAATATAAAACTTCAAAACTTCAAAGATATGCTTATATTTTTTGTGTCGACGGTAAAAGTGTACGAGTGTACATTTTCATCGTTAACGCAGAAGTTCATTGTCATAACAAAGAATTTATTCCGTTCAGCCGTGGCGATGTCCAATACGACGGAACCATAACACGAAGAAAAACCAAAAACGGTATATAAATGAAACTTTAAACCGGATTGTAAAGAAAAACTGGAAAGTACCAAAAGCCCAGGTCTTTCATGTTTCCTCACGCATGGACGCGGCCCTGACGCCCCATAAGGAACGACTCCATTTCTAATTCATAATCATTCGATCAGTTAAGTATTTCGTAAATCTACTTACACACGCCATTTTTTTCCTCTACTGCATTTCAAACGATGCTTTAACGTAAAGAAAACAACACATGGATGTCATATCACATAAGAATTATAGTTTCGTATACCAGCTCAGTTTCCATCTGCGCATGCTCGAAGGGAACCACCCACTTGCCCTCTCCGCAGCAGGGTCGTACGTGTTCTATACTCAGGAGATAGACTGGCAGCATTACATACCGCAGTAGGTACCAGACACTAAACACCATCCTATAAGATCGAATTTTTGATAATACTCGATTTTATTGTTGTAAATAATAAAAAGGACGATAGGTATACTTAAGCGTAGATAAATAAGATCGTAATTTACATTGTATCACCACAAAAGCCGTGGTAAATGCATTGTCGTTTATTCTTACACTAGCAGACGGCCCTCGCTTCGCTTCAGAAAAACTACATCACGCTTAGCATCTGCATGGTTTTAGGACTGGGTTGTTCGCGTTCTGTGAGTTACAAATGCATATATTAATTCATTACTTTTTTATTTATGGACGCATTGCAATGAAACAAACATTAAGTATTAAGTGACGTTTAATGCAATCCATTAGGAAAACCATAACGAAATCGGATAAGCCTTTTCTGAGATTAACGCGAACAAACGCACAGACAAACAGATAAAAATTCTAAGGACCATCGTTTTAGATTCTATTGCGTTAATAAGGCCCTTAGTTTCTCTCATATATCCTTAATATATATAAAGCGATCGGTTAGAATTTTATTATATGTATATATAGTAAGACAATTCAAGTAATTGGATATCGAACTTATAATTTGTTATTATTTATTGGATTAAGAGCTATGGTAAAAACTAATCTCTTATTAAACATTAGTTAAAAAAATTTCTTTATAACTCATACACCTTTATATAAATTAAGCCAAGTAAAGTTACGTTCTATCTTCTATTTGAGAAAATATATTTTAATAATAATGGTAAAATACAAACAATTATAAAAGCTTACTTAGCTTGAGAATTATTCGATGTTGGTTTTTACCATTACCTAAAGGTAAACATACATAAAGGTACACACCATACCACACACCATACCAACACACCATAGACAAAGACAAAGGGATTTTAATAATATTCATTCGACTATGTACTCTGATCAATTACATATTCTGTGACGCTACGATGTTAACCCGCCAAAACGCATGTAATACAGTATATAAACTATCAAACATTTCATTCACAGATTAGTGCAAAATAGAATAAAAAACGATTTAATAGCACCTCTATAACTCTTCAGTCTGTCTTGTAACATTAGTAGCTTCATGTGAAAACAAATCCATCCGATAATTAGCGATAATACATAAACCGGTAGTAATTTATATTAAACATTATCACAGCATGGTGGAATTAGCGCAAAATTGAGGGCATCGCAAAACAGGCAGCCACTGAGATATGAAAAATAATATGGCGTTCCACAACAAAATGGACGAAGCACAATATAATAATTTGTATTGACTTGTCTTATAGGTACACCTGTACATAATCTTCTATACACGTAATAAAATACTAACTGATCGCTTTCTGTGCAGCAACGACATATGAGAAAAAACATTATTCCGGGCCTTTATTCATGCAACAGAACCCGAAACAATAGTTGTTAGAATTTTTGTATGTTTGTCTGTACGCTTGTTCGCGCTAATATCAGAAACGGCCTTACCGATTTCGTTTTGGTTTTCACTAATGTATTACAGTAACCTTCACTTAATACTTAAAGTTTGTTTCATAGCAATCCATAAATAAAAAAGTTATGAATTAATTTAAAATATTGTGGGTACTATTTCTTACTGTAAGGCGTAGTTTCCGAAGCTCAGCGAGGGCAGATTGCTAGTTATGTTAAAATATCCTTTTTTCTCCTCTTTTCTTAGGTACATGTATCCATATATCTAATCATCTATATTAAAATATTAATCTTTACTGTAAATATAAAAAGAATGCTGATTTTGTGAGATCGTATGCGTAGGGTAATCTACAAAACAACGGCACCTGTTTGAAAAATTATTTTACCATATGAGAGGTAGGCATAATTCAGAATCTATCATGAATTTTTCAACTCGAACGAACTGGGGGTGGACCGCTAGTAAGTCATAAAGTCATTGTAATTATATCATAGCTATGTACTGAAAAAAAAATTAAGGTTAGTACTGTCACTGTAATGAGTTTATTAATTTTTTTACGCTATATTTTTATCAAAGTTGAAGACGCATACAGATACACATTTAAATTACATGACAGCATTACAGATTTACAGAATTATTCCAGGAATAAATTATCCAGGCCATTATGTTGTTTCTGCGAACCTACATCCGCGAGTTCAAACGAACTTACCACTAACCGAATAAAAAATAATCTCCAACAGCGGAACATATCTACTCGAGCAAGGCTCACTCTTGACGGGTTCTTGCTTCGTTTTTTTCCTGTTATAAATTATTTGAATGCCGCATTATTCCCGCACGGTACAATTAACATATAAACTAGCGAGGTAATGAGCCGTGAGCAATCACTTTCAAATTTATGACGATTTGATGAGGGTTAAATCAATTTTTTTTTCAATTTTCACGCAACTGAAAACAACTGGCACGATTTCATGTTGTCTATTACACTGACAGCCGCATGACAGATAAGATGTAACTTTTTAATCTGTGTAATTATAACATATTACAATAACATATAACAGTTGTTTTTATAAAGCCGCCTTGATAGTATTTTACAGAGAATTGATTACATTTCCGGTATTCTATACATATGTCCATTTTTATTGTTGTGGCTATAAATATAGGTACAACTCCAAATTCGATAATTCGAACCTATACTTCTAGTAAACACTTTCTTGATAATTAGGGACATAGTGAGCAGGCACATAGTCCATCCAAGTATTGAGTGGCCGCTATGACTCGTTGTTACAGCTAGTGTTGCTAGTTTTAGAATTAGGGGCGAATTAGGAATTAGATTTTAGGGGCGACATATTTAAAAAAACCGGTACAGCGAAAACATCAACGTTTTTATCTATTATCGATTAGAATATAATAACATTGCCAAAAATTACTATAACAAAAACGGGTTTTTTTTTCATTTTCTTTATTTTGTATAGATAGGTTTGTAAAGGCTTTCTATCTAGAAAATATTGTATTTAAGTATGATGTTACGAGTATATTACTGACATAAAATAACTAAAGACTCGTTGAGATGTGTCCATGCTGAAAACCGGGACATTCCACCTAAATTGGCTTAACAGGTAAATTGACTATTGTTGCAACAACCTCAAACAAGACAAAAGTCCAACAAAATTATGATTTTTCCGAAAAAAATCAAACGTCATTTATTTAAACTCTATATGCAATGTATTTTAGAAAGAAACATTCAAGTAATTATCATAAGTAGGTAATTAAGTATTAAAAAATTGTATCTACATGGTATTTTGCGACGTAATTATTGACAGCAATTTACGTTATACTACAACAATGTGTGAGAAGAATAGAACAGATATAAGCCACTTACAATGCTTTAATGAGTCAATACGCAAAAACTAATTGGAGGGAAAACATATTTGTGTTATCTGTCATTACAATATCTTTTTTTTTCTAGCGAGGCAGAGGCAACTAGATCAACAGCCTTCGTGGACAATATTCTACTCTATTTCCAATTCCTTTTTTTCACAACCTGGCCCTTGATGACGTGTCCAGCCTGAACAGGTTATACATGATACAAGTAATTTTATATTATTAAGTAAATTATGCAGCTGGTCTGTCCGTGTGTTCATATAGAGCGAGCTATTAAGATAAAATGTTTACCGTACTTAATTCGATTATTGGAACTTGGAATAAGTAAGTTAATTTTAAGAGAAATGTTGCCCTATTCTTTATGTTTTACAGCTTTTGCTCGTTAAGTAAACTTCTTTTATCTGTGGATTACCATTGGCTGTCACTTTTATGTCTGCGAAAATTAGTCTATGACAAGTTTGCACGGTTGCGTGAATTGAAACATATTTTTTTAATTAAACTAACTTGTACTGGTAGACGTAACAGGTATTTAATTAATTTATGTCGGTTTAATACTTGTAAGAATACTGTATTTATGTAACACAGACATGGTCCGAGGACTAGCAAATAAATTGAATATTAATTTTGTAACATATTATTATTTTATCGATAGTCGTGTTAGTTATAACTATAGAGTTAATATAATAGTAAGTTAGAACGGCTCTTATTATTCACAGACATACAAAGGTAAGCCTTTTATGATTTTGAGTTTACGTCTATGACTTTGACAAACTAATGAAATTGACATTCTTTCATTTGTTTTTTTTATTTAAGAATCTATCCCTTTTTATGTTATAATATAAAAATATGTATATATGTAATTTTCATATTGAAAATTATAAGAATTTTAAAATGGCTTACATACACCATGAACATCTATAATCACCTTATACTTTTTAACTATGGTATTCAGTAGCACACAGCTGTTATAAATTCAGTTCTCGAAGGTGTAACTACAGCCTTACTAACAACAACACTGAAAAAAAAAACAAAAATACGATGAAATTTACACCGACAGCAGATAGGTAGCCAACAGTGTGTTTGTAGATGTAAGAATCTAAATATTAGGATTTAAGTTTTTATAGATATGTACATGTATCATATTCCTGACAAGGCGAAGTAGTTTCGTTACCAATGTAACATACCACATCTCATAACCACCAGACTGAGCGTATCGATTTGACACACGTTAGCCACAGTGCTGTCGGCGTGTTGTGTGCGTGTGTGTGTCAGCCCCGCAGCCTGTCTGACTGTCGGTCATCTGATCGGGTCGAGAGAGATTATTCAATTAAAAGGAAATCTCTGAACTGGTCCGCAGATAAAAAAGGGAAATTTTCCGTCTTTAACGAACACTTGCTACTCGCAGTAATGTACGTATTCAGGTAAGTCGGGCAAAAACTATCAATGCTATAGAAACGTGGCGCGAGGCAACACCGGCGACCGCACCCGGCCGGGCGATGCGGCGCGGGCGCACGTGTACCGTCCGCATATCGATCCGCAGCCGGTATCGACGATCTCGTACGAAACCGTAACGGAATCCGATAAATAAGTTACGAATAATTTCGGATACGAGCAGAGTCCAAATGAAACGGTTACGACAGGTTTTCGCTGGTTCTCCTAAACCGAGCTGATACACTAGCCGCGTTGCTCCTATTTAACACAGTTTTTATTATTATTATTTTATAATTACATAACCTTGTAAATACATTATATATTGTTCCAAGACCAAAATCATCCAATATCAGAAACTAAAATTATCCGAAACATTCGAAAAAGAAGTCATATTCGTAACTATAACTAAAATATTAATTCAATTCAATAATTCAGTAATATATCCGTATCTATATCCAGATGTGAAATTTTATATCCACAGCATTCCTATTCCAGACTTATTAAAAATTTTGACAAATATCAAGAATCGATAAAAATAATAATAATAAATGGCCCCAATATTCCCCACAATCTAATTATAACAGAACAGGGTGTCGTAAGTGGCGACAGACGCCAGCCTGCTTGGTGGCAGTGCTTCGCGTAAGGATGATATAATCAGTATTATTATTAAGTCATTAATATAACTACTGATATTATTATCTATCCATGAAGACTACCTGGCTTACCATCAGATGGCTCATCTGCTTGTTTGTTTAACATTAACATAAAAAACAGTTTACTACATGGCTATGTAGTAAAAAAACCAAGTTATCTGACTTATTACATCAGTTCGTGTATATATATACGAATGCGTATCTATATAATAATTACAACACAACTACAATACCATACTTAAAGTAAGTCACGGATCGGAACTTCACGGAAGCTTAAGAATTTATTTAGTATTGGCAACTGATAGTATATAAAATTATATAAGAACAATTTAAACCACAATAATAATTATCGTGTACTCAGGCCGCCGAACGGTACGGAAGTATACCTTTAGTTTTCTCTCATTATTTTTCTAACGCTACAAAAATTTACGAACGGTACCTACTTGGCGTAATTAAAACTTGTTTTCCATCCAATTAAATAATTTTATATCCATAAGTGATTTAATTATTTCGATTATACCCTCAGAGTTTTTGTGACGTTCTGAACACAGATTTCTCATACAAAATGGGACTTAAAAACTTTAGCCTTATACCGCGCTACTTTTACATCAAAAAAATTAACTTAAGGTTCATATTAACCAAATATGAACTTCACATGTCGTGTCTGTGTGGTATGATTTATTTAACTTGAACAGGTGTTGGTCCTTTTTCCTGCAAGTTGTTTATTAGTATTAATTATTTTATCTTTATTATGCATTTGTATACAGTTTAATAATCAAGACGGAAGATGGGTTTACCACAGATTATTGAAACTGTAATAGATTATATAATCATTACGGATATAAGTATTATAACCGCATCCTTAGCTATTAATAATATTTCTTGTCAGGCGTTTATAAAATGTATGTTTTTAACAGACAGAAAAAATAAAAAATTATATAACAATTACCTCCATGGATATAATATATAATAATATTTAATTTTCAAAAAATAATTAACGATACACTTTGAACCCAATCACAGTTATATTAATGGTATAAATTATTTCATAATGAGCAGGTATACTTTTTTGCGAACGCTACGAGAACACGCACGCTACGCGCCTAATGATCGCGTAATTAAACCTTTTTTTCCGTCGGTTCAAACAATTAGCTGCGGCTCTGATATCGTTTAGCGATTTCGTTATTTCAGTAATATCCAGTGGACTTTTTTATGCTAATGCAGAGTGCGATAACACCCAAGGTTCCCGTGTCCGGTGATGACCGGCGGTAACCGGTGTTAACTTGAAGATAATAAGTGCTGGAGGAATGTGTAATTGATAATAATAAATAAATTAACCCTTACACGCACTTCGGCATTGAGTTTCCACGCACAGCAGGCGACACACGAGCATCAACAGAAACACAATCAAGAGCCTTCGTAGCTGGGAATCGAACCAGAGATTTTTTTTGTCGCCCATTTAACTAAATGCTTGTTTTAGGTACTTTCTGCGGTAATCTATTTTTTTGTTTTTTTTTTATACTAATAGTCGACAAACTAGCAGATGAGCCACGCGATGGTAACCGGCCACCGTCGCCGTGTGCGACGCGTTATCGGACAGGAATTGAGAAGAAGGTAAGAAAGAAAGTGCTGGCTCTCAAGCCCCCAACCGGAACACGACGAGTCGTTTCGCGGCTGACTGAAGGAGGAGGGTGGTAGCTAGCCAAGCGGACTCCACGGAAAGATAATAATACCAATAATAATAATGACTTAATAAATATATTTATAATATAATCCATACGCGAATCCCTACCATCAAGCAGGCCGGCTTCTGTCGCCTCTTACGACACCGTGTTCGGCCAGCGCGGGGTTGCGGGCAGTGCGGGCAGTACGGGAGTGTGGGCAGGGTCCCCGGCCGCCCCGGTACGGGCCACGTTGAAAACAATTATCGATAACTAGCAAACTGCCCTCGCTCCGCTTCAGGATAACTACGATTTACATTCTTTTAAATAAATTTATTACTTTTATGTTTATAGACGCAATACAATGAAACAAACTTTAGGTATTAAGCGACGCTTCCCGCAACACATTAGCGAAAACCAGAACGAAATCGATTAAGCCGTTTCTGAGATTACCGGGACCAAACGCACAGACAAACAGACAAAAATTCTGACGTTCGGGCTCTATTGCGTTAATACAGGCCCGTAATAACGTTTTTTCTCACATATCGTTCATCTACAGAAAGCGATCAGTTAGAATTTTATTATTAGTATAGATATATAATTATTGACTTCAAACAAGAACCCTTGCGATGAACTGACATTAAGCTGTCACAGCAACCCATATATGTATATTTGTAACAAACCTCGAACAGGGGTACATTTTTTCATGTCAAGGGGATCACCGATGCGTTGTCGACTGAGAAGTGGAACTGTTTATTATTATTTGAACGTCTCACGCATTGAACCAACCGGTTCAATTGCGCTAAACTTGTAATATTGTACAAGAATTGGTAGAGCTTCGTAAGAGCTGAGGAATTCTTTTTTATCGTAACGGGTACTCACGATTTTTGTGTTTTTACCACTACATACACACGAAACACAAAGAAAAACAAACATCATGAGTACTCGTTACAATCAACTTATTAAAAGCTTACCAAACATATTGGACTAAAAATCATGTCATACACGATTGTATATACTTAGTAATATATCGCGATATCGGTAGAACCATGTAGGTGTTCAAAGACAGATACACACACACATGCAAAATATTTTTATATATAAAGATAAAATATACCAGTACAAGTGCATAGAAACAACACGAGTGATGTTCAACTCGTAAGTACGCAACCGGCGTCACTACAATGTTGCCAAGTTTATAATTGTTTTACGAACTCTACTTTGTCTGTTACTCCGCCGACCGCTTTCGTTTATCGAGGGACAAGCAGCTGTAAGTATGATAAGTGATTGACACGCAAAAATGTATACAAAAGACGTCAGTCACAGGGTTCAGTGTTAGTTTATGGTGAACCTGTCATAACAGGAATCGTACGTCGTAACGGGATTAGAAAGGAAAAATTAGAAGTGCGTACAGGATCCGAACGCGTAACTCCCATGCGTGAGACCTACGTCCAAGCCACTGGGCTGTCACTATAATGTATGTACCATATCGCCATATCCGGCCATAGGCTCGATAATACCCTGGTGACGGTCTGTTTTGGGACGAAAAACGTGTTGGCACTGGTATTTATGTATATTTTATTTATTATAAGTGCATGTTATCGTTGTGTTAGTGAGGGACTGTATACGCAAGTCTAACGGTACAATACCATCAAAAATGAAAATAACGTCCTATACTATTAGGCATCGTAATTTCCTGAAACATTGTCATTATTCAAGAAACTGTTGGTGTATTGTCGATGCCAAATAACTTTTGCCAGTACCAAAAGACTTTTCCGGTACTAAAAGACTTTTGCCGGTATAAAAAGACTTTTGTCGTTACCAAAAGACTTTTTGCCAGTACCAAAAGCCTTTTGTCTATTGTCTTTTGACTATTGTCGATATGAATGAACTTTAATAAATATTAAAAGAACTTTGTCGTTATTAATATATTTATGATGACTGTAGTAGCGAGAAATGGTATCTTACCATATATTCTACCATTCTGCTATTACCGATGCTGATAAGTTGAATTTCGTATAGTAATTTAGCCGATGCAATACAATAAACTCATTTCAGTATCTATATATCAATTTGTATATAAATATCGTAAATTAATAGTTTTTCGTTGGTACAAACGCAGTTTCGTCGAAAGAATTACATCGATGCCATTTAATTTTGTTAGTAAAACCAATAAAATTTCCTTATATTCTACAAAGATTCGTATTCGTCAATCTCTCTCCAATTAATCTCTTTCTATGTTACCTCTCTCGTAGGATGTAGATTGTCCATAACTCGTTTCACTTTTGTGAGTACCAGTCGTGGCGTACAATGCAGCTAATTTGTGGTTCACGCCACTGGCAACACAAAGAAACTCAGTGCGGGGGTGTTGGTGTATCAGGATATTTTTTTTAATTCGTATCTATCTAGCCCGGCTCGCGAATTCGTGCTCGTATCGTTTAAAAGGATTTGTCAACCTCGCATGTTCTATGGTCATGAAACACCTTATATTTGCATGTTAACTAAAAACAGATTTTATGTAATGTGAAAAAAATATATATAATTATTTACAAGTATAGTCTGTCTCCTTATTGTCCACTTGATTTATCAACATCGAAACTAAAGCGTTTAAACTACAAACGTATTTTGACGATGGATATCTTTTCTGACGTAGGTGTCCACTATGAGAGGATTTTTAAATTTCACCTTCAAGAGGTATAATGTGCCATGAAAAAAACAATAAAAACATATAGGAACAAACCTGTGTTTCGGTCAAACTGAGCGCCTGTGCGAGCTGTTTCCTCTCGGCGCCCACCACGTAATGATTCTTCTCGAAGGCGTGCTCCAACTTGAGCAACTGCGAAGGGGAAAAGGCGGTGCGGATCCTCTTGGGCTTGCGGAACGGCTGCAGCAGAAACCCGGGGATGTCGGGACCTGGAACAGAGAGATTGTCACTGCTAGGTCTCTTTTGCTAAATCATGGGTTGAGACATGCGAGCCAAGGTGGCAAAATTTACACGGCTTGAAAACATTCCACAACCCTAGAGGTGTAGAAGTTTCTCCGTGGTAATGTAGCCCCTGTGGTTAAGAAATATGTTTACTGAGTAGTATGAAACGTTAAAAACCGACCACGCCTCTCGTCTCATACACGGGACGCGACATTCGTAGGTGACGTGTGCAACGGGGACAGGTTCCTTGAAGATGTTTTACAAGTATTGGAAACAGTTTCTATGGACGCGCTAATGACACGCGACTAGTGGAATCTGCTACTCCCTATTTAGTAGAATAATGATTCATACCGTCTTCCTTCACACAGAACTAACTGATGTGATTTATTTATATTAAGAAATTTTAAAAGAGCGAAACCGTCGGTTTTGTTAGTATCTATTTATATATAGATATACTAACGATCAACCCCTTTGTTCAGCTGGACGATCCCATAGCTCAGTGGTAGTGACCCTGCCCGCCGAGCGTGAGGACCCGGCTTCGATTCCCGGTCGGGGCAAACATTTATATGACAGATTAATGTTTGTTCTCGGGTCATTGATATTTGTGTATGTCCATGCCGCGCGCAACACAGGGAATCCTAGCGCGAGGGTGTGAGTGCGTAGACGTTTAAAAAAAAGTGTAATCAATCATATATATACATGATATATAGCCTAGGACCATAACGAGTCATTTACTTTTCAAATGGTAAAACATTTCAAATGGTAAGGCGCTGTAAGACAGATATACAAATTACAAATGATTTTTTAAACTATTTACCCGTTCTCATCGGGCGTTTTGTAATTTTTTCATGTCCATCCCATTCATTTCAACCTTGGACACGCACAACTCATAGTCAAATTAACTCGCTGCCCACAAAACGGTCCATACAAACCCGCTGTAAACACGCCGTCATACATTTGAACTCGACAAACACGTCTCAATACAAGCGAACGAAGAGGAGATCAAATACGCGATTAGGCGCAGTGCAGCGATTATATATAAATATATGTGCAGTGTTCATACCACGCGGCGCTGTTGGTAGTGACCCCACCTACGGGAACCGTCTCCGATTTGATTTCCGACCGGGGCTGATATTTTTGTGACACAAAGTTTGTTTTTAAATCGGGGGTGTTTGTGACGTCATATTTGTGTGCGTCCATAACACTCGCAACAACAGGAAATCCTAATTTATTAATACATGTAATGTCTCATCATTCCATTCCATGCCGTGTCGTGTTGTAGTGTATCGTATCTCACTGACCTCCACCGCTCGGACAAGCACATCGCTGCAAGCCTACAATTAGCGAGTCCCCCACGATATCTGGTCTTTCATTACTTCATATTTCTCGAGCGGTAAGCGACTGATAGATGGCGCGCTGCCGGACGTTTAACGTAATCTTTGTTTAATTTAATTTTAATAGCAGGACGGGCCTGACGCAGCCTGGCGGGCGTGCTGGCGGGCGATGCACATGTCGAAATACTTTGTATCGATTTGTTAGTAAAATCAAAGTCATTTGTTAATTATACGTACCGGATGCTACAATTAATCAAATTTGTTCTTACACCGTTTGGACAAATGTTTGGGCATGGGGAAGAAATGGTGAAAGAAATAATAATAAACAAAAAATATATCTGACATAAATGTCACGGTCAATTATTGAATCCAGGAGTTTACCGACATTTACAATTACGATTATAACTGAGCTACAAGGTCGTCGTTTTAATATGCTATTTTATATTCAGAGTCAGTTTACAAACGGTTTATAGTTTCCTTCTCGGCCAGTAGACGATGATCAGTAGACCGTCTGCTCGGCTGTCAGGTATTGACATAAATAATCTTTGTCTCTTCACAATGAAAATGTACAATATTCTTACTCGTTTACCTTAGAAAAATTAGGCATTGAATTATGCAGTGAAACCTGCATGGTTGCAACATATCTCTCCAAAAAAGATTGCTGAATGTTTGATTGATTGATTGTTGAATTTTTTATCACCCTGCCTTTTCTACTGTATGATACGTGGTCTTAAGAATAACGAATACGTTATAAATTATTAAATACAGGTAAACATCAAAGAGACAAATGGTATCCAAAGTTTCTGATCGTACTAAGACGTAATGTATCATTCCATTCCACAACGGCTTCCAAGCGCAGGGTGATAGCGATCTCAATTAATAAGGCGACCTTTTCGCTTATTAATTGTTGCTGAACATCAAACACGGGTACAATTGTTGTGTGGTTCAAGTTTTTTATTGTTTTTTTTTTTTGAACTTGACACCCTGCAATTTGAGCAATAAACGGTAATATTTAATTTTATTGTAAAAACTTTGAATTAATAATTAAAGACGGTAATTAAATAGAACGCCGGTTGAAAATTCACTTACGCCAGAAATGTAAATTGAAAACAATGTGTGTCAGCGTGCGTGTTTGTCTGTTTGTTTTTCATTTTATATGTTTGTGTACACAGAATTAATAAAGACAATGTACAAGTGAGCCGCACGCGAAGAATGTTGTAACGATTTCGCAAAAAATATTGAACTGAAATATAATAGCATAATAAAATCATTAAATTAATGACTAAATTGTTTGCGAATTTCAATGTCGGTTTTAATTGCGATCTGTACAATTTTTTTTTAATTTGGCACCTCGCATTTTGCGAATTCGACAGAGTAACGAAGCGAATGGGACATGGAAGGAATTTGAGAGGACAACGGTTTTTAGACATTAAAACTTTGAATTGATTAAACATGCTAACAAAATATGCTGGTGTAAAGGGTTAACTACACTTTTCCTTCAACGTCATAATAAAATGAATTATGATACTAAAATTAAAAAAATTCAATTTCACGCATCGATTAACAATGAAGGGTTGACATTCACTCAATATTTTAGTTTGCGTCGTTCTTCTACCAATAGACCAGATGGAACACATCGTCATTAAAGAATACTTACGTCTAATTTGCATCGAAGTGGTACTTAAATGTATTTAGGAGACTAAGGACAGTCGTTAGACTGAGTAGTCGCTCGCAAGAATATCGATACCGTGTTAGGTGTCGCGGTACGTGCGGTGCGGGATAAACCGACGTTAAAATAATTAAAATATACTATACATAGAAATCTCGTAGGGTTGCCAGTTACAAACAAAAACAATATAACATAATTTTTTTTATAATAGACGTAAAAACAAGATTAGGAGATGGGAATTTTTTTTTTAAGAATCGCGGTATCTCGCCTGAGATCCTTTGTTAATGAGTCACTGTAATTATCTATACCACGTTAGTTTTCATGGTAGTAATCCATTTACTAATGATTAGTATTGTAGTAACTGGTAGTCATTACTACAATAGCCACTGCATCCTATACAAATAACCTAAACTGTGATGTTGAGTAAGCTTTCTTAAAGCGTAAAAGCGTTCCTTAAAACTCTAAGCTTTGATGAAATTATATACATTCTTGTTAACAATCTTGTTTGAAATATACATCAATATATTACAAGTAATAAATAATAAACAATAAACGGTCACACATTCACATCTCCGCACCAGGATTGCGTGTGTTGCGGGTGGCGTGAACATACACAAACATTACATCACAAATACCCGTGACCGTAGAACAAATATTTATTTATTATTTATATCTTCCCGGGCCTGGAACAGAACCAGAGACCCTTCGTTCGGCAGGTGGGGTCACTATCGACTGTGCTACGAGGTTGTCACGAGTTTTCTTCTATAGACTTTCCTTCTATAATCACTAGTGCCCCCATTACCACTGTTATTAATTTTTCCACTTATTAATCTTCCTTTCCACAATTTTTACGCCGCTCCTCGTTGTATAGACTTTTTTATGTTATCCCCTACAGAAAGGCTCCCTGGAAGAGATCGTTAACTTAGCGATAAGGTCGCCCTTTGTACCTTATATAACCTTTAAATCACAGTATATGATTTTATATGCAGTACAAATAAATATTATCACTAAATATTTTCATATTTTGTACAACCTCAATGATGACGATGATGTAATATCCAGTGATTATTTAATTATTTAGCGTTAAATAGGTAAATAGTTAATTTTAGCCATGGCAACCGTAAATAAAGCCGTGGGTGGCGACGCACAACCTTGCAACATCTGACATTTACTAATCCAAAAATAATTGCTCCATTGACCATCCTAAGCTGAACTCTCGCCTGCACATCTTAACCAAGTATTACTGAACTCGCACTAGCTCATACCACTGTATCTGTCCATATTTAAACAATGTATATTTTCATTAGAGCTTTAACTACACAGATAAAGGTCATGTTCTCACAACATATTGGTTTATTCTGACGATGATACATAAGGCGTCTCGATTTCCGATAGATCATCGTGGTACAGTCAATAACTTATAAAATTATTCATATTATAGAATATTTTTTGGAAATATTAATGTA
This sequence comes from Megathymus violae, assembly GCA_003671415.1. Taxonomy (NCBI): domain Eukaryota; kingdom Metazoa; phylum Arthropoda; class Insecta; order Lepidoptera; family Hesperiidae; genus Megathymus; species Megathymus violae. The sequence goes on along the minus strand of PDGT01000066.1, from coordinate 308,360 downwards.
ACCTTGTTATCAATATAAAGGCCTAAAACCTCATCTATCTGTCTCTATACGTATAATACTATAACCACTGAACGTTTTTGATTAATTCATGGGATATTCAGAACTTTTAAGTCCCTACATGGATCGTGTCATGAAAAGTATATCTACGTTTCATCCTGGGAAATTGATTCCTATTTTCCAAAGCGGAGCGAGCTCGAATTGCTAGTATAACCTCCAAACTTTTACGTTAAAGAATAACAAGTCCTTTATTGTTACACATATATCTATCTTCAACAGTTTTGTACATATATATGGAACTTGGTATTAAAGTGGTTGATTAAACCGGCCGCTTTTAAAATATGTACATTTAAGTGGCGTCAATTAAAGGACATTAAGTCGTTTTACTAGACAGGTTATCTGTCAAACACGACCTAGACCAGAGGCCGGCGACGGCGGTTGGGAACACAACAAAAAATACCTTACGAAATAGGTAATACATGAAATTGCAATGTATTTGATGTTAACTAAGTGATTTTAGACTTATATCATCGCGGATACCGAATTAAATTTTAACAGGTAATCACGATTTTTTTCATTTTATACCGATATGTTAACCGCGTAAGACTCATATTTCAACCCAGTGAAACCGTCTTAGTTCTAATACAAAAAATCGTGAGTACCCAATACATTTTAAAAGTTAAATAAAATACATACATACATACATGCATATACTACAATTTTAGCTGATCGCTTCCTGTACATAAAGGACATATGAGAAAAACTATCGATAACGGCCTTTATTAACGCAATAGAAACCGAAAAAAAATAGTTAGAGTTTTTGTCTGTGCGTTTGTGAGCGCTAATTTCAGAAACGGCTTAACTGATTCAGTTATGGTATCACTAATGTGTTCCAGTAAACGTCAATTAACATTTAAAGTTCATTTCATTGCAAACCATCGATAAATAAAAAACGTTATAAACTAATATATTTCTGATTCAAAGAACGATGAAAACCCAATCCTAAAACAAAGCAGTATTTCTGAAGCGCAGCGGGAGCGGTTTGCTGTACAATATACAAGCATTTCCGTACATAGGCGGGAACGTTAAACGTCAAGTTTTGTAGCTGAATAATAGTCGATAAGCCATGTCGGTAGCATTCGGATGGCTTAAAAACTTATAACATCGATGACCAAGTAAACCTCACACGACAGCGGGTCGGACAGTTCGTCAGTTTTCGTTTATTCTGTCTGCCCCAGTTTATCAGGGAAGCTTAATTTCGCAGTGTCAACGCGGTTTGTTATAAGTTTAGGGCATTCTGGCGCATTAGTTAGAGAAATATCTTCATGTCTTCGGTCAGGTTACGTTAGGTTTCGCTGGAGGCTTTGGAGGATCTGGGGTCCCCAGCAGCGGGCCTAGCGACGGTGGACGCTGTACGTCCGCACCTACGTCGCTGGGTCAGAAGGCGGCACGGGGTGCTGACCTTCCGGCTGACACAGGTACTTACCGGGCACGGGTGCTTCGGTAAGTACCTGCATTAAATCGCGAGAAGGGAAGCCACCCCTGCCTGCCACGAGTGTGACGCGCCGATAGATACGGCGCGTCACACCCTCGAGGAGTTCGCCGCTTGGGGGCCCCAGCGCCATGCCCTGGTGGCCGTAATAGGCGGAGACCTCTCGTTGTCGAGCGTGGTCCGCTGCATGCTCGGCAGCGAGAGGTGCTGGTCGGCCGTGGCCTCCTTTTGCGAGGAGGTCATGGCGCTGAAGGAGGCCGCGGTGCGAGAGCATGAAGCAGATGCTAGCGCTGACTCGCTCCGCAGGAAACGAACGGGGGGGAGGAGACGGTGCTACGCACTCCTCCACCCTCCGCAATAGAGTGGGAGGGGGCACCACATCCTCCCATTCGCCAACCGGGCAATAGAGCGCTCACGGTGCCCGAGAGCGCTCTATGGGCGAGGGCGGCCCGCATAGGCGCCAACCGTCGGGGCGTCACGGTTGTATGCGCGAGCGATCCCGTGTCGCCCCATCAAGACGATGAGAGCCCCGCTGGATTTTAGTGGGTATTCTGGCACGTAGAGACGCGTCAGGGAGTCCCACATACCCGCCGCCTCCCCGCGACGGGATGCGTAAATGCATTTCCCAGCGTTAAAAAAAAATGTTTCGCTGGAGGCTGTCGTTTCGGCGATGGTCCGTTCCGGCGAAGCCTGGGCTCACGTAGTCGCTTTATGCGACCGCGTCATGCTCGCAAAGGAGGAAGCCGAACGGACCAGGAACGCTCCGACCTCGCTCGAAGAAGAAGGCGCCGCGGTGGACGCACATAAGCACGCCCAGCCGCCGTGTCCCTGTAGCCTGGGACCAGAATAGGGCTACGGTATCCCCTGCCTGTCGTAGGAGGAGACTGACAGAGGGATTCCGGGGCCGTAGACGGCTAGGGTGGGAGCCCGAAGCGTCCAGCCAACGACCCCGGGAAGAACTACGGTACTGTAGGATACGGTACTGGCCGCATAAAAAAAACCCGAAAGCTAAGGGATGAACGTACGTTCATCCCGAGCAGAGGCCGGTGGGGTACGCGCACATAGGACTCCGGTTGTGTTCCGTTGGAGATCCCGGAGTCCTATCATAGCGCCCAGGAAGACCACCGAGGGGGTTTAATGCGGTAAGAATCCCACATAACCCGGCGTCGCTCCCACGGCACCGGGTACCTTTTGAGGTTTCCCCCACGTCAACAAAAAAAGGTAGATTAGATTAGGTTAGTTTTTCTGACCACATATTGCTCGTTTTTTTACCGTTCGAAGGAAATAGTCCTAGAGGTTATGACACCCTCTCCCTTAAATACCCATACACGTCAATTTGGCGAACCTATGAGTATACTTTCCGAAAATGTTATAACTTAATAATTTCCTGCTTAAATTAAAAACATTTCTTAATCTTTTTTGCAATAATATCTAATTAACTCGACTTATGACACTATCCTCACTAACTCTCCTAAAGTAAAACCCTTCCAAAGTGTTCAGCTGCGATCACGTCCGACTACACTTGCACTCCATATGGCATAACCATTTGTAGGGGCAGTTTAACTACCACGAAAGATCATTTTATACTTAACTAAGTCGTCGAACTCAATCTCATCATTTTTGTCTAGTGATATGAAAATTTCGCTGATGTGTCACCTACGCTGGTCGATATTCCGCTTCAGCGTGGCCGGTCTGTGCCACTGTGCCCACGAACACAACGAATTAACATGATAAATAATAATTCAGAACCAAATGTAATAAACCCTTGGTGTAACTGAAAACTCGACGCGTAAAACTTCGATAAACACATCACTTAGTTATGACACTTTGTCTCTGAGATACGAGACTTACTTTTGATACCGTTAATGGCTGTAGCGCGATTTAATGCAATTTATACACGTTATAAGATTCATAAATGGCCTGTGTATCTACTTAGTGCATTTTTACTTTGCCAAGTATGAAATTATTTCTTCAGAAACGATTTTCTTATTTGATAATATATTCACAAATTTTTGCTATAGGAATGTTTTCGGTTGGTTTTTTTTTGGAGTTAGATTTGAGTTTATTACAGCTTGTCAATTATAAATGAAACATTATTTTCGATTAAAAAAAAAATATTTTATTATTTTTTATAATTTAACAATTTTGGCGGAAGAGTGTGTACCACAGATCCACCATGGTATCAGAAATATTGCACAGATTAATAAACTGTGACATGTTATGTCTCTAACAATTCTTTTTTATTGTGTTTGTACCTATGACGCACAGGTAACTTCCCGCTTTTTTATTCAGTCCGATATAATTTTAATGCAATCCCAAACCGTTCCTTCAAAGTCAGATTTAAACACTAGCTCCCAATACAAACGTGAATTTTACAATGTTAATGACACCCAAGAATGAGTCATCAAGCTCCGAAGTCACTCCACTCGGACTTAAATGAACATTATAATAAAATATGGTAGTTAATTTCATTCGTATTTGCAAAGGTTTTATTTACGAACTAAAGTAAACGTACATTAGCATTTTTAATACACCGCCTAATGTTATAATAATTGAAATATTTAAATAAGCATCTATATTTCTGTCATTTTAAGTTGTCATAAGCTAATAGTTTACATTTTCTACTACCTCACACTGTTTGTAATCTCAAAACCTGACTCTACTTATTGGTAAAAAATGCATGACAATTCGTATAGAAATATTTGAGACTAGCAAACGGCCTTCGCTTCGCTTCGGAAGAACTACGCCTTAGTCTAAGAAATAGTAGGTACCTACATTATATTATTTTATTTATTTATGGACGGATGGCTATGAGACGAACTTTAAATTTTAAGTGGTGCTTACTGCAACACATTAGTAACAACCAAAACGAAATCGGTTTAGCCGTTTTCGAAATAAGCGGGAACAAACGCACAGACAAAATATTGTTTTGTGTTCTATTGCGTTAATAAAGTTCCCTAATAATAGTTATTCTCATATATCGTGCCTGTACAGAAAGCGATCAGTTAGAATTTTATCATATGTTGTTATAGATAGATAGGCCTTCAGGCAGAAATTGTAGAACAGATATTAATCATGTACAGATCTACAAAACAACGACCAGTTTCATAGATTATAATTTTATTACTGTCATTGTTATTTTTTTCTACTTTTCTAGTGGGTAGCGCTGATCTGTCCACGTGCGTGTCTGAATTCATCGTAGCGGTAGTTTCGCGCGTTAATACCGCAATCGTTAATGGATAACGATACTTTAATCACGCGGACCAGTTGACAACGAAAATGTGCCATTCGCGTGATTTGAGCACTTAAAGGAAACCATTTCACACGTGGCCCAATAATATCTTATTTGCATCTACATCTGAGATAAATTTATAATAAACCAAACATTAAGATGTGCCGTCAACAGGTGCGTTCAGAAGCTTTATAGTAAGTATCCTGTGAGGCACGTACTTTTCTTGTTGCTACGGAGGCGTAAAGCGGAGTTCGTCTTCGGTGTGGATTGGACTAATATGACAATTCTGTCATGCTTATTCAAGCTTTCTATTGTCCAAACCAAATAATATTTAATATGCTTTCTAAATTATTTAAATGTTTCTAGTTCATTTTTAGAATTAATAGAATATTTTTTGTCCATTTAACCTTATTTTTATAATTTATATCGATGATTATTATATTTTTACATTTATTTACATTTCTGCCTAGTGACGCGCATAGACTCCATCTTGATAGCAACGCCATTCATTAAAAGTTATTAGAAAATACATATTTGTTGTACAAATACTACCAAAGCATACGGCAACGTTATTGGTTTATTGCGCTCACCAATATTGCAGCAAAAACCCTACGTGGATAATTTTAAAAGGATAAACAAATATAACTGTTCTCGAATGCTATCCAGAATCGGTGCGCGGGAATTGTACGGAACAATTCCCGCGTCGCCGTTCCTCCATCGAACAACCCGACGTACGGCGAGTGTCCATCCTTGAACACCGTGAACATCCCGCCAGTGCGGAAGACGCGGTTTGCGTCGTCTTTCGTGATGCGCACTCCACAGGATCGGAATGTCTTGCCCGCGTCGGTGTTCCCGACTACATACTTGTGGGAGTCTTCAAGGGGAGAGTGGATAGGCTTTTATAAGTAAGTGCGTTCAACGTGTCAGTCTCCATACCCACTTACCATCAGGTGGGATTGTTAACAAGCATTACACTTATCGTATTTTAAAAACAAAAGATACTTTGTCCACTTGGTCAAAAGGATGTTTCTCGAGTACCCCAGGTTGACCTGGACTCAAGGATAGATAGAGTCGACTACACTTTACACCATAGGCGTATACACCATATACTAGTGTACACAGAGATTCGGAAAATATATAAATTTAAAAATAGTTTACATCTTTAAGACTGAAAATGTAATCTACTTCCTTCTTTACAATTAAGACACGTCCCTTAAGTTTTATTACGTATAATTCTTTAAAATTTAATTTACAGATGAATATAGCAGTGCATTGCCATTTGCCATCCGGTGCATTGGTCGTTCGCTATATTGAAAATATGATTTTTATTGCCTCATTTAATGTATTAATACGGATATAATTGATAGATAACGATGTTTTAATCATACGCGCGGTTGAAATGTGCATTTCGCGTGATTGCAATACATAAAGGGCGTTCGTTTCACACTGCGTAATAACGGCGAACCGCGAAAGGAACTTGCCCTCCAAATTATTCAGGTATCGTTCATGAGATTTTTTCATACGAATATATGGTAGAATTCATTTTACATTTGTCCGCACATGCAATCTAGACACCGTTCTAACGTTTGTAACTTCAGAAGAACGCGACACAATCATATAGAACCAAAAACTTACAGCCGAGATGTATTTGTCTATGACGTTATTTGGTAGAGAATCGCCATTAGAGATTCACGTAAGTTCTCTCGTACGAAAATATAACTTCGTAGTTAAAAATTAAAGTCATACAAAATAAATATAGAATCCGTATGATTTTGAAGTGTGCGTCCGTAAACATTTGATAACTTCCAACTCATTCTAGTTGTCAATAAAATCCCAATTCATTACAACTACGGAATCCTATAATGTGTTTCAGCTGACATGTACCTACTCTGCCCATTTATTCAAATATTTGCTGGTTGTAATATACATATTACTATTGCGTCTGTGTGTGTAAAAGTAGTGGCGTGAAACTCCCACACTAAAAACTCGAGTTCAAGTTCAAGTTATATGCGTTTTTCAACTAAATTATCACTCGGTTCGGTGAAGGAAAACCTCGCGTGGAGACCCGCACGCCTGAGTTCTCCACATTGTTCACAAAGGCTTGCGTGGCGGCCCACTCTCATTGTGAAGGAGACCCGATGACAGCGATTGTTCAGCTAAGAAGGTTGTAATGACGAAACGATAAAAATACGAAGATGACCGAGACAAGTTAACAATGAAGTACGAGTGCAAACAATAATGTGGGTCTCAATCCAAATCAACACTTCTGCGTAACTCTTGAATGTTATGTCATTATCTATCGATTTTTATATGTTGCTGACAGTGGCGACGAGTGATTTATAGTCGCTTATCGACGACCCGGTGTCGTCATGTCGCGACACGTGAATCGGTGGGTTTACGAGTCGCGACAAAGTGTTTCACGTTCCACTGTAATATAGGTGTAATCTGTGGTCAACTGCAACACCCTAGTCCCGAATAGCTATCGTAAAGTCTTTTGACGGGCGCTGTTGTCAAGCGTGCCTGTGTGGGCGTTAATTTAGTGACGGGTAGATCTCTTATCGAGAGTGAACCCTACTTAGGTTCCAGTGGCGGTACGCCGCGGGTCATGGTACTAATGCAACCTACATCGTAGTCTACCACGCTGCTCCATCATGAACTGGTGGATGAATCAAAGCGGCAGAAGTGCTTATATCGCTCGAACACCCCCGACACGTCTCCATAGCTGTTATCTAACGATAACTATACAGACGGGCAATGTTCGAATATTTGAAATATAAAATAATCGTGTTAAAATAAAATAAAATATTGGTAGTATTCCTCGTAACGAGCCATTTTTATGTCGCATGATACGTTTTGACATTTTTTTTATTTGTTCCCCATAATTAACCATGAGGATCAGATTATAGGAGCATATAGACATATTCAATATGTTGCATTCCAAATTCCATTTTTTTCCATTAAATAGATTGGGAGAAAATAGTGTGTGACAGATGGACACACCAACACGCATCGTTCACCAGACGTGCATAACCCTAAAACCTTCAAACCCCTCTCAAATACAGCTTCAACCATTTCTAAACCTACAACAGTTATGTCGCAACGAATTTATGTTGTGAAGCTACTAACTTCATTTAATTAGAATTACCAAACGAACGAGACAAGTCAACATCGAAAAGAAAATGATTTGTTAATTAATGGTTGCAAGTTTGTGTACGGCTTATAATTGTTTGTAATAAACTTTTTACGTATCACATATAACTAAAGGTCGGCAGCTCCGAGCTAGGGGTGTCGACATCCGATCGGTATTTAGTTATTTTTTGTATCGTGTACTCGTAACAAGCTTCTGAAACTAAATATAGTTTATCATCAAAATAAACTTTATTTTTTGATTCCGTCTGTTTCTCTGTGTATCACGCGAACTCCGTTAAAAACCATTAAAACACCATAAAATAACTTTTATTATAGTCCATTATGTAATATACTTAGTAATATACTATTTTATACTTTTCGTCTGAAAAAAACTGATTTTTCCTTGGGAATAAAAAATCTAAATTATTTGGATAATAAACAAAATTTTTACTGCTTTTTTGCAGCTAATACATATTAATGAGTATAATACATTAACTTATTACTTACGTTCAATATTATACACCTAATAAATTGTATTAGAAACATTTCATATTCATAGCACCAGAAAAACTGACCGCTAAAACAACAAAATGTTCGCCCTACATGAACTTCATCTTCTCAGCCATAATATCAATTCTTTCCGATACGGTTATCAAAGTAAGTTTTGTGAAACGGAGCGAGAGCGGCCATTCGTGCCCATATTAAAATTTTAAACTAAGTAGCTATTGCAATCCGTCCATTTCTGTACTTGAATCTTATGCTTAAGTATAACATCAATTTAAATTACATTAAAAGATAGAAAAGGTATATCCAGCTTATGTACTTCAAAGAAGACGGTGCGCGTAACAGCTTCATTATATTGTCGAAATATATAGTAATTTTCTTTTACATACTAACCCTAACGAAATAAACATATAAAAAATAATATAACACAATTAATGAAATATGTGATATTGGTATACATATATTTTTATACAAGTCGTCACTTGTATAAAATCGACAACCCTAGCAGCACCAAACATAATGATTGACTCACCGACAGCCCGCATTTAAGTTATTACAAATAATGATAAATTACAATGTCCGAACATCACCGACTCAATAACCTCGCATATGAAATTATTTTCCTCATTGATAAATCTCATGAGTACCGTGTACTGAGTTTATATTGTAGAAACTAAATTTTCGTACCTTATAAAGTAACTAATTGTATTCAACATTTTATTAAGAGTTTAAGGGTACTATTTAAGCAGAAAGTTATATGGTACTTTTTCCGATTTTTCTTCTTCTTTTTTCACATTTTCATGTATTGTCATCCATTTCTGAGCTATGGTTCAAAATTCAAGTGTCTAGCTCATGGGGAAGTTGGTTTAAAATCAATCACAAAATTCTATCCGGACAGACATACAAGAAGACGAGTTAATAAAAACAAAATTTAACACGATAATAAAATATTGAATTACTCAAAAATGGTTCATATTAAATAGCAATCATACGCGGAAGGTCGGTTGCAAATGACCTCCCCTACATACCCCTAACAGATAACCAACATATTTCCAATCACTCTGTATAAATAACTCAACAAATTTTGCATGTTATAAAACTATAAAATCTCAATATGTCGTGTGACCTGTTGGTTTAAATATGTTTTGTCTCTTAGGTTCGAGGATGAACTTAGGGTTGAGCATTATTAAGCCATATAATACCTCAAGTCGATCGCAATTCACTTAGGCCTTCCTCGTCAAAGTTAATAAACTGAACAAACAACTCGTTTAAAACACGATTTAAACAGGGGCCAATTAATCATCCGTTTCCCATCCCTCGTCCAAACGTTCGTCATTAACCAACTCTCAACTACCGATCTCATTCAAGATGGCTGACGCTACCAACACGACGGACATAAATACTTAAATTCGAAACGCTAGTTAACGTCCACGATCGCTCAGCAACAAACTACTCTCAAATTACACCCAATTATATACTATTCAATCCTTTTAGAGAAACACTATAAAAAACCAACCGCTAACAAACACCGTCGTTATGAAGAAAGGCGCGTAACGAAAGATGTGACGTTCGGTACTACCAACATGTTGAACGACGCGGACGGTAGTGATGTGACGTTACGGATAAAAAGGGCAATCGACAACTAGGCACTGTACCATAAACGGAGAAAATTTTGCGTTATTTCGAACCGTAAAATTTTATGGTCGTTTATATAATTACAATGATGTCCATATCATGCTTAAGTGTGTACAGAATGTATTTAATGGAATTCAATATAAGGAAAATCAAGAATAAACCATAAATATATCCCTAGTGTCTTTTGGTGCTATTAAGATATCGATCGAATGAAATTTTAAAATTTTGATTCTTTATGTAGACTGTACGTAAAGTTCATATTATTGTCTCGAATAAAATAATGCTTTTATTGTTGAAGGTCATATTAAGTTACATTAAAATTTAATGAAAATCATAATTATATGTAATTATTATTCTAGTATGTTCTGTTATTTAGTACCTTCGTACCTACATTAAATAAATAAATAAATAATCATCGTACATATTGATGTGTACCTACGTGCATTGGCACAACACTATAAAATAATCGAATTTCAAATAACAATGGTTGTGATAACCAGGTCGGTGACAAAAGTCCTTTCATTGTGGTGTTACTACGTACAAAAAAGTTTATTCATCTAAATACAGCGCAATGAAAGAGCGCGTTAAGCCGGTTTAATTAAATTTGAACCGCTTTTTATTCTATCTCAAAGTTCATAACAATAATATTGTCATTGAAGAGGGGTGGCAGTCAATTGATCGGGGATTGCATGAGCCCGTTTATTTGCTGAATAATATTTTCTTTGTACACGACCGCTACCTATATTTTTTGTTTACATAGGTAATGGCGCGATATTGCTTTTTTGGGAAGAGGGGATTTGCACAGATAATAACAGGATATAGAGTTGTCTCACAAACTTACCAAAGATAGATATTTATATTTATAAAACTGATTTTAAAAGTATTTATAGCCCAAAATGTATCATTAAAATGTAATTAAAGTATAAAGTTCAATTGTTACTTTAATATTTACCTACTCTGTATTTACAACACGGAACTCAAACGCAATCTCTCTTCGCAAATGACAGATTAATAATTATTTAGTGATTGCAGATAAATAAGAACCGTTTAATTGTAAAATAGCTTATTATTAGTAAATGTTATTACCCAGTTTATTTATCTGATAGTGTTTTGTTTACTTAGATGGAACTGTTATCTGGTCTAAATTATTGTTATTATTATTAATTTTTTTCTTATTATTGGGTTATGTTGAAATATTGTACAATATTTTACTTTATTATCTGTAAGCGTATAGTTGATAAAAACATTAGGTTAACGAGGTATAAAGAATAAGCGTCAAAAAATAACAATTGAAAATAAATTAAGAAAAATTTACAATCAAATCTCCCCGGAAATTGTATCCATAGATTTATTTTTATTAACGGCGTACGGCATGCCTTTCTCATCGTGTTTTGGTGTGTTATTGGTGGATGGAAAATACGAAGACTATCAAGAGACCATAACAGTATAAATGCACTGTATAGAATAAAAATAAAATGAGCAGATAGTTAAAACATAAATCAATGTGATATCGCAGAACCGAAGTTTTGATGACCTCTCGCATTCGTCGTTAAACATTATCTGTGCATAATAAATCGCACTGCAACAAAATTGCGACAATAAATTGTAAACATTAAATTATAATTAAGTTATCTTCAATAATTACGACTAATGGAGCGATAGTTACAGCGGGCCGGGTCAGCGGGGGTATCGCAACAGTAATTATGAAATAAGAGCGAACGGGTCGAAACCTTTGATAGACATACAGTTTCAAAATAACTTTTTAATTAGATTGACACTGTGTCAGCCGTTAAATTTGAGTAAACATTTCAGTGTTGCCTTATAACAATGATGCCTTCTGCTTAAATATCGAATATACGAATGTTTATTTGGTTATTGTTTGCATTTTTATACTGTTTTAAGTGTTTTTCGCTTCGTATTTTTAATGACATATAATTGCTAAATTTAATTTTATATCATAGCCTTCTAGAATATATGCTAAGTCTAGAAGTTTTAGGCTTTATCTTTCTATTCCAATATCTATTTTAGAAAAAATTCGACTGTTTTTTATAACATTTATAATAATACTAATACGTCTTCTTCTTTACCTAGCTAAACTTCTTTACGTTTTCAACTTTCAAATCTTCTCCAGTACTTAATAATCGAATAAAGTAGAAAATCGTTATTTTATCGCTTTGTTAATTAATTTGATAAAATTTATCGATTAAACAGATGTTCAAATGTTTCCTCCAATCGGATGTAGGTTGTCCAATTAGTTGGAAAAGATAATAAGTAGGAAGTCGTATTTTAAGGTGATAAAGTAGAAGCCCGCGAAGTTAAAATTTTCTTTTTTTTTTGAAAATTGTAATATTGATTCATTTTATAAAAATATGAAGTCATTGCTTTACATGATACATATATTCGTTTCATATAAAAACGTAGAAATATTAGACACTGAACTTAGACCACATAAGAAATTAGTTTGTGCAAAAAAAGAGTCATGGAGACAGTATAGCTAACACCCTAAACCATACTGATACGCATGTAACCCAGTTCTATTTGAGCTCGGAGAAACAATGCCTCATTTATAAATTTCGCTAACCTCAAACATCCTCCAACTCCCGAACATGGATCAGCGACCACAAACTGGCGTAACAACAACTGCATCAGACGACTTAACGTGCTCTACGAGACACGAAAGAGTCCATGAAATCACAGCTCTAACGATCGTCCATCCTTCTACCGATCACGCCCAAAACTAGTAAACCCAGACTGTTACGAATGACATCAGCGGACAATTTGCGTTCACACTTTACAATGCCGTTTGAAACAAATCGCTTCACGGCAGCCTTAAGTATGTAAAGAAACCAGAGGGATTAATGGCGCTTGTAGTAATTATCATAATAATATCTCTGGAACTTTTAATCACCTGCTTAACTAAAGCGTTTCTCTTCACCGCCATTGTTAGAATTTTAATTGCTTATGAATATTCCAGAAAGGGTTAAAATATAAAATTTGAATAAATAATACGAGGTAATAATTACTTATTAGTAATAATGAAATACTGAAACTTAATTCAAAAAAAATAAAACTTAAAGAGTTAAGAGGTCTATGGTTTTTGTCAGTCGTAACCATAGAGTTACGTAAATATTAACTTTATGGTCGTAACTGAGGTTGATTCTAACTCTTAGTTTGACTGTTTCAAATCAATGAATACAGTATTGACTGGCTACGCAAGAATGAAGGTGAAAGCGTCAAATTTTGACAGTAGATATCCATTTTGAAACAGCACACCCCTAAAAGGGTATAATTTTAGATGTAAATTCGTGTGAAAGCGCTCTTTTGCAGTTCAATTAGTGAAATTGGTAGCGAGCTTTTAATTAACAACAAATACAATCTCAATCCTGAGCAGATATCATTTTTTGATGCGAAGCGAGGTAGTTCGCTAGTTTTCATATATTTTTATTAATATAATTCAACCTGTGCCTTTTTTAAATTATTATTAATTGACATTGACTTGAATTTTTTTGAATCGTTCAATTTGCCTCCAAAAATTAACCGCCAAACCCATAACTCGTTTATTTATGATACCTCGTTCTGTATTCTATGACACAATTTTTTTCCGTCAAGTAGATTCAAAGTTAATAAGGTAAACATAATAGGTTGGTGAGAAAGTATTTTCGCATTTTAGTATGTATGAACTTGTAATAAAATCTCTTTGACTATACCATTTGCATCTGGCCGGTTTTAGTATCATTAAAAAGTGTAAATTTTGAAGAAGATAATTTTTAAAATTTTACTACATAAAAGGTAAAAATGTAACGCAGGCCGCGAAATAAATTTGTGATGTTTATGGACCTTGTGCAGTATCTGTTAGAGTAGCACAAAATTGGTTTAAGCGTTTTCAATCCGGAAATTTTAATGTCAAAAATGCATGTCGCTCTAGTCGCCCTATCACGGATAAAATGCATGTCATTTTTGAAAAAGTGAAGCAAGATCGGCATATCAGTAGTTACGACGTAGCTGAAGAACTGGAAATTGATCACAAACCAGTTTTGACGCATTTGGGCAAAGCTGGGTACAAAAAAAAGCTCGATATTTTGGTGCCACATGAACTCACTGAAAGAAACCTCATGAACCGTGTCCTCATTTGCGATTCTTTATTACAACGTAATGAAACCGAACCATTTTTGAAGAAGCTGATAATTAGTAATGAAAAGTGGATCACGTACGACAAGAACGTGCGAAAAAGGTCGTGGTCAAAGGGCGGTCAGGCTTCACAGACTGTGGCGAAACTCGGGTTAACTCGCAACAAGGTGATGCTCTGTGTATGGTGGGATTGGAAGGGCATCATTCATTATGAGCTGTTAACGCCAAGCAGGACCATCGATTCTGAACTCTACTGCGAACAACTGATGAGACTAAAGTAAGAAGTTGAGAGAAAGCGGCCGGAATTAGTCAATCGATGGGGTGTGACTTTTCATCATGATAACGCTAGACCTCACACATCTTTGGCAACTCAGCAAAAACTAAGAGACTTTGGCTGGGAGATGATGATGCATCCACCGTATAGCCCGGACCTTGCACCTTCACGATTTCTACCTGTTTCGGTCTCTTCAGAATTCTTTAGGCAGTGTCAGGTTAACATCACGTGAGGACTGCCAAAACTACTTGACGCAGTTTTTTGATCAGAAACCCCAAAATTTCTTTAGCAGTGGGATCATGTCCCTACCCACAAGATGGCAAAAAGTTATCGAATAAAATGGTACTTATATACTTTAGTTAAATTTAAAAAAACTTTATTAAAAAATGTTTTGAATATTCATAAAAAATGCGAAAAGCTTTTCTCCCTAACCTAATATAAAAAAATATATTAAATTTTTATTTTTAAAACAAGGTATAGATTCCTACAAATCCCTAATAAGAAATACAACCGCACTAATTATTAACTGCTCATCCGTCAATCTCCGGTTTGGACAGAGCAATTACTCAATTATGTTAACAAATATTAATTAAGATAATTATTAATAAGTAGATTGAACCTCATAATCCGACGGCTCGTGTCGATAGTAAGTGATCGACGGAGTTAAGCAACTGCGGGCGCGGCCGGTGGTGGGATGGGTGATCGCTAGTGGCTAAATGTCTTGAGCAATTATTTACTTGGGACGGCACGTTACGCCATCAGTCCCAGTTGTTATCATCGAACAGCAGTCGTTAAGCCGTGTCACAGGTTTTCAGGCCGTATAACAATTACTGAGACGGATTGGATAACCCCTGTATCATCACTCACTGGAGTAGCGTGGTGAGATATACCAGATCTCCTGATTTACAAGTCCCTTGCCCTACAGAGGACCGCTGTTGGATTGAAACTAAGATAGAAGAAGAAGTAGCCTACTGATTATCAGCATCAAGGAGACCGGAGTTCGAATCCTGACGTAACTCTAATTTGTCAAATGATATACCTGTTACAAATTAATTACCACTTGGATTAAAGAAAAACATGGTGAGGAAACATGTGTACCTGCGAGTGTCCCGTAATGTTCTCACATGTGTGTGAAGTTTGCCAATACGCACTTTGCCGACGTGGTGAACTATGGTCTTACCACTCTCACTTTGAGATGGGACGCGAACCGAACAGCCAAATAGTGATACGGTAGATTGAACGCATGTGTTTTGTGAGTCAAACTAGTGGCGTGGAGGGTAGATTGAGCCATCACAATTTTGAAAATATATCCAATACATAATTCATTACTATTAAACTGGTACACAAAGCCCCTCACAACCTGCGTTGAGGAGCAGGAACGTACACAAATGAGACAATACAAAGACCACTTCTCGACAACAAACTATTATCTGTCACAGAACTACCTGCCTCGGTCGGGCATCGAACCAAGGACTAGTCGATCAAACAGGGTCACTAGTAACTGGCTACGTTATTATCAACAATTTAACGTTTACTGCTCAGTGAATAAACATCATCATGGAAGCCATCAATTACATTGTTGACTTAATAACATGCATGTGCTAAATTAATAAATGTAAGTATAAAACTTGTGAAAACTCATGCGACAGTAAACATGGTTATGTACGTGAAGGAAATTTCATGTCTATAAATAAAATTGAAGTGCATCTTGTAACACCTAAGGTAATAAAATATCTCATATGTTTCAATCTGATCCCCGGGGTCTTCGTACTATTTTAGTTAAGGTTGATGTTCAGCTAGACCAAATTAAAAGAAACTTCGATAGCATGATTCAGGAATAAGTAGCGCCATCTCTTATCTTTTGCTGAAGTCACTATAATTATATGCCGAACATTTTTTGTTGCCTACGTAAAGCCCCCTTTCCCTAAAGGGGGTCGCATCAGATGTCGGCTTAAAGGCCTCCAGGCCAAAGCCAGCCTCGGGTGGTGTTTAGTGGGTAGGCCCCTAGGTTTTTCGGGAGTCCCACATAACCAGCGCAGCCAGCTGCGCTGGTATGCTGTGAGCATTCACCACCCCCCTCCCCCGTTGCCCGGAGGGTAGCCCTATTTCCAATTGTCTGGGCGCAAAAAAAAAAAAAAAACGTAAAATGTACAGGCTTACTTTGTCATATTCCCTCCAAACTTGTTTGATCTAAGGTCTATAATTTGGTGATCTAACTCTGTATAACTTCAATTTTTATGCCAAACTAACAGTGCTTCCATAAAAGTACTGACAAGCTCCTGTTTTATTTTGGATTTATCCACTAAATCCCCCTCTAGCTCGTAACGGAGCGCTGACAGGCCGACCCCTCCTCGTGTCAACGAGCAACTTCGAGCGAAGTCGAAATTTGAATAGTTTACTACTGGAGGCTAAATTTAATGAGTGCGTCTGCGCTCCGGTGGTCGTTATGCCGTCTGTTCTGCTCGCTATCGTTAAACACCAGTCGTTGTGTGAGAGGTTTCCGCGACGTAACGAAGTAGCTCATTCCCTGCAGTACTCTGAATTAAAAAAGACGACGTATTAAATTCTGTTTCAATGTTCGAACCACACATTTTTCTGTTTTGTAAGCTCTATTTCAATTTTTTTTTGTGCAACAACTGAGCATTATGGCGAATACAATTTCATTTGTCGGTTACCTCAATTGTCAAACCAATCGTGTCAAACTCTACAGTTGATAAATAACAGTTTGCCAATATTGGAACACTTATGAGACTTATTATATTATTACATTATAGCCATAATCTGAGCATTTTGAAAATAGTTTTTGTTTTTCACACTTTAACAGCGCAGAGGCACTATCACACCGAGCCAGGCCAAAAGCCGAAGAGAACCGCTGAGTTCACCGAATCGCCTAAAACATACACCCCCAAAAACATAGCATTTTCTTGGTACTTTCTGTTCGTGCCTAATTTAACATAATCTAAGCATAAGAACATCCCATATCTGTAATAAATGATTTTCTTTATTTTTTCTCTTCCCCTATTTATTGATATTTATCTACAAACATTCTATCTCTGTACCTGTGACAAAACTTCTCCTTGACGCGGTCAACTTCCAAAGCGTGCAGCTTAATTTCAAATCTGATTAAGACCACTCCTGACATTCGATTGTCCGTCGACAAACTGCCGCGTTAGATGGCTGCGTCGGTTAATTACAGAACTCGGTCCGCGGGTCGGCCATCGCGCTACGGGACCGATCGGCGTGTCGACAGTTAACGTCGAAGACAAATCGCACCACGGCGTGTCTCACAATTCGGTTTGCGATCCGACTCGGGGGTACCAGGCTTTTCGACGACCGTGTAATGTTTAAAAATATTTCATTCCAGCTCAGAAATACTTACAAGTAAGACATACGGAACAAAGCGTAAAAAGGGGTCCTTCAGATACCGATTTACTCTGTATCGTTTGTCGAGTACAATTAATGCACAGCGAAACATAAATTTCTAACAAACTATCGATGCAGCGATAAACAGAGTCCCGGCGTTTAGTCAACCTCCAAACCATTTACGAGGACGACAACCGACACCTCTTTTTAGACATGCTGCTACAGGCGATGCAAGACACGATTAATTAATTCAGTGCGAGTGTCGCTTCAATTGTAGGTCGAAACGTCAGGAGTACATTAAGCGACAAAAGTCTATTACCCTTCCGAATGTACATATCGCACCTTCAGAATTAAAGTGACTTAACTCAAAATTCCTGAAATTCCAGATTTTACTATAAATTTACTTAAAAAAGCCTACTCTAAAACCCCATGGTGAAAAAGAGCCCGAATTTTGAGTGAGAAAAGGCAAAAGGGAAAACCTCATACATCTGTCTCTTTAAATTCACTTAAGACCATACATTTTTGAAAACTTTTTTCGTCATATCTCATAAATTGCAATTTTTGAGTTAAGTCACTTTAATTCTAAAGGTGCGATATATGGCGTTACAGAGGAGCGGGATAACAGTTTTAATATGAAGGGCTCTATAGTATTTTTAAATGTTTGACTGCGCCACACCGGCGAAACTTTACACCGTGCTTGATATGTCATCGTATCATCAAACTGCTCGGTTCGCTTTCACGATGAAAAGGGTCGAGGCCACAGTCCGCCCCGCTGGCCGACTGTCGGCAGACTTCGCCCACTGTATGTAAAAGGCTTTCGCTGATAATATTAGGAGGATGATCACTAATCGGGCGAGTAAAATACCATACAACATAAACTTACAGTGACAAAAGAAAAGACCGAAGCATTCCCTCTTTCGCGGTTCAGCAGAACGCACCACGAGCTCGGGATTCGATTGGATTTCCGTACGATGCAAACATTCTCTACTGACACTAAAGATATAACGTAACTTTCATTTCTCATTAAGCAAGCTACAAATCTCGTTTCACTAGAGTCCAAACACTGTAATGCATATTAAAAAAAACATATTTCGATGTTTTAAAAACGACTTTCTAAACATTACGAAGCATACCGCGGTAAACGGATCACAATACGCTCGATCTGATTAAGTTATCTTTGATTTTAACTGAATTTATAAGTATTGCAACGGACAGACGAGTTGACGTGTTCGGTTAAATTAACCAGTTGATTTGGTTTAATTTTTGTTATTTGATTCGGTGAAGGTAAACATCGTGCGAATACCTGAGAGTGCCCTTCGATGTTCCATGAAGGTGTGTTAACTCTACCAATTATTTTGTGCTCATAGGTAATGTTATGGGTACCTGCAATTTTGCTCGTACATTTAATTTTATCCGTTGTGTTATATCCAGATATGTCATTTTGTGATTATGGCATATAGCTAACAAGCAGTTTTGGCTTAGTGGTTTGAACTTGGGTGGTGTTCGGTCGAATTTAGAAGTTCAAATCCTGCATGCACCTCTAACTTTTCTCTGAGAGTTCTTCATAAAGTTCGCAATAGTGAGCGACGTGTGCCAACCGGCACTTGGCCAGCGTGGCCGATTATGGCCCGACCGTTTTCATCGTTAGAGGAAATCCGAGCCCAGCAGTGGGACAAAATGAATTATAAGGATGACGCCAGTATACATAACGTTATCAGTAAATAACATTTTGTATATTGGCGCCATTTTGTACGTAAAAGTCATTTTATGAAATTTATCCTGTACTCAACCAACGCAGCCAACTACGACCTCACCCCTCTCATAATAAAACGAGACTCAGTCGCGGCACCGGGACAGTGTAAGTATGGGGATGTATGACGCTGTTTTGACGAGCACACTAAGCCACAGACAATAGACATCAGAGCACAGACATCGAAGCCAGTCAATACGGAGTGTTACCAGACAGCAAGAACTCGTTTGTTGTGTAAAAAAAAACCTTACAGTTTGATATATTGACGTTTAATTTTATCTTTAACTTAAACTTTTTATGGTTTTTACAACGGTTGTCTGATCGTCCGCGAGCGGAGAACGTTCCTCTCCGCAAGAGGAGAGAGAGAACGAGAAAATGAAAAGGAAGGCCAATAGATCGCAACAAATGTCAACAAACAATTGAACTAAAGAAAATAATGTATCATACATTACTATTCAATAAATATTTCATACTGACTTCACACCATGACTACAACTACTTATTTATTATATTTTATGTGTGCTATTGTTTTATATATTATTATTTATTATATATTATTTATTTCATTTTTTATGTTAATAGCCGACAAACGAGCAGAGGAGAAACCCGATGGTAAGCGGTCACCGTCGCCCATGGACATGAGCAAGACCAAAGGTATTACTGATGTGTTGTCGGCCAGGAAATGAGAAGAAGGTAAGAAAGAAAGTACCGGCTCTCAAGCCCCCAGCCGGAACACGACGAGTCGTTTGGCGGCTGACTCAAGCAGGAGGGTGGTAGCTAGCCAGGCGGGCTTACGGAAAGATAATAATCCCAGTAATAATATTGGTGACTTAATAGTTATACCTACTGATAATAGAATCCTTACACGAAGCTCTACCACAAAGCAGACTGGCTTCTGTCGTCTCATACGACACCCTGTTCTGCTACCATGGGATACGAATACTCCCTGTATTCTAGGCCTCCGCAATACAAGCAAAATATAATATATTATAGATATATTAGTATGTATGTATGAATGCTTATAAATCGATGTTTGAAGTAAAATACAATTTATTCTAATCGATTTTATTATCACCTAACATAATCTCTCACAATTATCATGGATTGATTGGCAGAGAATGGCTGCAGGCATCGAGTCAGTCTTTTGTTAAAATCTAATTCAAAACAATCAATAAATAATTCGTGTCGAAGGGACCCCACGGCTGTGTGATCCCGCACACACGCACTATGGTGTTACAGCCGTTTGACCGTTTTATTCTGCAATTTCCCTGTAACACAATCATGGTATCTCACCGCCTCACACCGCCGGTCAGACGCGCGGTTTACGCGCAATCTGTTTACTTTTTTGCCTTATTTTTTTGTCGCCGACAGCGATCTCAATGTGTTCTGATAACAGCCGCTTTATCTTAATGGCGTCTTGTTTTGGATAAGGGCTTGCAAATGGTTTAATTCCGACAAGTATTTCGCTCCAGTGACGGTTTAATGCGGACCAAACAACACAAGTTTTTAGGGCTCCGTAAGTGCGAAGTAAAAACGACACATTTAGAACTATCTGTGTACCTACTGTGCATCACATTTTATTTTCTTCGAATGTACTGGGCGGAAAATTTTTTGTTTTTTTTTCATAGAATTTGGTAGCGGCATGTCGAACGAGTGCCGTAAGTAAAGCAGTGCTGGTTATCAGGGGTCAGTTCCAACGGAACACCATACCGCGTGACGCCGATTCGACTTTACGAGTTTTTACAACTCTCTTTTGACCTTAATAACTTATTCTTATTACCGACTCATATAATTCTATAACTTCCGTATTTCATATTGATTAAGCTTAACCAACTCCACAACATAATGAAGTAATCATGGTCGATAAAGAATAAAAATCAACAAAGACATTATTGAAACCTCAGTTCCCCATATCCGAGGCCGACTCGACAGGTCCCAGGTTCGCCTGGACGAATGCCGCATAGTAAAATGAATAACCGTAGTGCCGTAAACAGATCTGTCGCATAAATCAGTGCCAATCAGAGATCGAACTCGGGACTTTCACTCGGCAAGCCAGATCATTATCACTAGGACTACGGGATTGTTCAACTTTATCATTCTTTGCAGGACCTACCTAGTGTATGAAAAATAAATATAAAATAAAAATGTGTCGTAAAAGCAGGTTTAGTCTGTTGTTTAAATATTAGTCTCTCGCACAAGTGGAACTAGATTCGAAGCCATTACTTACACCTCTGATTATTCTCGTGTTCAAAATAATAAACGTATTAACGTATTAAGTGATAACGTATGCATACGTGAAAGGAAACAGTATCTGGCAACGTGAGAGGCCTCGGTGTTCTCGGAGGTGAAATCTGCTGATACGCACTCGGCCAGCGTCGCACAATGTGACCTTTGACCCTCTCAGAGTTCTTACTTTAACCCGAAACCCGAGCCGAGCAGACCGAATAATCGATTATGACCTGTCAATCGAGTCATTCGATTCGATTCATCTAACATTTATCACAGCCGATTCAACAAACATTAGGTAGTCTGGAATATATTTAAATATGTATCATTTCGATTTACAAAATATAGCATCAAATATAGCAGCTTAATCTAAATCTGTTTAGTGATTTCAGCGTAATAAATTAACCGACAGAAAAAGACAAAATTAAAAAACATATTGACCGGAGGGATTTACGTTAGCTGAAGCTCGCTTCGCTTTGGGAAATTTCCCGGGAATAAATTCATTTCCCTAGATGTAAAGTATACTAGATAACCCTAACCTGTGATGTGAGTTCCAAAGAATTATATAACTATATTAGTTACTTTAGGCTTATACGTGCACAGACAAACAGACAAAAAATCAAAATAATACTTTTAGGCCTCCATTTCGATAACAACGTCGATATATCCAAAATATGTTGTATGAAAGCGGTCTGCACCGGAGCACTTTCGTCATTACGTCGAACAGCTCGTCTCTGGGTCCGACGTTCAATTCTGTCGATAGCGAACGACCGCAAGTGTGCTCCGAGTGAGAAGATAACGTTCTCGCAAATTTATAACTGGAATAAAATAAACAACTCGTAAAATTTATACGATTCTGTTATTACTCCGTGTTCTGCAACGAGTTTTGTTTTATTATTAAAATTAAGTATATTTTATTTACACTTACCGCCGCCTCAGTTTGTATGTGTTACGGTTTAAACACCGACGTCTTGGGTGTGTGTCAGTCGTGCGAACGAGTGAGTTGTATTTTGCTTTGAGGAAAGCTTTGTATTTTTGTATGTTTGTAACGAATAAACTCAAAAACTACTAAACCGATTTAAAAAATTATTTCACCGTTAGAATGCTACATTATCCCTGAGTAACGTTGACTATATTTATTATATAAAATAAGGGATCCTTCCTAAAACTTCAGTAACGTGAACCAGGGTGTAAAAAAATTAGCTTAAAAATGTCTTTCATCGCATACGCTGCGGAAACGATAGATTAAGTACACCCGAGCGAAGCCGGAGCGGGACGCTAGTCTATATTCGTATAAGTAGGCAAAGACAAAACAGTTCAGTGCCAGCTTCTACACAGATTGATAATCGATTCTCTTTTATTTTATTATTCAGTGACAATTGACGTGCTTTAGTGTTAGTAATAAAAAATATTTTTGTAACAGAATAGTCGACTTTCGACTGCGACGAACACCAGCAATAATAACTCGATGAAAGGAAGCTTGCAGATTATTCGATTCTTACACAAGAAAAGGATGCGGAAGTCAATATTGTAAAGTAAAATAAAATAAGTTAATGTTTGACAACGATCCCACCTGATAGTAAGCGCTGATGAAGTCTAAGATGTTGAACGCACTAACTTATAAATAGGTTATTCACTCTCCTCTTGAAGACTCCCACCTCGTATGTAACCGGGAACATCGATTATATTATTATTTATAACAATATTGTTGTAAATATAAAGAAAAAGATGGTCGAATAATTTGTTAAATCGAAGATAGCATACGAAGGCGGAATTTGCGGTCAATGGTTAAATTTGTTAGGTGCGCTATGACAAGGAATCTAGCCGTCCGCCGCGGAAGCGTAACGCTACGTCATCACCGAAAGTATTCAGAGTACGTTCGAGGGCACTAATCACCAGCTAAAATAGCATACCGTGCGATGGGCCGCTACAACTACAACGTGGCCGCTGTATCTAATAGCGAGCTCTGAAAGAGTGTAACGTTCATAAAACACTTATCTCTCTTCTCTCTACTTCTGTACTAGAGAAACAAAGTCGAGAAATTTTATTACCACGACGAGAAATGATTTCTCTATTTCATCTTCTGTTTAATCTATTAATTAATCTATTCATTCAAAACATATATAATCTAATGCTTAATATATTAAGGACAAGATATCTACCACCGTCACAAAGTTTATTTTGCTGCAAGACTTGTCTTGGGTTTTATAGTTTTATGAATTGGTTATAGACAGATAGGCCATCTGAGGTCAAACAGTCACCGTGGACCGCGGACACGCGCCACCTAGTAGACTCCACGGCGTACGGCCGGCGCCGACGGAGGCCACCGTCCACGGCCGGTTGGAAGTACTCCGTGATGGCGCTGCGGGGACACCTCCGCGGGAAGCCCGTTGCGCAATACCACGAACGCGACAAAATCCCAAAATCGTTCTTAATCGTTACAATGCAATTTACCCATTAATATGTAAGCGTCTACGAATAAAACTACATTTATCTAAATCAGTTTCAATCTATTAACTAGAACTTATCTGCATAATAATAAACCTAACCTATTGGTAAACATTAGGTATAAGTAGGTCCGACGGTCGGTCGCACAACGACACATTAAAATGATAAGTACTTCAGAATTTCTTAAACACAAAAAATTCGCCCACAGACATTCAATATTTATAACAGCCATAACGACATCGAACGAGGTGTCGCTACTAAATTATGACGAGTCCACATTAATTAATGAAAATCGCCTCTAAATGCCAATAAAATCAGTCGAATGTCAATAAATTTATGACAAAATGTGACGATTTGTTTTGATTAAGTTTTGATTCCTGAACAATAGGTAGCTACTCAAAAAACCCACCTGTATAGGTACATGTTGTTTTAGAATATCTTGAAAACATAAATGTAGGACCTCTTTTGCAAGTACCTCATCTAATATTCACGTTATAATTATACATTTCTGTTCATAGAGTAGGTTGTAAAAAGATCTTGTGATTACTCTGTGACTAGTAAGCATTGTTCTTCATATTAAATTTATTGAAATAATAGGTATACACATTATCAAATTCGTTAATCTGACCGCCGAGCCAATCCACCTTAATAATAATTAACCTGTGTGCTTCAGGAAGAGTATTACACTAGAATAAAAACGTATAATTTTATTGAAATAATAAAAAACGGACTTGAGAAACCCTCAGGAGAATATAAAGAAGGAACAAAAGAATAGTTAGGCGGAATGGATGTTTAAGATTACTATTTTAATTGTATCTCTTGCACATCATAAAAAGCAATAACTCAGTCCCCAGATGTGAATGCGCCTAAAGCTGTTCCGTATTGTAACAAATATTTCTGCGACGAGTGACTAACTCCAAATGATGTAATTACGATATCAACTCTTAAAACTCAACATTGACTTACCTCCTGGGAACCTGTGAGGGAATATTCTGCCATGCCTGTTGATCAGCCAAGGGTACAGTTGGTAGGACTCCCTGGGGACGGGCGCGGCGGGGTGCGGCGGCGGATGTGGAGGCAAGGGCGCCCCGAACCCCTGCTGCTGGTGAGCGAGGGCCGCAGCCAACGCCGCACCCTGGAAGTGCGCCAGAAACTGGTGGTGATGGCTCTGAGCGTCCAGGTACGGTAGCCTCTTGAGGTCGGGAGAAGGAAACACCGCCGGCAGGGCGCTCGGTCTCAGCAACGGGCGAGGCGACGGGCTGCGAGGGGACGCGACCGGCGACGGAGACCCGGGGCTCGCGAGGGGCGGCGACGCCTGTTTCGGCCGCTCCGAACCCCCCACTATACTGTCTATGCTGAATCCTATCTTGGGCTTCGATGGCACCGCCACCACAGGAGTCGGTGCGAGAGGCATCATGCTTTACCACTGCGATACCGTCACAACAACACCAAATTCTACCACATGTCACAAGCACAATCCATCGTGACGCGAACGCGATACGAACGCCTCGGCGGCGCGCGGC
>PDGT01000066.1:227617-282539 GCA_003671415.1 Megathymus violae | reverse complement strand
GAGGGGAGGAATTTGAATTCGAAGGCTCTACGAGTGGGCGGTTTCGGGTCGCCGCGCGTGATTTTCAACCGGCCGGATTCGGTGGTGCGCGGGCCCGGCCGGGCGCGCTCGCGACGCCCTGCTCCTAGATTTAGCCGCCTGCGATTCAATTAGCCGGCGATTGGCAGAGCGGGCGGCTCGCTGGCCGCTCGGCCGCGCGGTCGCGTCGGGCGATACTTTTTAATTAACTCGGATGCTTTATTAGCTTAATGTCTCGAGATAAAGTTTTTCAGTTTCCGAGCACGGAATAATCGAGCCGGCGCAAAATTGCTGATTTACTCGGTCGGTTCGCGTCGGCAATTTATTTTTATCGATAATAAAATAATAGTCCTCCCCCTCCCCCGGCCGGCCCGCGTCGCGCCGCCGCCGTGATTTAGTTGTTGATTTAAATTTTAATGAAACGCGATAAGGTTTGTATTTCACGCAAATTTAACGCCATTACAAACTAAACAGTGTTTGGTAAATAGCTTGATTTTTTAATTAAAATTGTTGTTTGCGCGCTATTTCTACAGAGTGATTGATTTTTGTTTGAATGCCGTTTGCTAGTAAAACATCCAAAACTGTTAATCAGGGAATTAATTGAAAGCGAACAAACCTGATTCAGTCAGTTACGTAGTACTCAGGTACGCTACTTCGGTCAGTTCCACGACAACTCGAAGTCGGTCGTTCCGTTTCTCTCACTCCTAGGTGGGTACCCAATATATGTACCTACCTATTAATACTTAGTTAATACTAACAAACAATATAATAAAAATATTGTTAATACTAAAAGAAGAAAATGAAACATGAATAACATTTTTTTAATTTTCATAAGCTTTACAATATGTCGGCTTATCGCTCACTAAACACCACCGGAAAATCTTTGAGAAGAAATAAAAAAAAACAGTGATGTGAACATGTGCAAATTGGTATTAAAACTTACCAAAAACTGTATAAAAAATCTCGCTCGCACAGATTATTTTTTATTACGATTATTGTGCGTCGACCCACATTTGCCGTAAATGTTATATCAACTACGCACAAGACATCAGCTAGCTGCTACCTAGCAGGCAACTATCGGCTTTAGGTACAGTTACTAAAACAACAACAGAATACGAATAACTAATTACTAATTCAACGAGCGACTCACAAAACTTCAATTTGACGCGGTAAATGAACTTTGCAGGGAGCATCAAGAAATAATTCTCACTCTTGGCGTCTTGTATTTCTGTTGACTGGAAGGAAAATATTTTTATACACGATATAAAAGCAATTTTGTGACGCAATTCATGTTGTTGTTGTTTATTATTGAAACGAAAAGATCAAATTTGTTATTTGACGCGGCCCTGGGATTATTTTAAGCCGTACGTTAAGCAGTGAAGAACCTATTATATACGAGATTTATTCCATGTGTACTAACCGATCCGATCCGGCTTCGCGCGGGTAGCGGAATAGACAAAAAAATTCTCACCCATATGATTTTTTCCAAAATAATCCGTATTTATCGTCATAGCTCGACCAACTTACATCAAAAGCTTCGTTATTTATATATTTAAACCTGTCAAATCAATTGCCCTATCCATGGATAAAAATTGCACGTGAATCTGTTCAATGACGTTTAAGATAATCCCGATCAAACGGAGACATTATACAGATATGTACCTACTATATGGAGGTAGGTAAAGATACCGAGTCGGAAGCTAACTCTACCAATAGGACCTAGAGCTGCATGATGGAGTACACAATAGGATTTTTCTCTTAGGAGCGGATAATCGTTGACAGTTGCAACTGATGGCATCCAGCCGCACCCATAGCTGTTCCATATTTTCCGTCCAGGCTGGTCTAATTGGCGCCACTCTGATTAGTTCTATCCGATCTATCCATAATCAATTTTATGTCTTTTGAACACAGAGGACGTCCGTTAGATCGTTCAGGTCATACCATTTGGTTCAATATTATCTAAACCTCCTAAGCGGTTGGTAAAAAACACCTTCTGAAGCGGTGGTGGTAGGTAACATTATTGAAAAGTAATACCGTTTATTAAACTTAGAATTATAATAATTACCACGATCGCCCCAGTAGTCTACACTAGGGATTAGCGTACTACTTTGGGCAAGAGATCTCTTTTCCAAAATGAAGTGATACCTCAGACTCCGTAGCCAAATTACCTTAAAAATCGACGACCACCCCCTAACTTATAAAAGCCGATAGAAAAAAAAGAAAACAAATATAACATTAGTATGGGGCGATTTTTAAATTTTGTCGACCCCCAAACTCAGTTTTCGTTTATGTCGACCCCCAGGAAACCGATTTCGACCCCCAAAAGTCGATATCGTCCACTTCGGGAATCCCCGGTCTAGACTTATTGAGGTTTACTTACATATTGTACCTAACTACGCACGTACAGTCAAAAATATGTTCTTTCCCTTCCTTTTTCCTTTCTTAAAAATATATTTTTTTATTAATATATTATAGTTACGCAATAACATTACCTAAGTAGGTGTCTATCTTACCTTACCTTACATTACCTTATTCTTATGTGCTAAGTAGGTGCCTACTTTTGAACGGGAAGTACCTATAAGAACTTTTTCATAAAATTATTAAAAGTTGCGTATAGAGTACTTTTAAATCATTTTTTTGGAAGATACGTATTATTATACTTATTTGTATTGTATCTAAACGTACCTATAATTTCTTGTTTTTTACTTGAATCTAGATTTGTTATTAAGGTAAATAGGTTACTAGAAATATGATATAATTATAAAAAATTAGGTAACTCCTTCCTCCGTAGGTACCTACGCTGTAAGTTCCAAGCTAGTTGTGTAATCTGTGCTTTGGTGTATAATCTATGATGGATTATCATATTACCACGCCGGGGTGTGGGTGCAAGCAGGTCGTGACTTCATTTGAATAGCTGACCGCGGGTCTGACAAGCGGCGCTATCCAATTATCTATTCAGTTCCTTGTTTTACGAGCCTCGACCGTTTGTTTACTGTGTGCCCCTCAATTTGGCGCTTAACGCGTTTAAAGGTCCGTGCAATAATTTCACATACCTATCATCTACGTATCTTTAACCTCAGTCAGTTTGTTTTTTTAACTAAGAATCACCTACTGTCCAGTGTAAATGAAATGAAATATTACGATTTGTCTGTAGTATACCGTCTACGTCTACTATTACAGGGTATGTGAAAGGTGTTATAAGATACCTATAATATAATAGGTATGGAACCATATATCTCTATTAGAACGTGCCGACGCTAAACTGCAGCGGTGTGGAGACACTTGAGTTGCCACGAGATCACTATAAGTATCATGAGTAGGTACATATATTTAACAATAAGTTAATTTTTAAAAGATATAATATTTAAATCGTTGTCTAATTATATTACCTTCTCTATGCCATTAGTACTCAATGTTTATTCCATTCCGATCCACACAAAAATATAGATTTATTCTCTCTTCTCACAAATTATAATTGTATGTGAATACATAAACTTCAATCTTTGTAACAGACGTCATGAATTGAATATATGGTACAGGTATAACATGTCAATAGTTTGACACTAGATAACTTTGTTATTTGCACAAATTAAAACATTACTTTTAATAACCTATAGCCATTAATAGAATATATCGCATCGTTAGGTTTTAAAACGAACAGCATATTCCTTCTGAACATATTTATAAGATTGTCGTACAGATAATGCGAGGTGTGAGGCGCTGCGTCCACCCTCGCGACCGAGCCAATGTTCCCCGCTCGTGGGGCACACTGAACAACGCACGAGGCCACGGCGAACGGGTCCTCCTGTAGGAGCTCGCTGGGCACTGTACTTTCCCGTTCGATCCCGACCGTACTTGCGTAGTCGGAGGGTTTGCCCACCCGACTGACCATCACCCTCCTTCGAAAACCGACCTCCAAATGTTTCCAACGTGCTCAGTCGCAGTATTAGAAAGCCCCGTAGTGTTACCGACGTCCACGGGCGACACAGAGAACTCACTGTCAGGCGGCTCGTTCGCCTAATTAATTCACGTACCTATACATTAACGTTTGTTCTCCGGACCTGGTTATCTACACAGGCATGTGTCCTGTTAGTCGTTGAATATGTGTATTGAGGAAGATAATATTAGGAAAATATATCTACTATCCAGCTTTATTTCTACCTGGTATATATCCAAATGCTTTGAGTGTTACGTATGCATGATAAAGGTATATTTAATTACACATTAAACATATAACTAATGAATAAAATTACAAATTCAAAGTATTAAACATCGTAATTTATCAACACTCTTGAATACGATTTTATTATCTATGGGTTTCACGAACTGCTGAAATAAAATCAATAATAGGTAATTGACATTATTATAATTGATAACGGTGCAGTTAACACAGCAGATTACTTATTCTTAAACAGGATTATGGTTGAAAGAATACTGCGACAGTTGTCAGACGTTTACTTAATTCTTGTTTTAAATCATACAAAGAACACCGACATAAAGACGCTGTTTTAATCGAATTATTTTGATCTCTTTTTAAGCTACATTGTTATAAGATTTGACAAACAACAGCTCAGGTCTATGGTCTGTGTTTAATCTGTGGATTAACGGTGGTGTGAGACTTTTTGGAACTAAGTCTTTTAAAATTAACAATTAAATGACTGTACCGTAAATCTCACACTACATTTAACTGTAACATTAAAACCGCGTTTTAGATGGTATTAAAGTTAATCTATGCATGTTAAAGGTAAGTAGACATGAATATGAAAAAAAAAACGAAGTATCCCAAAAGTTAATTTAATCTGTAATTTTTTTGGTCAAGCCTATTAAAAGTCGAGGTACAGCGATACTTACGACTCATCGATACCTGACAGCTCGACATAATGTTCTCAAAGGTGTTCGAAGTGTGTCAGTACATTTCACGGGTAATTCTTAAAGGAGGGTGACGGTTACCAGGTGGGAAGGAAACCCGACCACGACGCACCAAGCCCGGCCACCTCCGACAGGGGAGACAGGTCGGCATGACCTTTGAACCAGAAGAACTCTGCTGTCTGAGACACATGCGACATAAATTTATTTCAAACGCAATTATAATTACCTCTACAATGTGTTATTTAAATAATTATTTTGTATTTTTGTGAATAAAAATTAGTCTTTTCTAAATTCCATACCTACTCCTTTTTGTCACACTGTGCGACAGAGACAACAACACTCCGGATACTTCGAAGACAACTGCATCGAACTTTTTGATGCTATATTTACACAACACGTACTTTACGTAAATATTTAAACCTTTAGATGTGTCCCGTTGACCAATAGGAAAATGTCCACCTAGCCGATTCCGTATAATGAAAATTCTACTAACACAATTTGATTGGGAGAGAAACCTGGCACCATTACAACAACTTAAATAAGCAGCTTCGAGTTACTGTCGAGACGATCCCTATTCTTCTACCTCGATATTGTAGTTACACTAATAAGAAAAACAGACACGTACAACAATATATAATTCATATGACACTGACTATGAGTAGGTCCCAAATTTGTGTTATGGCACTATTCAAAAAGACTAGAGAAATCATCAGAAGATCAGAAGATATATTTCAGTCCCTCTAGGAGAGATTCTGGATAAATGAGATGCTTAACACTAATAAAACCTGCGATAACACCTGGTTCCTACTCATGGAGAGAATTAAAAATAAGATTCAAACGCAAACATTTTCAATGTTATTGTTATTTTCAATGTTATGTTATGTATTTTCAATGTCAAAACTCAATAAAAATTGTTACATTCATTCATTCATTATAGTTCGTCACTCATTCATAAAAGACCATACAAACGGTCTTATACGTAAATGGATATAGCGTATGAATAAATATCTACATGAAATAAATTATTTAGTGTTGTTATGTCTGAATCGATTTCCAATTATAAAAACTTTTTATGAACTACTATGAGTGTCACACGCCTATACGACGACCCTGAGGGATCAGTTGTTCATGAATTTAGTTTTCTGAACGTCAGCTACCTAATGGCCTTTCACCACACTGTGGCTCTAACTTCAAAATCCTGCTGTTGTGTTGAAACACGAGTAGGTATAATATTTTTAAACCGACTTTAGAAAAGAAGGTAGTTCTATATTCTATATTGGCGTAAATTTATTTTTGTTTTAAAAGTTTTGGAGCTATTAACCACTCATATCAAGTTGAAGGATACATTAAAAATTAAGTACTTGTGTAAATTCGTGAGGAGTTCGATCCTATGCTGGGTGACTTGACGGCCATTGATTTTAGTGAAAATTCGACATGGACCAAAGATTTCCTGATGCGAGTCACCGTTCCACGAGGAAACACGATTTGACTCCTACCCTCTCTTCCTTGGTCTGCTTCGGGCAACTTCATATTTGTTTTATGTCTCTAGTCGACAACTAGCGGACGAAACACCTAATGGTAAGTTGTTTCCGTCGGCCATTATCATCAGTAATACCAAAGGCGTTCGATGCGTTGCCGAACCCCTGCGACCGAAGCGCGTATGAAACATTCCACGGTCGGTTTCAGAAGGGGGGATACTAGAGCTCTACCATCTTGCAGGCCAGGTGGGCAAAATACCCTACAACCATTCAAGTACCCTCGGAATATTACCGTATGGTACAGACCCCGGCGACCTCCAACAGGAGGAGCCGTTCGCCATAGCCTCAGCTGTCGTTTAGCAGGTTGCACCGTGAGCAGGGCTGTCGACATGGGCTCAATGGCGAATCGGGCCGCTTACAACTCACGGCTACTAGTGTACGGTTAATTTTCCCCGAAGCGCAGCGGAACTGAATTACTATTCGAAACCGGTTAGTAGAATTGTACGTCGCCATCACGAATACCTTCACGTACTGCTAAATTTATTGAACCCCGCGGTTAATATATAGGCAGATTGTGTCATAAAGCGGACGGTAGTTGCGAAAGGCGTTTTTAAATGGCTTACTCGTCCGACCAAGCCGACCTTCGTGTACCTATCGCGCTTAAAGTTATTGGTTTCGCTGAGTTTCTTATATGCCCTACCTTTTTTTATTAATATGAAGGCGGCTGTTGGGTGTGTCATGGACCGTATATCCCATGGATTTGTATGCGTAATAATGTTTCCAAATAAAATAGTTTAATTTCACCGAGGTTCGCATTTTACTTTTACAATTCTGGCGGCAGAAATAAAATCACAGATATCTTTAAGGTACTAAACTATAGATTGAGCACTACACAGTAGCAGTCACAGATTATGTCTCTAACAACTCACTAAGACCCCTTAGCGTCTATGCGTTGTGTAGAGTAGCTTTCAGATCTAATGTGAACGCATCGGTAGGTAATTTATAGTATAATTATGAATTTGTTTTACTAATTAATTAAGCAACAATTATGAGTTAATTAGATATAACGACCCCGTAGCCAAGTGGTGGTCATCTTACCAGTTAAACGAGCGGTATGTATTATTTATTTGTATGTATTTATCTATGTATGTAATTTTTATTTCATGTGGATTGTGGCACTGTGACTCCAATAAAGATGTTTCTTCATTTCTTTTCTTTTTATATATGTATCTATGCCGCTCGCATCACAGAGTATCCTAGTGCGGAGGTGTGTGTGTGTGTGAACATTTATTATGATTAAATAAATTAATTTTTTATGTAATTAATTCCGAATGCCAGCTAAAGGTTCTATAGCGTACCGATTCCTATTTCCTATCCCGTTACACAACCGTCATTCGTTCATTCATTGTCACAACTGTAGCTGACCGCCGCGACGATTCAGGCGCTTTTACGAGAGAGATTAAGAACATAAATTAACGGACGAAATTACAAACGCAAATACGCAGGTTAATGGGTCGTGCAACCCACCGCGGTGGTCGATGTCGCGATCGATAAGAATGCGAATTGATTTTATCGATTATACCTTTTATTGATTTTTTTTTATAAGAGAGTAACGTCACAAATTTTCAAAAAGTTCTCGACTTCACTAAAACTCCCTGTAGCTCAGTTAATAGTAATCCTGACCATGGCGAGAACTGTCCGGTGGCCCTGACATTTATGGAACAGTTAAATGGTTATCCCTCGACGTCAGCCGTGTTGTCCCAGAACGTCGATGTGTGTAAACTTTTATTAACGACTAACATTCTGGTACACTGATAATGAAACGAGACGCTGCCGAAGCACGAGCCGACGCTTTCTCTGCTAAACTAATTGAACCAAATTATTCTCACGTTTATTAAAATTTTGTAACAACGGTAAAAATAGTCTAGGTAAAAATCGCCTCCAAAATTCATCCAAAATGAAATAAAATGAAATAATATTTTATTCGAAGTTGGTTTTTACAAACACTTTTCGAACGTCAAACTCCCGAGGAGTTGCTTTTCCTACTCACAGTTACAGAACGCACTTAAACTGGCTTAATATTAAACTCTTGTCCAAGTAGTCATATCCTGAAAGTAATCAGCAAGTTTGTAATAACCTTTCTGCATAAGAATGCCTTTGACTTGAGATTTAAATGTACAATATGGCATTTCTGTCAATTTTATGGAATTTTATTATAAATATTTACACTACCCATGAAAGACCCACCAGTTTTGCTTAGTCTGAAATTTGGAACAATCAGTTTAGCCTTACTCCTAATATTAATACTGTGAACATTACTCTTCCTAAGAAAACTATCAGAGTATTTTTAACGTACATAATATTATCTAAAACATATTGTGATGTTACAGTTAATATATCAATTTCTTTAAAGAGATCTCTAAGGGAATCCCTAGGCCTGAGGTTGTAAATGGCGCGTACTGCTCTTTTCTGTAATATAAAAATCGACTTAATATCTGCAGCTGAGCCCCACAACAACAGACCATAAGACATCACACTGTGAAAGTAGCTAAAATAAATTAATCTTGCTGATTCTACGTCCGTTAAGAGCCTCAATTTCTTTGCAGCGTAGGCAGCAGAGCTAAGTTTCCCTGACAAGATTTCAATATGAGGACCCCATTGTAGTCGTGAGTCTATAGTGATTCCAAGAAATGTGGTGGAATTCACTAGCTCAAGCACTTCCTTATTTAAAACTATATGAGGTGGCACTCGTCTAACATTTGATAAAGTGAATTTAATGTAATGTAAACCCACGTCGGTCCTCCATCGAAACCGTCGCCGCGTCCCTAGCGGAATCGCTCATCAAACGCAACAACGAGCGCGGGCGGTCCGGATTAGCGCGCCCGGTGTCGCCGTCATAATTACTGGTCATTATTGAGAACAATACGTTGTAACACGTTTTAAGATATATACATATGTATATGCGAGTACCTACATGTCGGCTCGTATAAACAATGACAGCCTAGTAGTTGACTGTTAGCGTCAATCTTTTGGATCCAGGCTGAGTTTAAATCCTGTTTGCACTTCAAATTTTTCAAATTATGTGCGAAAGTATTAAAAAACATTTATCATTTGCTGCGGCGACGGAAAACGTGAATACCTGAGAATTCTCCGTAATGTTCTCCAAAGTGTGTAAAGTCTGACGATCCACACTTGGCCAGCATGGACAACAGCTTGTAGTTCTGATGATGAGATATTTACTGTACACTCTAGCCAATAACTAGTAATATTGCAACAAATCAAAAAGAATATAATAACAGCAATAAACGTATATAATACTCCTCTTTGTATAAAATTAATAAATTAATTCTTTCCAAGTTGTTTCCTCTTTGGCTACGATCGAACTAGCGACATCTAGTATTGGATTGAGAGAAACTAAAAGTTTCAAAGTTTTACTGACTCCACAGAAATGTTCCCTTAAACAGAGAGGAGGTTTAATTCCTGTAGCGTATTTTGTAATACCCTAAAACTAACTGTCACTATGAGCTTCACGATCCGTTCGATATCGTTCTCCCCACGTGTAATACATCCACCTGTTCATGGGCGTTGTCAGATGTTTTTCAACAGAGATCCCCTGGCATAACGATTCAATTCACAAAATCAACAAACGATAAATAATGGCGGCCATTGCAACAAGTGTAAGCTCGCTTAATTTTCATTTATGACACAGGTGCACACTTTGCATTACGGTGTCCGTATATAATACTAATTCACGTGAGTCAGTGGTTTATAGTTTAGTGGAAAACTCTGCGTATGTACGAGTAGATCATAAACGATTATAGTTGAATGAGGTGCGCGGACGTTGCAAGAGTGACATCTAGTAGCAATATTTGTAACTAGCCCGCCGGATTGACCCTATAATATATGAATAAAATTAATTTATTAATGCTATGTTCGACAGATACAAAAATCTTAAGCGATTCCTTGCTTTCAATAGTATTGCTATCGCTTGTTAACATAATATAGCAATCTGAAAATTTAAGGTGAGTCGAAAGTCGGCAGGCTAAAGATCATTCGATTTTTAAAGATCATTCGATTTTTAAATACCCACCATCAGTGCATCGCGATACTCTTACACTAAAACTGTTTCAGTCATCTTGATTACACCAACGTCATGCATGCTCCAAGCCTCCAAATTGAAGGGCTCCCTTTGGGTTCGCATCTAATTTTGTAATCGATAATCGTTCTAAATTATCAGCACAAGTATAGTTTATAATTATTTAACGAATTATTTATTTTATTATTTATTTGTATAAATTTAATAATAATGGACAATTGTAATTATGACATTAAATAACAATATAATAATGTATTAGATATATTAAAAAACAAAATGTATTACACGCCAATTGGCAGGAATTTATTGGCTACCAATAATATATGTAAGATCTTTTGTAAATATTTAAACTCCAGCAATAAATGAATTGAATTGAATTGAATATTTGTGTGTACTAGCAGGTTGAAAGAAACTAAAATGGTATAATATACAACATTCGTTTAACAGGTGTAAAGATATATTCGTAAATTTTTGAATTAGTATATTTGTACAACTTTATAATACCAATCCTCCGTTTTAATTTTGACAGAGTTAATTGCTTTAATAATCATACGAAAGGCGTCTCTCCTAAATGTTCTAAGTGGGCAATACAAAAGTTCATTATACCGGTCGTAGCTCGCAGCCACACATAAATAACCCGGCCCACTTCCCCAACTTATTCTGTTTGTTAATGCCTTTAATTACTCCCGGGCGCTTCGAAACCGTCAATTATAGTTTGAAAAATAAACTTAGAAATGCCACAATACAAGTTTTAACTACTTATTCTTAATTACGTATAACTAAGACGTAAGTCATGCGCTGAAAGTAGGTATTTAGAGGACTTATCTCTGTAAGGACATTGATGTATTGCTACGTGAAACGTATTTTTTTTTAAATAATAATCGCCGACGGCGTAAGTCCACCGTCGGCCAACATTCAACTTGTAAGTACATGAAAACTTTATGTAATTAATTTTGATACATTGTGCACACAAATGGCTTTGTAAATTTATATTTATTGTTGATAATATTTCGTACTGTGAATGGTTCTATTTAGTGTAATTTTTTTCTTTCAAATGCAAACCGCGCTCACCATTAGTACCTAATAGTGTTGGGATTCTGGGCGTTGACATATCGAGCGACGTACAGTATCGGTGTCGTTTGGAGACTAAGGCCAAGTTGGCCTCTAAAAAGCTTGGCGTCCTGAACCGGGCGAAGCAGTACTTCACTGCGAGGCACCTCCTGATGCTTTATAAAGCCAAGTCAGGCCTCACATGGAGTACTATTCCCACTTCTGGGCAGATGCGCCAAAATACCAGCTTACCCCATTTGACGCCGTGCAAAAACGCGCGATTCGAATCATCAACGATCCACGAATCACTCACGGGTTAAAACACCTAAGTCTGAGGAAGGACATCGGCTGCCTCTGTGTGTTCTACCGCCTTTACAATGGTGACTGCTCCGAGGAATTGTTTGATCTAGTGCCTACTTCACCCTTCTACCACCACACCATTCGCCGAGGAAGAAAGTTTCATCCACACCGGCTGGACTTGTGAAGAAGCACCACGGTCCGATTCTCAAGATCTTTTTTGCCAAGAACGTGCAAATTGTGGAATGAGCTTCCTTCCTTGGTATTCCCGGTGCGCTATGACATGGGGTTCTTCAAAAAAGGTGTTAAAGGAGCTCTCCTTCAGGGCCGGCGTTGCATTGGCGATTCCCCTGTTGTTGCCCTTGTCAACAAGCGACGGTGACCACTTACTATCAGGTGGCCCGTCCGCTTTTACGTCGGCTCTTGAAGCCATAAAAAAAATAACACGCAGCAAAATATTTGACTTGTAATTGTTAATCATAATCTATGTAACTACATACGTATTGTCTGTCCAATGTATTTAATTTGACCGCATCATCCAATAACTTCGTTATTCTTACAAATACCTACCGCTGTTCGTAGTAGTTCGTAGCTTAACGCTTTAATTCAAATAAAATTATGTACATACCTGTAAAGGGTATAGAAGTTCTGTAATTCTTTGTGAACAAATTGACTGTCCTTCTCTATTTTATACCATCACAGTCTTGTACTTTGTGCTGGTGACTCTCTAATGACTTAACTAACCTATCGGCACTTTTTGTGCCAATTACACATGGCGTTGTATAAGTTACGAATATTTATAAAAGTTATTAGTTTCTGTAAAAGGTAATAAATAACGGAAGGGTTGTAAATAAAAGATAAGAAAGTTTCATGATTTTATTAACGAAACGTTGGTTTGTGGACTCAGTCGCGACATGTGCATGGAATTTTTAGAAACTCGATGCTGGCCGCCGCCGTCTCTCTGCGGGCTCAAATACAGATGGTCAGCGGGGCTTGCGATTCCTAGTAACGTCTCTGTACACTGGGGCCGCCAGCACCATTCATTGGATCACCAAAAGACTTACTAAAATTGTGCCGTGCTGAGCTTGTTATACTACTTTATAATGCTTCATTATTATTTGTTGACTGTACCTACATCCTTTGGTTTCATTGCACATAATATTCTTAAGATGTAAGACATCAAGGATATAGCGCAATTACCGAATAATATTCGAAGTCAAAAACATACAGTAACATCTTTTGAGTAATTGAACTTTTGAGTAACGCAATTTCTACCTTACCCTAAGTGATATTTAAAAAAAACATTCAACCAGTACTTACTTAATAATCGAATAAATTCGGAAATGTTCATTCTATTAATTTATTTATAAAGAATGCATTAAGACATTGCTATTTTTCATTTATCACCTACCGCAACTTTTAACCTTCGCCAAGCGTTGACTGGTGGAGACTGCCATCAGGCATTAGGGGGGTTCGCCCATTGTAACTTAGTTTTAAGGTTTACAATGAAGAATAAATAAATAAGACAGAAAAGCGATGATCGTGTTTCAGCTATATCGTTCTGTAACGTTAGAATGTTATAATGAGAAAAAACGAAGCCTTTCTTGCGCCTTATTCCATACGTGTCTATGAAAGGAATGAAAGACCATAAATTTAAAAACAGAACATACAAAAACAGAGACTAAAGTTAACCGTTTGTAATAAACATAGTTCGTTCACAGATTATAGATAGTACTTAATCATATACGTCCACCGCAACAATGTAATTATAACAAACCCAGCCCGTGTCCTCGGGCTTTCCAATAATTAGTGGCCATTAATACTGTAACCCCTCAGTCGACTTCTGACACTTGAACAATCCGACTTGCGACCTGCGACCTGCGACTACGATTATACGATTTTTGACATAAATAAAATGCATTAATCTACTTTCTTTATGCTGAACGTATTCAATAAAAAGGAAAATACGCGAAGCATATTAATTATTTATTTCAGTTTATTTCAGTAATATCTACTAATTATTTTCGTAGTTCCCTATACATTAAAATGACAATAACCAAAATATGACGAAACGAAGACTGACGTGACTCATGAATAAAAATTCTCCTTCAACTCTGTGCCGACTGGCTTCCGTTCCGAGTAACTGAAAGTGATTTTGCAACAAACTCGTGACCTCCCAGCTCAGTTGAATTTAGCATAATATAAATCTGACCTAAACTTAAGGGATGTCTCATTCACTTAGCGGAAAAAATATAAAATTTTATTAACGGATAGATTATCGATATGCGATAAAATTGCATTTACGTTAAAAACAAACTTAAAATATATTTGAAACGTATCTTAAATGATCGAGCAACGGTAATTGTAATAACAATAATCGTAAAGTTGCATGGTCGCTGACTAAAGTCGCACGTCAGGATATTCTCGGAAATCCTCCAACATGGCGTGCCAAGAACCCATTTGAAGACGATTAATTAGCAATTCAAACAAATTTAGCTAATAACGAAGCTAAACCTGGTACCGATTGCGTTTAAACTATTTAAACGTAATAGGCCATTCGGGCCATACATTATACGGCTGACAGGGTCAAGAGGCGTAGTTCATCGATGGTACAGTTTCTTTATTTTAAACAAATAATACTTAGTTCTTGTCACGTCACCACCTGGCTACCATCACCAGTGTACTATTTAATAAAACTAATGACATACAACACAACTGCGACTGACACAGTACCGTTAGTGCCTAAACTCGTGGTCGGTGGCCTATCTGCCGATATGAGGTCCTCGTATTTCTGTTCTCGGGCGAAGTAGACAGCCTGCCCAAAGTTTTTGTGCCGAACAAATGCTTCCAACTTGTACTATCTCAGAATAAGCGCGACTAATAGTTTATGATCAGCCGCGTCGGCTTTCCAACTCGCCACTTGCGATCGGCCGCGACGGCTTTCCAACTCGCCACTTGCGTTCGGCCGCGATGACTTTCCAAATCTTCTGAGTTATTCTTAAGTTCTTAAGTATAAGAAGGTCTTCAAAGAAGGTGTAAAAAAAGCTCTCCTCCAAGGCCGGCTTTGCATTGATGACTCCTCTGGTGTTGTATATGTCCATAGAAAACGGTGACCACTTGGCCTTTTCGACTGCCCTTCTGGCATCATCATCATCCATCATCCTCCTGCCCTTATCCCAATTTTATTTGGGGTCAGCGCAGCATGTATTTTTCTTTCATACTTCTCTATCAGACGTCATCTCACTAGTAACTTCGATTCTAGCCATATCATACTTCACACAATCCATCCATCGCCTCTTTGGCCTTCCTCTATCTCTATAGCCATCTACGTTCATACTTAATACCTTCCGTACAACATGCTCTTCATTCCTCCGCATAACATGACCATACCATGATAGCCGGTTCATGATAGCCGATCAGTATCTAAATCTGAAAGCATCGTACTTGCTGCAAATACGAGTGAACGTCATATTTTTAACGAACATAAAATAGTGACAAAGTGGTAAAAACAACGAGGAAACAATATTATTTTTATATAGCATTGAAAACGATTGAAAAACAAGATGTGGTAATACGTAATACGTATTATATTGTAAATCAGAATCATTAAAAACATCAGGAATACATTTGCATATTGTGTTGGGACCATAAAGTTATATTAACTCTATGGTTGGGACGCGATGTCGAACTTTATGTATACTAATATATAACGAAACGCATATAAGGATTGCCATTTTAGAAATTGATAGATTAAATAAAAGATTTATTTAATTTAGGATTAAAATATTTTAAATTTTTCCAGGTAGGTAACCTCTGTAGCTTCCATTTATGACTGAATAACGTTCTGTTACATTTACTTCTAAGTTCTAATAGCCTATTCTAAGGTTAGTACTTAAGGAGTACGGTGGTTTACACATACTATACTTAGGACAGCTGACAGTGACAGTGACACATGCTTGTAAGAAAAAATAAGACCTGAATTGGAACGGAATGTGACGAAATCTGACGTTCGTGTTGGAGAAAAACTAGTTATTAATTTGTGCGAAATTCGAGTTATTTGTGAATAAAAGCATAATATTTAAGTGTTAATTATGTGTTTAGCAATTATAGTATTCAATGTTTAGACATATTAATTTAATGGGTTATAGATTAACCGGTTCAAAATGTCTTACAATTTGTGTGTGTTTAACTTTTATTATGGGATGCTTCTTAGCGTCTTTACCTATACAAATCGGTAAGTGCACGTCATTTGTGTCGTTATAAAATCTATAATTATATCCATTACAGATCGACGTGTAACTTGAACTTAGTACTTTTATAAGATAAAGCATTTTGTTGTAATACCTACACTGAAACTTGTCCTGTTTTAAAAATTAAGTTATAAAATGCTAATGCCATTGGTCAAAAGACTATATTTTTACAATTTTATCAATACTACTATAACAAAGAGAAAAAAATAATATTTTGCATATTTGTAACGGTTAAACAAAAAACTACTGTCCCATTTTAAAAATTCACCTACCTAAACCTGAATTATTAGCGAGTAACAGGCCATATTTTATTTTCAAAAAAATTAGCATTCTCCACAAAATTGCAATGCTATGCGATCATATTTTCCATGGGCAAAGCTACGAGGGGGGTTTCCTGGTAATAAATAAAATTAATAATCAAATTTCTCCATTTAGCTTGTAATATTTTGTTATTGGAAAACTTTTAATAATAAAATTTTTGTTTAAAGACATTTCAATATTGAAACATCTGTAAACACTACTCTTTAAAATGTTTAATAAATTAGAAATACTACAATATCAAATGTCATGCATAACATTGGCTGTGTTATTAAACTTGATCTAAGAGAAAAATTTGTAACAAAATCTCCTTATTTTCATATGCAGAACAAGAAGCATTACCTAAACCAATACAAAATCAAATCCCATCAAAACTGGAAAAGAATCGCCTAGCCATCATTGTTCCGTTCCGAGAGCGATTTGAAGAGCTTTTAGAATTTGTACCCCACATGTACAAGTTCTTAAACAAGCAAAACATACCATTTCATATATTTGTTATTCAACAAATTGATAACAACAGGTTCAACAGAGCATCCTTAATAAATGTTGGCTTTTTATATACAAAGAACAATTATGATTATATTGCCATGCATGACGTTGATCTCTTGCCTCTTAACGATGATTTGAAATATGATTACCCAGAGTCTGGACCAATCCACATATCATCGCCTCAGACACATCCCAAGTATCACTATGCAACTTTTATTGGAGGTATACTATTGATAAATCGAGAACAGTTTGAATTAGTTAATGGAATGTCAAATAACTATTGGGGGTGGGGACTGGAAGATGACGAGTTCTATGTCCGTTTAAAGGATGCTGGACTGACAGTTGCCAGGCCTAATGTGACTACAGGACCTGAAAATACTTTCATGTAAGTTTGTTACCTTTGAAATAATTTAATGTTCCTGAACTTTGAATTTTTTTTAATTAAATTTATTCACAGGAAAGTTAGTTTGGTGTTTCTTATATAACTATAATAGCTTCTATTATGCTAGCCCGTTAGGTATGAGAATTTCAGTTGTACTAACTTGAATTATTTTACATGTATCATCCCAATTATACAGATGGCTAAACCTTACCAATCGTGGCAAACTATGCAAAGTTCAATGTTAATATCAGTATAGTATCAGTTTGTTCTCGAGTATCATTAATCATTCACATAATCACAGTCATACACTACAATTCACTCTGTGTATGTAAGTGATGTACTCAAATGTGAAATTACAAACACTAATGACTCGAGATCTGAAATTTATCTGTCACATAAATGTTATCACCGATCGCCTTACAGAAGACGCCTCACTCGGAAGTCAGAATCACTATCAACTAAGCTACGAGGCCCCAAATGTATACCACCCGTGGTACATAAATCCTCTAATAGTGCGCATTTTTAAATGTGTACTTTAATTGTTTACCAACACACAGACACGTCCATGACAAAACCTACCGAAAACGTGACATGCGGAAATGCTTCAACCAGCGCGAAGTTACGCGAAAACGTGACCGCGTGACAGGCCTCCACAGCGTGGCCTACGAGCTGCGGGGCACGCACAGCGTGTCCATCGACGGCCTCCCCCTCACCGTGCTAGGAGTGAAGCTATTGTGCGACACCAACGCCACTCCCTGGTGCCAATGTCCAGAGCCTACCAAGCCAAAGAAGAGCTGAAATACCAGTTGCAAGGTTAGAATATTCAGGTGTACATTTATTTATAGGGTCGCGTGTTATACTCGGAGAGACTATTAGCTTTCTTCGCAATTATTAATAAGATATTTCTGTAACATTATTACGAAGACTGTAAGTGTGACCGTGTATACTTAATATTGGAACAAAGAAAAAATACTAACGTATGAATAACTCGTACATTTTTATACATAATCAATTAGTTTTAAATAATAGATTTTGTATTTTAAAAAACTGGTTTACAACTAACATCAAAGAACAGTATATTAAAGTAGAATAGGTATCGTATTGAAATCTATGAAGCTGCATTTACACGTGTATTTTTACAGCGCGTATTATGTTATCATATTGTGTCGTATCTGAATCCGTTTGAATCGTTGACGTCTTCTTCATCTCTGAATATCTTAAAAATTAAACAACTTTATTTCCTCTGATGATCACCAGCAATTGATCCATAGGACCGGCTAGTATCGCGTATTATGTCACTGTAGTGTTTCCCAGAACGCGTTTCATCGTCCGTTCATCCATTACCATTCCGTCATCATAATCGCTAGGATTATGACACGTATTAGTGTAAATAAATATATTTTGAAATCCGGCGACCGGCTGTAGGCTCAAAAGTTGAGCTAAGACGCATCCACTCGTGTTCGCTCATTCCAGTTAGGGTAATTTCGATCGTGCTGATGCCTACAAGCTGCACTTGTTATTTTTTTCGACTGGATTTGGACATCCATAGAGGACTCCCAGGATCTCCAAGTCACCAGTAGGTACCAGGTAGGTCGCTAGCTCTGGATCATTCTTTAAAATTTTTAATTTTAATCATTAGAATTATTGTAGTACTAGTGGACCCACGGACGATGGCTTGCCTGCGATTAGCAAATTTAAAAAACTTATTTTTAACA
Source organism: Megathymus violae (assembly GCA_003671415.1). Taxonomy (NCBI): domain Eukaryota; kingdom Metazoa; phylum Arthropoda; class Insecta; order Lepidoptera; family Hesperiidae; genus Megathymus; species Megathymus violae. Next base: position 263,577 of record PDGT01000066.1, on the reverse strand, counting down.
AACTTTCCGGAATCCGATCACATAGTCACCTACAAAAAAAATTAAGCATACGCAAGAAAAATCATCGAAATCGGTCCAGCCGCTTCAAAGAAGTTTAGGAATTTAAAAACGGGCAGTATTTTATAACTAAATTGCATATATACTACGATTAATATGTGGTTTAAATTATATAATAATTATTCGTGGCTAAATAACTAATATAGATATATTTATGCATATAACTAATCGACTGAAAATTCGTCTACAAACGACCTGATGGTAAGTGGTCACTGTTGTCCGTGGATGTCAGATACACCAAGGGCATCACAGACGCTTTGCCGACTGAGAAGAAAGCGGGGGGGAGTCGTATTATTACCGGCTCTCACTCCAACATGTTTGAAACATTTCACGACGGTTCTTGGAGTGTGGTAGCTAGGCCGGCAAAATACTCTACCACCATGCAAGTGACGGGATTAAACTAGGCGGTACAGAGCCCGACGACCTCCAATAGGAGGGACCGTTCGCCTCATCCCTTATTCAGCAGGGAATATAATTTTTTTCTTGTCATTACTCGATAAACGATCAGACCCGCCACTGTGGACTTATAACCATATTTAAAGGTATATCTCATTTAATCCACACAACATTATGTCGGTAAAAGGTTCTAAATTTCTCCTGATGGTGATGGTACTGGTTTGAGCAGTGACAGCCTAGCGGCTTCAATGTCACTGCAAGGAGTCCAGGATCGAATCATAAACGTTTTTAAAATACAACGTCACTTGCTTCAGTGAAAGAAAAATCGTGAAACATTGGGAAACCTGCACTCCTGACAGTACATAATACCAAAGGCACTGACCAACCAGTTGACATTCATGAAAGAGGCGGGGAACTCCCTCGTTACTGGCGCTCCGACACTGTAACCGAATTCTGTCCGTCAGATACGAGTACAATCGGACAGAGCTGTGTGGTGGTGATCAGCCACCTTCAAAAGACCTATGCTATTTAATGTACAGTGTAAAATATTGTATAAATGTGAAATTAAACTCTTTATAATTAATATTGTTTTATTTACCATGAAAAGCATTTTATTGCTTTCGTGGGTGCATTTATAGACTTATAGAAATAATCATATTGGGTAAGACAATAGGTAACACTATAACAATTGTTTTAAAATGTTGCAAAAATATTATCAACCTAAAATTTTAATATTAAAACCTATAATTTATTTCTCATTGTAACCAAACTGTACATAAACAAAACTGATATAATATACGTACAAAAACACATTACCGTCGTACATCGTACATCGTACCAATTACCAACGACCAGATGTTTTTAATATCCAGGAAGACCTGTTTATACATTAGTTTTATGTACCGTCCCTCTATAAACACACCCACATATATTAGGAACGTATCTACCTTCAGTGCAGGTTTAAATACTTAAAATTTCTAAAAACTTCAAATTTAACAAACTGTAACAACAAACTGAAAACCTTAGTCACTTGAAGTAAAATTATCATGTAATAATTGAAACCTGAAAAACTATTACTCCTAACTCTCCATAATAAATATAAAACTTGAAGGTAGCCATTTTGTTTTACGATAAAATGGTGCATTAGGGTAATTTGAACAGTGATTACACCTATAATAAATTGAAGTAAACTCATTGGTATTTCTATTCCGCAGCGTTACTGTAGCTGGCCGTCGTTGTCATCGGAGCATATTCGTTTATCGACCGCGTTTAGTTACAATTATCATTATCTTAATTACCCCCATACACTTTATTGTTATAAATAATGTAGTAAAGAATATTTTATCACAATTTGTGTGATAAAAATTGCCTTTTTAAGTACCTAACGGCTAGAGAGAGAACGAAACCGTTTTTTCTTAAATAAATAAGTACAATTTGTTTTTAAGAACACGACAAAAATAAATAATATCAATATAATTATAACTAACTGCAAGAAATAAAAAAATTGTACGTACATAAAGGATAGATAATGCGGTTGATTTCAACTTAATAACTTAGTTATGGCGCCCATCGAGCCGTAAAGTGATGGAGTTCGTTGTAATATATTGTAAATCATTAGTATGTAAGGTTAAAACCAATTATAAATTGATTATTTTTGAATAAAATCAAAATTTTGAGTCAGCACGGAAATAAAATAGTTGCGGATACAAATAAAAACTTCTGATAAGACAGAATTAGGTTTTTTTCCCTTAAAACATATTTTAATGCCAATTATTAAGTTAATCGAAAGTCTCACTATTAATAAGAATTGGGCCCAAATTTTAACCAGTCATTGCATGAGAATACTCCACCAAAAAAGAAAACCTGGCTATATTTCCCGAAATAACTATTTAAGACAGTGTTCTATAATTGCAATAGTGCCGCTTAGGGAGTTTATTCGCAACATACAGCGTAATCAATTGGTTCAACATATAATTACATTTTGTAGAATTCGACCTGAAAAGCTGTTTCCTCCACCGACGCTACGTAACAACCATATATATGCTATATAAACAGCTATTATTAACTCTAAGTGCACAATATATTTGAAGAACTATAATTTTTGATTCCTTGTTAAGTTTCACGATTAAAGTGTGCCGTCAAATAAATCAAGTTCCTAAATCGTACAAAGTGATTTGTATACGTAAGCCCACGACATTTAGATTTTTTTAACTCTGTGCATTTTTAACAATAAACATACGTAATAATTTAATAAAGTACTAGTAAGTCCGCAAAACTTATTTTATTTAAATCCAATTAGAAAAGCATTAGAATATAACTATACTAGCTTTAATAATAGTTTATAATATTAGTATCGAAAAATATGTTCTATTTGAGAATTTAATTCTAAACTAAAGATTCTAAAGATGTAAGCCGAAAGCGTTTCCAAAATGGCCGACGCGACAATAGCAGTGGTATAAACTAAAAATATTTTTAAACGAGGAAACACGACAATATCTACCATTACAATGATGTTAGTATTAATGGCGCGAAAAAGGCTACTGACCATTAAAACAATTTTTGAATTGCCATCATCAAAATTTTATAAAATATATTCTTTAAAAAATATAATATCAGAACTCTTACAGACTTCTGAGGAATATATCGACTTCATAATTAACTTCCTACCATTTTATTTATAACAATTAAATTTATTAAAACATCCTAAACCAATTAAAAATCAATATACCAAATTAATATTTTAAAATTAAATATATTTTTCGATTCAATAAAATGTTATAATGAAAAAATTAATAATTAAATTCAAGTTCCTCGCCTCTGGATCGTTTTTTTGACAACAAAGACAATTGCAATTACGAGATACTCAACATAAGAAGCCTTTAACACTATTTAACACAAAATATTTTAATTCTATTAAATAATTGTATTAATAGTATATTTATTAAATAACAAATCAGCGATGATGGGTGACTTCTTTTAGTTTTTGTGAGAAATAAGCCAAGCGATATATGCCACCTATTTTTTACATACGAACAAAAAAAAGTTGTAAAATTCACAAAGCATAACATACAATACAGAAAAGTACCAAATATTCTTGACAAGGTTTTCGACACGCCTCAAACAGTATTCCTACAATTGGATTTAGTCCATCACCAACACTTTGTTGCTACATCACAAATTGCCCTTCGCCTACTCTAAAATAGTTGGATAATGGGTAATAATCTTAAATTACTATCACTGTAAGTACTGTATTGCAGTCTACGGTAATTTGAGAACGGAGCGAGGACTCGCATCACATGCTCGCGGGGCACGGCTGCGACAAACTTCGTCATCTTTCATCGATTTCCATTTTTTACTCAATAAAAGATAACACAATAAAGAAACGATTAAGTTATTCAAAAGTCATATAATTATTAATAAAGAAATAATTGAAGATGGTTAAATAGGCGACTGAAGAGATTAAATAAAAAAAATTGTCGGATTTGTCGGAACCGTCTCCTTCTACAGGTACCTACACTAAATCGTCCCGGCAGCATGCGACTATCTTTATTCGTTAACAACTTTATATACCTGCGATTTACGTAATATATCACCTTTAATTATTACTCAATATCAATATTCCCGTTCGACGGGCATCTACCACATTGCGACCATACAGATTGGTTCTGACATTATTGCCAGTATTACACCCAGGTCTTTTATACACAAAAACCTGTACAACTCCTGCAAGTACCCCAACCACCTTAACGTCTGGTGACCGTACACGTATTTCTCTGTTATATGAAAACTAATCTGAATTCTTGCTGCGATCATTTTAAAAATATATTCGTATATCGCTAATATATAACGCCGTTAACGGTCAACGGATTTATCACCGAGTGGCTACAGTTATAAGAGACACGACTCGCGACCGCGATCTGTTGAAGACGATGGTTTATTTCGAGCCGTAAATCTCGAGCCACGGTTCTGCGTACCGTCCTCAGCGGGGGCATGCTTCGGATGCAGTCCAGTACAAGGATGCCCGTGTTGACTGTGCCTATTAACTGAAGCACGCTAGTTATGCCAGGCAAAAGCAACAGTCGCAAGCGACGCTACTCTAATTCAGTACTATTTTTAAATAAATGAAGGTGCTCGTCCACTAGAGCGGATCGGGGGAGCGCGCGGCGACCGAAGCGCCCCCGCAGCACGTCAGCTACAACGGACAGCCGCCTCCCTACACACAAGACGCTCTATTAACTCGCCGTAGCTACAAGGGCTCCTCCAACAGATGCTTCACAACGGTTGTTATTAACGCAATGCGATATCGCGTTACCACTTAGTAGTTTGACAACTGCGTTATTGACGATAAAATTAATATTTAACACAATGTCTTTTTTCTACATTTTATGTAACGAAGTTCCTTTACCTACATAAATTGGACGAATAGGTAATTTTATCTCGCCAGAGACAATCTCACGCGGTCGAACTGCCAGAGCTAATATTTTGTACTGGAAATTTCTACAAGAAAAAATGCAACTACATGTAGAAAACACGAGAAGCAACCACATCACATTTTGATATTAACAACCATTATGGCATCTGTATAGGGGAAGAATCAAAGGGAACAAAAAGGACAAAATATCAAAGAAAGATTTGGCCCAGGAATAGTGATACAAATTAATTACAAAATACATTAGATGGTGCCTACCGTCGTTTTATTTCTTTACAACATTGCCACTGATATAGGTTCAAAATATTTTGTGGTATGCTGTCACAGCATTGCTGTGAAAGCACTGCTGGGCTCGTAGCTCGAAGAACCAATATTAGTTCTATCACCTATCAGTGGATCGGAAAGAAGTATCCTTGAACCGCAATTCCTTTTAATTAAAGTTCAAAGAAATAATGCTAAAGCTAGGCCGCGTCAGAATATTGCCAATTAGATACAAGCTCGTCTATACATATGCATAAGTCGGACTCCAAAGGGTGACGAATGAATAATTAAGTATTATGACGGAAGATACATCTCCACGTCTTTCTCTGTTGCGCAAAGTAAAGAAAAAGCATTTGTATCACTTCTCCAAGGTGTAGGGATTTAAGCAACTGTTACCATTATGATTTGGTTAGTAACATTATCGTTGTTTTGGTTATTTTCTCTGCAACTCATAATTATAGTTACGGGACGAGCTTCACTGCACCTGATGGTCAGTGACAACACTTGACACAGACAATCAGACCGTCAATTTGAATATAAGTAGCTAATTGTCTTTAAAAATATTAGACATATTTTAATGATCATAAAAATATTTAATTGCACTTAAAATACGTGTAATATTTTTAAAAGCGGCGACAAATGTCATTTTCCTTTTTAAGTACCGATCGAAGGCTTCACGATCCCTAAAGGTTTACACGCTGAGGGGGTACATGCTAGGACAAATACACCAAAATCAGCTTTAACAGTTAAAGAGATCTAATTCAACAATACAGGTAAATGTCCAATTTCAAAAATTCAAATAACTATACACATATGCATCGCAAGACACATCATGTGATTGTCACATCAAATAATTAATAATAACTGACAAATTTGACAAACACAACAAGTGACAGGTCGTACATTATTAATTATTCTCTGTGTTTTACTAAACCTAATAACTGAACGGTATGAAGCTACACTGTGTCACTTTATAAACGAGGGAGTACAGATAACATAAACAGTACAAAACAAAATTGGTAAAGCTTCAAGGGAAAATAATAACACGAAAACGGGGCACTAAATGGGGTCTTGCGTCATATACAGATTCTTGGCACAATAACAATGCAGGCGAAAAACGTTTACGATAAATAATTTCTTTAAAAATTTTGATAATTGATATAATATAAAATGGATACTGTTAACAATCAGCATATGATAAATGAAAATTTAGAATCAAAATCTGTTTTAAGTTTATTATTTATTATCCGTAGAAACTTTACTAACAGTTGGGACATAAAAATGGATGTAGGAACTACTGTATTTAACAAAAATACATAAAATACAATACACACAATACTCACTCTCATAGATACATTAAACAAATCAAATCACTAAAATGATATTTCTACAACAAAAACATGTACCTAATCGATTTAATTAACTAATGATTCTTAATAAAACTTTTAACAGAAACTATTAATTAATTTATTTATTTAAGAACAATTACATATATATTTATTATAAAATATCAATGCTGATCACACATAGGACAAACTAACCAATTTTTAATAACACCTTTACAATATCTTAACAACTTTTTTAATACTACCTTTGGCAAATAATATTTATTAACTACAAGAACAATCACAGTAATTATAACGGGGCAACACTGCACACAGTACATATGAAGTGACAATAAATAATTATCGAATGGGAATCCTTTCGTAGAGCAGCTCGATAATACTAACGGAATGTGTTATCGGCTAGTTCACGAACCGCGTAATCTAGTGCTTTGTAAAATCACATAAAATCGACCGCCATTTTGACTTTTGTAATACGTTCAAAACCGCATGATAATTATTTGTGCTTCGTTTGTTGGAGCTTCTTAATAACGTTAAACAGTTTCCGTCAATCTGTGGTGGTGTTACAAATCAAATGTAAATTATCTGACTGACAGGCTTTTCATAGCTAACCTATTCTATTGTGCCGTTTGAAATGAGATAGGAGCAGCGTGCTGACTCAGTCCGCATTGGCAGACTCCTACACACCTTGAACAATATTAGAGACATCTCTCAGGAAACCTTACAATGTTTTGCGCCACCGAAGTATGATAGTTACTATGAAATGTGGGAGATGAATTACATATTACATAGAAAAAATATAGACAACTATTGCATTAATTTTATTATAAGTGACAGGATTTGAAAGATAGATATGATCCTATTGATGTATACTCAAAATTTTGTTGAGAAGCATGCGTTCATCCATTTTGCAGTACATATATAAAATTGGAATACACTTAAGTATATTAACGAATAATAATAAGCTGTGCTTATTTTAGTATGTAAATAATACTTAACAAAGCAGTAAGCCGTTCCATGACGCTAAATATATATAATAAATAATCAGATTTTTTTGTGTGTAAAAATTACTTATATGTATATGTTATTGAATACACTACGGTATAACGTGGAGTCATCATAGCCCACGTCATTTGCCCTCACACCTTCCATACAAACTAGTTCCGAAGGACTCGATATTTTACGATACTTCCGAACTTCATACACATATTCAGAAAGGTTTCGTTGGCTCAATACAATTGGCACTACATTACATGATTATCACAGAGAGTATATTAAGTTGTGTGTCATCTTCTACCTACATATACCGTACGTAGAACGTGTACAATAACATGAGACCTGAATTCGATGTCGTTACAGGGAGGTACTCGTGCACTGTACGAAACAGATTAGAATGTTGCCGTCTCACGGCATGGGGTAATCTAAGCGACTAAGTAACATGGCTTTGTCGGCCGCCGTACGAACCATGTAATTATTGGGCACGCGTAGGCATATAATTGTGAAAAATGTTTTATGGAATGTCTCGAGATGGCGGGTCACTCTCCTGTTGGTTTCTAGGATTCATTATTATGTTATTTCCGATATGGTCCAACTGCTTCTCTTTAAAATCCGGATTTACTTACATAACGACAACACCTATCTTTGTGTTATGTATATATTCATCTACATATATTGTCAAATAAATCTAGGACGTACCAACGTGAAATATATTGACGTATAATCGAGCATTAACAGTGCGTATTATCGACGAAAGTATTTATACTAGTAAAAGTTTGTATTGGAATCCAAGTGCAAACGTTGAAATTTCAACGGAAACATTGTTTGTATAATTTATTTTATAAAAGTATGCTGTAATATATTTACATGTATAAGGCTGTGAAAATTCATTAATTTATCTCGACATTCAGTAAAATGGAAAGAATGTTTTAACGGGAAGTATCATTTATAACTGTTATACAATAATGTTTATTTGGCTAATAACTTCACCAGGACAAATCATTAAGTGAATAAATATGTATTTTAAGAAATATTTTTGGAAGTTTTTATATTTTAAGTCATTGTAATCTAAATATGAAATTGTAATTTAAGCTCATACATTAATTGCATCTTCCGGTTTTGATTATTTAAATTCCAAAACACAAGATAATATACTAATATACATATACATCATTGAGAAACTGACCCTGTGAGTTCATTCGCTTCGATATATTCATTGAAATGTTTGGTTAAATTTTTATTAAACCTCTGTATAAAATAAATTAAATTGATATTTTGCTATTATCTATAGCAGGATGCTTTTAATTGCAGAAAATTCATATTTTCTTCCGATGTATACGATAAAACCAACCAAACCCTAAAATGATAAGGAATGTTTCCCTTAATGTATAAAGCTTCATAAAAATATGAGTAACAATTGTTTCAACGACGGTTACAGTCTGAAAAGGAAATGTATATAACATTGAGTACATATCTGGACACACAAGTTTTACTCTTTATATAGATTTATACTGAGATTTGTAAACGAAATCTGGAGACCTAATTTAACATTTTTCTTTGCTTTTCCTTGTTTCTGTGTATGCATTATTTATTAAATAAATAAATATTTATCCCAAAAAAATATTAAGGGAAGCAAGTTTGAGTGAGGGTATCACAGCATGTCCGACGATGTTAGAGTTGAGTTAACTTAGTAATATTAACAATTTAGACCGGTGTTTCCCAACGTGCGGCCCACGCCCCACAAGGGGGCAATTTGATAATTAAGGGGGGGAATTTCAAAATGGACTCGACACGACTTTAACACTTTCGCTCCGGGGTTTTTAAATGCAATGCTAGATATCGGTGACAAAATTTAACAAAAAAAAAGCGAAATCATAATCCTAAAACCTATCATTTATGTTTCTTAAGTGAACAAATAAATTTTTTAATGTTAAAAATTATGCATGGGGGGGCATAAAAATTTTAGAAATGTTACAGTGGGGCATGGCACAAAAAAGGTTGGAAAACACTGATTTAGACGGAACAGATTTCTACCAAAGATATGCTGTAATACAAAAAAGTACCATAGACTATTAAAACTGAGAAAGACTCGCCTCTAACATTAGTATTTTTGTCTTTATGTTTACTCGTGTACTGTTATTTATAACATATTGATACTAAATCCTATATTAAATATTAAATAAATATTGTATTAGATAACAATACCAAATGTAAGATAACGCAATGCGGCACTGCTGTCTGTGCTTGTTATAAAATTATAAGTATATATTTGGCACTGGGTATCAAACATTCAAATTATATATTTTTAAATCGTTGTTTATAAGAATCATATAATAAATTTGCAATAGACTAAATATAATTGGAAACTGTTACATAATTGTAAAAACCATTACTTATCATAATAATATAATTAATTATTACACTACAGTTGAGGTATACTAATTAATAAAGTTTTAATTTGATCAGCCACACATGAAACGGAAACATACATTTAGTAATAACTTTGTGTTATTATAACCGTGAATTTATGAACATAAAAATACGTTATATGTGGGAGTACCTTCAGTTGACAGCACAAATACAGTCAACTGAACTACAACACTTACATGTTAAACTACCAAACGGTATACATCTAAAAACTAATAGACCTTTAATTCTAAACAATGGCTTCCGTATCACTGATAACATGTATCCCGTGCTTAGTCAGGATAAGTTTAACGATATCATTGCAACTCCTCGTCTTGTAGTCCTTACCGTCTCTGTCCTTCAATTTAATGCTCTTCATCTTATCACACAGCTTGCTCACCTCAGACTTACTCTTCTTCATATCGTCCGGCTTCAACTTCCTCACGGCGGAGGCCGAACACCGTTTCTTGACGTACTGCGGCACGTTCCCCACGTTGCTGTCGCTGACCCTTCGCTTGTACGATTCATGATCGACATCCTTGGACAGGTAGCTGTCTAATGAGCTATATGTATTCTCGTCGAAACTTACCTTTTCGTTCTTGGTGGTGTGTTTCCCATCGCTGGTGATCTTCACCGCTTTCCCGGGCACGTAATTTATCGGAACCTTATCCGCGTAAGCCATCTTCGGCTTGATAGGATCCAGGGTTGGACTCACAGAATCGGTCATGGGCATTAGAAAGTTAGATCTCTTGGGCCGTTTCACCGTGACGGTTTCATCGACGATCGAAGGTTTGTCCCGTATAGAGATGAGGATGTTCTTGAAGGTGCGGTCCTCCGGCGACGTCATGGTGACGTCCTGAGGTGATCTGTCGTAGCCGGCTACGATATCGTTCAACAGATTATACTCACTGTTCCGAGCGGCGTGAAGAGAAAGGCTCGGTTAGTTATCACTGTCGAACATTACAGCATTAGGAATTTTTATTGGAATACTAATATTAGTAGGGGCTATGATATAGGACTATGATAGGGATGAAGATGATTTATCGACAAGGTATCAGATGGTAGATAGATCAGATAATATATATAGTTCGTTTTTATAATATTGGATGTGGATTTCCTCTTAGTGCCAGCAAAGTAAGAACATTTTAATGTTATCTAAAAAGGTGGTTGATGAATCAATATTTAATTATACAGGACATTACACTCGTTTAGAGAATCTTGAGATAATAATCTTTACTTTACCACAGCTTAAAAACATTTATCTTTCGTATGCCAGCATTAAGAAAACAAAGGTAAGGACAATCACCCGACTAAACGTAGCCTTTGAAATTTCAATTGCATCTTTTTTCGTCCACCGTACCTAAAGTGTAAAACTAGGATGAAATAAACTAAAACGAAAGTGATAGCCGCTCACGTGAGGCACGGCGCGGCCCCGTACAGCCGGTGCTGTCTGATGTACGCGACGACGTTGTCGTCCGTCAGATATTTGGCGCTCTCGTTCCGCCGCACGAGCCGTCTGATCACCGTGGAGCTTACCTCGTTGGCGATGTAGTTCGTCACGAGGGTCACGTTACTCTGGGGAACGGTGGGGATTGGTGGAATATATACGTATATATAATTTTTAGGATGCGATGGGATTCGTTCGTCTTTAATACAAATTTTAATCGGTCACAACCGAACTGAGACACGGCGACAGATCTTTCCTGTTCCAGGTCGCTATCGTCTACAACCCGTTTTAATTCCTACGGTATTCGTGATGGCAGTAAGGATGTTTCCTTCGACCGACTGCCATCCGATGAAAATTACTCAGAAGTATTATAAACGTGGTCCATTGACGGAGTCTGAGAATCAGTCAACGAACGCCTTGGGTGTTACCGATGTCCATGGGTGGCATTGACCATTCGGCGTCATGACCGTTTACTATGACCAACATGGCCGTGACGACATAACCGCGGCCCACTTAGGGTATTTCATAGACATAAAAAATACATCATTCCATATAGATCTCATCGACACCCGTCGCTGGCCTACCGGTGGTGGCAGATCATCATTAATATAACGCATAATAACACAACATAAATAACATGTGAAAGTTTTATACAATCAGTCTACGAGCCATTTATCATTACAACCCATACTGTCCCACCGCTGGACTCGGGTCTCGTCTCACAATGAGAGGGTACATGGCCATTGTCAGCCGCGCGACTTTAGATACCTTTGTAAACATCAAGGAGAACTCTCAGGTATGCGTGCAGAAATCATTTCCTCACTATGTTTTCCTTCACCGAAATAAGTGATAATTATTTTTTCTTATCAAATATCTATTTATCTGTAAACACCAGATAATATTACACTTCGTTTAAACGCTGACTTGTAATATTAAAAATTACAACGTAGAAAATTGCAAGTGCTCACTTTAAATTAATTTTAATACAATGAATTTCCGCAAAGTAACGCCTGATACTATCAACTATACCAGTGCTCACTTTACAATGCAGCATATATATACATATTTGTTACACAATAGTATATATCGTAACAATTGTAATTAGCGGCTTACAATTTTCACGTAACACGTCACAGTCCCGTCCCACACAACACACCACTCACCCGGTACTTATAAAGCATATCGGACTCGTATATGAACCGGCCGGGGTCGCTGCCCGCGCGCGTCACCACCACCAGCCCGTGGCGGCCGACTATTGTCTCCAGCTGGAATTTGAATTAGACGATACAAACAATAGCCCACTTATTGGAAAATTAAAACTCGTTGCTCAACAGCAAAATTAATATTTTCTGGAATGTTTATTACTATGCTGACGACTTTAATGTTAGATTATATTACATGGCATTCATTTAAACACATTGAGGTCACTTAAGTGCTAATTGATGCGTTCTCTTATAACACACGACAACGGAGTCGTGCTACTTTTAGTTATTATTAGCGTCTACTTATATTACTTACTTACTAAACACACACTTCCTTATTTACTTAACTATCTTAGAAGAAAACAAATCATTTATCCGACAAAGCATAGCACCTCCAACATATCTTCAATGATCTTTGTTTAAACTAAGGAAACATACGATAGTCGTATCATATAAATCAAAATCATTGAACAATTGATTTGACTGAAAAGTTATTGTTTAAAATGTATGCATTACACGTCGCTTCTCTTTAAATTTTCTTATTTATTACACACTAATCAGTAGATCGGTTAGTCTATTTATTGTAAAGATAATTCCCTCGAGGTCGACGGCAACGTTATCCCTGTACATTTGCACTACTCACGTCCTCGTCGGACCAGAGGCCCGGCGTGGCGAACGACTCCAACAGATCAGCGCCGCACAGCAGCTTCACCGTGACACCTTCCTGCCGGTTACCGTTCAGCTTCTGCGCCAGGTTGTCCGGCTCGTCGATGCTGTTCACGTTCAGAATGTCGTCCGGCAGCCACGACGGCGGATCGGTGTTTACCGCGGTTAGGTTCGCGTTGATCGTATCCTGCGCAGACATGTTCAGTACTCGGAGAGGATATAATGATCACCGAAAGCACTTCGCTTTTGAGCATGTTCCGATCTTCTTGGAATACTCGCCTACGATCATCTACAAACTGTAAGCTCAGTATACTTGGTTATCGAGCTTCAAGCTTCAAGTACCCTTCACTTGCACCACCGGTCATGTAATATTGTATTTAAAAATTTTCAAAATGATACAAGTTCGGAAACATCGCAATAGGATCCATCGATTACATCCAAAGATATATTTTCCTACCCACGCCATTAGTTACTTACAGCCCCGCTATGGGACGAAATAAAACTTAAAAAGCATTCCAACTATCAAAAACATTCGTCTTAACAAATCGATGACAAATGAAGATAATAAGACAAAGTCTTTATCAAATAGCCTCGCTGACCGAGTTTATTTTTTTTATTAGTGAGCTCGATCCAAAACTACCCTTACCTGATGATGCTGCAATGAAACCTTAGTCCGGGTCCACCCAGACTGCTGCGTCTCCCACTCCGACACCTTTATCCATCCAGAGGATCGCAGAGCCAGTTTCAACATAGCTATCCTGTAACATATAATGCCTGTAATTACAATTATATTTTATTTACGCGTTTACGAATAGTACTTACGAACGATTACCAAATAAATAATTAAAAACTATCATTATCATACTGATAAATCATAACCAGTTATAATATTAATTACACACACACACACACAATGATTACATGACATTGCAAAAGATAACGCCGCAGTTATTTTTCGATTACAATTGTTCATTAAACCTTGACCTATACAGTCATATGGCGCGATTGCATGCACTTGACGTCAGAACTTTTTAAATTTATATTTTAATAATGAGAAAGAAAACGATGTTTTTGGATGAAATATTGAAAGAATACAACTGTCTTGGCGATTTTGGATTGGACGGGAGCCAATCTGAGAACTAGGTCAAAACTACTTCACATTAATTACATTTCATGTTGTTCAATATATTCTTCTTCATTAGCGAGAATCATAACTTTTCTATTGACACGTAAGTAGCAAATGATTCATATATGAATCATGCTATCCATTACAGTGCAGCCGCTGGATTCAATAAAAATCTATAACCAACCCCATGTAGGACTATGGTTATATTTGAAGTTGTACTGAGTGCCCTTAATTGTTACGTTGAAGGAAGACGCTTGAATCATACATGCAGATTATTTATTTTTTATAACACACAAACACACATAAACGTGACAAGTCTAACCTAATGCGTTGGCGTAAGTGCAATTCTGAAATCCAAAAATATAGTTACTAATACTAATATTATAGAGAGAGTGCTAATTTTGTGACAAAAAGTTTAAAAGATAAGGGCACGATCTAAATGAAACACTTTATGAGTCGTTACACTAGCCGCGTTGCTCTCATCTTTAAACAGCTTTTTTAATTTAATTTTTAAGGCTATTGTTTTTTCTATGATTATAATACTACATAACAACTAGAATAAAATTTCAACTGTTATCTTCTCAATATATTATATTTTTTCCAAGTCCTAAAACATCTAATATCCCTACTTAACTGAAATTACTTGAAACAACCGAATAATCCGAACTAATTTCATGTGTATTTATTATTATTATTATTCATTAACCGTAACAAAAATCGGTAAAATATTATTCATACATCCGTTTCCAAATCGGAAATTTCATCCCCATAACAACCCTAGTTAGTACACAGGACATTATGAAACAACCTTGTGGACTCATCCGGCGTGCATTTCAAGAAATCGATGGGTTCAGTTACTTCGTGTAGTGTTAAGTCGTTTATTCAAACTACTCCAACTCTTCCAAAAAGAATTAGCTGGTGTTACCCAATAAAAGCAATCATCAACAATGCTTAATGAAGCACATTAACGATCATTTCTTTCGTATACAGCCGCCAAGTTGCGGAATCGTTTTTCTGGATTTGTAAACCAGACAATATGTCTCACTTGTTATCTATACATATAATGAACTACTTACTGATCGCTTTCTGTACATTAACGATATATGAAAAAAAAACATTATTAAGGGCCTTTATAAACTAAATGGAACTCAAAAAAATTGTGGTTAGAATTTTTGTCTGTTTGTCTGTGCTAGTAACAAATAAATTTAAAGAAGTAATATCGTTGACACCGGTCTTTTATAAAGTCTACATATTAAAGCCAGTTGTTAAAACAAAATCAGTTAGATAAGATAGTTTTATCTGTGGCTACAATTCATGCAACAATATTGAGAGCCCGCATTGACGGATGTGGACAATCATTAGAATTGTTATCGAGGAAGTCGCTGGCGAAATTTACTGTCGTTTCCTCACCTGTGGTGTGCAGCTACCAAATCTTTCTTCCCGTAAGCATCGTGCACGGGCGACATAATTCCACCTATAATAGTGCCCAATCCCATGGAGTGTATGTAGTCCCTAGCTATTTCTGTAACACGAAAACATTAACATATATAGAGCATTATTTTGTGGAAGAACGTATCAATATGTGTCAGAACCTACTCGAGAGTTTCTTTAACAACATCTGACTGGCAAACAATGCACAACCTAAACAATTGGAACTAGAAGGAAGAAAATATATACACAGAGGTTCTTTGTACTAGCCCATGTAGAAAGTTTAATGAAAAAACATTTCTATATATAGTCCAATATAATATATTTTTAAATAAAAATAGGAATATTTCAATGTATAAGATCCGCCGATTTTTTTACGTACTAAATCACAGTATCGTGTATGGAGGGATAGCATACCTATTCAGATTTGCGTCAGAAACATCGCCCTGTATTTTTTTCAATCTTAATGAAAACAAATGAACTTTGATAAACTTCATATTGCATTTACTATTAAATACCTATTTAAGGTTATTGTGTAACAATATAAAGAGTTTAAGCACTTTTGATAATTTTGAGAGATGAATAAAGAAGGTGTCGCCCTTTGACGTCTGTTATGTGAACATGCCAGGTGTGAATTATTAAAGACAAAGTAGGTGTAAATAAATTCAACACATAGTGCACATTAGATCAATAGCATTGCATTGAAAAGTAGGTCCATGTAGAGTGGTGCTTCATCAGCTAAGTTTCTTTACAACCCTAGTTTTCCATATATATATATATATATATATATATATATATATATATATATATATGACCTGACCTGACCTTTATATGTATGTATATATATTTTTTATCTCTGCCATCAATGACTCTCAACTGGTGTCATTCATAAATTAAGTTATGCTAGACAACAATTCTACCTAATCAACTGATGATATACAATGACCAGGATCATTAACTTAATAAAAGTCTATTCATTTTCTTGAAGTGCCCCATATTTTAAAAACACATACATTTTCATTTTATCAATATCAAGCATCAGCTACATCCTAAATCAAATAATATTTATGGACATTACACGGCCAATCAAATTATTTGTCTAATATTTCTATAACATAAGTAAAATAACACAACAAACTTTAAAATGTGTCTGCATTATTTGGTGATGGTAAAAAAAACTGACTGAAGAACTGAACTGACTGATAGTTAATGATATGACTGATAGTGATACTAAAGACTGATAATTAAAACTACATGGAAGAGGCTTGTTTATGTTTTATTTTGAAATAAAAATACTTGCATGTCAAATCAATCATTAAATCCACAAGTTGGATGGGAAGATTTAATGCACAATTGAATATTAAAACAGTAGGATAAAACTACACACATTATATCTACAGAGCACCAGATTATTACTTATTTTATATAATTATAACATCTTTTTTGTGTATACTCTAGAAAAAGCAGTATTTGTCTAGTGATTTAAACACAGGCCTCACATGCGTGGAAGACACAAGTTCTAATTCTGCACACACCACAAATGAATTATCACTCTTTTTGGTGAAAGAAAACATCACAAGGAAACATGCAAACTTGAGAGTTCTCCATAATGTTCTCATAAGGTATGTGAAGTCTGCCAACCCACACTTGCCAGAGCAGCATCCTATAGCCTTATGCCCTATCATTTTGAAAGATGGCCCGAGCTCAGGACTGGGACAATAGGTGTTGCAATGATGATGTTAATAACACACTAGAATCCACACATTAGGATTCCCCATCTAACACACAAAAGTCAATCTTGACTATATTACTATTTTACAAAGTATTATTTAAAACTATTGCTCAATTCTCTGGATTTTAACACCTGTAATGCTATGTTGGCAACATAACATAATAGATTTAATAATTCTATGGAAATCACGACCAAAGATTATATAAAATTAATGTGTTTTGATATATACCTTGTAAATATGATGTGTATATTATAAAAACTTACCAAACATTCTTAAATGCATATAAGTTGGCGGGCTAAAACTGCCGCAAGCCATCAATACTATTTTTCCCTGAGACATTTTGATGTTGTTCACTACACTATATTTAAATTTGTTTTCATAGTAGTCTCAACACACTGCACACTGCTCACGACTCACAATTTTGATTCTAAATTCTCGTGATTGATGAAACAAGAATGGAATGAAGACAAGAAATTATAAACTATTGTGTGTAATAAAATTATTTCACTGGCTTGCAAAAATAAAAAAAACAAGTTTCAATAAAAAATTACACACGCAAAATCTTTATCTGAAAAAATATTTATAGTATTTCTCATCTCTACATACACTTCTGACATACAGAGAGCATAGACTAATTAGAGGACAAGTGTCGCAATCAGGGTTGCCAATACCCATTTTACCAGTTCCCCGAAAATCAAAGCGAAATTCCCCACAAATTCCCCACGCGTAGAAATAAATGAAAAAATTAAATTAATGCAAATTTTATACATTTTTGTTAGGGCTTTTGCCATACCGTACATGACAGTACTTAACATTTTTTAGGGGATATAAATTTGAAAATACCACACTGTTTTTATTATTGTCTCTATTAGTCAATAAGAAAATTACTGCATATCATATGTGTAGTCTGTTTTTGTTTGCTGTTTTAATATTTTTTAGGTCACTGAACTTGCTCTCTACTGATGTGATAGTGAAGCACGCGGAGGCACGAGTAAAAATTGCATCAATATTTTTAAATTTGGAAACAAATTTTGCCCTGCGGCGTTTTTAAAGCCGAGTATTTTTCCCTATTAGCGACGGGAGTGGTTCTTGGCTCCTACCATTCCTCCCTTTGAACCACGCCTGGTGATGGTAGACGGTACATTTTCTCCTATCATCGAGAGTCGAGTTCAATGAATGGGTCAATATAGTAATTACTTTTAAAATTTACATAAAAAATATAGACAAAAGCAAAATACAAATGATTCATGGAATAATTTATTATTGTCACATTGCGTCTGTAAGACGACGCTGAGCGCGTAACAGAAACAACGACATACATCAATTACATGTACTTATATAACTAAACAATTTTTAAGAATAACAATTTAAATATTTTTTATGCATTTCAAGTCGAACCTTGGGATAATGGAAACTTAATAAATTGGAATATTAAAGAAAAAAATAATCATTAACATGCTACTTGTTCCACACTAGGGCACCCTATGTCGTGGAATGACATTCGACATTACACTGCATAATTACTTTTTATTTGTACGGTATTTATAGTAAATTAAATAAAAAGTTGCCATGTCAAAAAAAATATTACGCTTTATTCAGATAAACGCTAGAAAATCTTAAAAGAGAAACAACAAATAAAAAAATTATAACTACAGTTTTATCATACTGATACAAAATAATAATATTTTATAAATGTACTACTTAATTGCTCAAGGTGACTGAATAAACTGTATTTCTTTTAAATATAGCAGTAAAACTAGATATTGGAATGTATGTGTATGAGTACACAATTTAAATAATATACAGAAGTATTGAATTAAACCTAAGATATTAAATTAGAATGTAAACTATTAAAATAATTTAAAATATGTGAGCTATTAAATTAAAAATAATCATGAGCTTGGATTACAATCGTGTATAGACCATATTAAAGATAAACTGTCTCTGTTCGGTTTGCATGCAACAAAGATAACAATCAACTTATGCGTGTTACAAGTGCTCATAAGTGAAATAAACTACGTCTATGTTACTATCTAAGTCTGCGATAACGTTTTCCGAGCAGATTTTGTAACATGTTCCTGTTAACGTGAACATGGAGCCTTTCAAAACAACATTAGGATATCAATAACAATCTAATTTTTCTTTGGAATAAATATTAATAACAGGATATTCAAGATTTAAAGCACAGCCATAGGACAAAACTATTAAATGCGGCTATAAGAATGTCTTATATAAAACTAAAATGAATTGCTGACTTATATTATTTAACAGCCTAATACACACTTAATTGAAAGAAACTTGGTTGAGTTATAAATATGTTCTTGAAACTTAACTTCAAAATGATAACTTAAAAAGAGTTATAGATAAAGATAAAAACAAAACTTAACGTAAAAAGGTTACACACAAATCATGATTTAACATAACCCAATTTAAACTTAATATAAAAATAATCATCTGGTTAAAACTAGTTTTTGATGACAAATAACTAGTCTACGATCCATTGTAACTTTAGTTTTTGTTGACAATTTTTTCTATGTTCTATTAGAAGTTAGTCACGATGTCCTAAAGATTAGGTTATGTTGAACCAGAATAGTGCTGACATGCAAGCACGATCTGTTTATACGCAAATGTTTGTTAGTTTAATTTTTACAATTTTGTTTCAATAGTTTTTATAAAACCTGTACTAGATGAGATCGTAGCACTGATAATACTAGCGCAATGGAAATCATAAGAATTTTAAAAGGTAACATTTTTTATTTACTGTTACATTACAAATACGTAGTCTGTGAAATTATTTTGATAGCTTGCAACTTAAGATCTAGATGTGCTAATTAATTTTAAAAGTAAATAATTTCTGCTTCTTGTTTATATTTCCCACCAACTTTTAAATTCGATATGTTTTATACATATTGAAATTGTCAAAACTCTTTATTCGGTACCACGACCTCTTTTATACGTTAATGGGTAGAAGCGAATCAACATTAAAATATTTCATTAGCACACACGCACCGCACAGCTACGTGGAGCTTTATAGTACTTACATTTCCAGTTTAACCTTCTATACATTGAAACAATCTAGAGAACAGCGTTACATCACCATTATACATTTTCTACAGATATATAAAATAGTACAAAGGTCGATGCACTAAGTCAATACAAAAAACTACATGATCGTTATGTATGTATGTATTGTCTTTGAATGGGCTTTGGCTAGTTATGGCAGTTATAGATAACACGGAAATGAAATGACATATTAATAACGATCACTTACAGGTGACACAACACGTTAACGTCATTTATTGTAGTTAGATACGTTTTTGATAAATTAAAATAATTTATGACGTCACAGTAAGCTTTAATTTTTTTTATTTGCAAGAGTACGAAGTATTTTCAGCGAATTCGGCCAATCTACGATGCTGGTATATTTTGCGGAAGGTAAAAGATTTTATATAATTATAAGCAATATTATTAATGTCATGAACTTAAAGTATGATTGGTTCTTATATTATATTCCAATTAACTAATATTATGTGAAATTTCAACTTTACCTAGTCGAAAGGGGCAATTATGGTTGCTCTGAGCTGATTCTTTTTTTTTTAATTATTTCTATAAAATAATCACCCTTTTAATAATATTTTCATTTTTCTACAATTAAAATATATACTGATAGTGTTTATTTCTAGTTTTACATTGTACTCTTTTTCACCTAAAAATTATAACGAAAAATTATAGTGTACTTTCACAATTTAAAAATAAAGAATAAAAATTATATGAATTAGTTGCACTTATTTTTATGTCTTTTTTGTATTTTTGCCTTTCATAAAATTCACATTGCAACAAACATACAGACAAAAAAAGCATCCAAAACATGTCAGTCTGCGGTAATAACGATACACACATGTTGAACATTCATAAACACGCAGACGAATTTCTCACTTTCGATAGATTTCAAAAATTATAATTTACTGAAACAATTATCTGAATTGTGTTGTTAAGAGTCAGCGGTCTAACGAGCTTTATGTATACCTATAATTATGTTTCACATCCCGTAAATATCAAAATTTAACTTGTAGGCAGTGATAAAGAATGCAAATACACATTCGTTGCATCTTTGAAAAATGCAGTTTGAGATGGTACAATAAGCAATATCTCGGACATGCTACACATAAATATTTTTAACAAGCTTATACGTACTCGTAGTCGCATACAAGTAGGATTCGGCATGCTACGGTGTTGCCATTGTCGACTGCCATATCTGCTGGTCGGTCTGAGATAAAGTCTGCACCCTTTCCTTCTCTAAAGATGGGTCGCTTCAGATGAAGGCTTAGAGGCCACAAGGCCAAAGCCAACTCGGGTGGTGTTTAGTGGGTAGGCCCCTAGGTTTTTCGGGAGTCCCACATAACCAGCGCAGCCGGCTGCGTTGGTATGCTAGGAGCATTCACCCCCCCCCTCCCGCGCTTTTCCGGAGGGTAGCCCATTTTCCATCTTCTGGGCGCAAAAAAAAAAAAAAGATAAAGTGAAGTTGCCGGGGGTCGGCCGGCGTTATAATCATCGATATACTAATAACATTTTTAAATTAATCATCAGTACCGCCGCCTACTTCACAGCCGTGGCGGCGGCGGACGCGGTCGTTCCATATTTGAAATAGATAAATCAAGTTGTTTAACGATTAAAAAATAAAATTTATCAACGAAACGTTTACAAATAATATTTATAATATTTACAACAAATTAATCCGTGTAAATTTTGCAGACTCACTGTCGCATCGATATTGTAAAATCGATATCTCGAAAGTTAGAAATTCACATTCGATATTCTAAGCTGGCTGACGTATACGATACACATAATACAATATGTTATCAATAAATGCACCGATACAGGTCCTTTACTACATAAACGCTGATCGAAACGTCCAAACGGGCCGGACGCGTCGCCGTCGCGGGCGCGGTCGGCGGAGCGCTCACTGGAACACAAATCGTCGTTTCGATAATTAGCATTAAAACACAACTTATAGGTAAAGAATATTATAGTATAGATGAGTACATGAATGACAAGGATGCCTGGACAAAATTAGTGTCGAAACCAGCTCCGCACAGGTTTAATCTTTTGTAATTACCATGTGTTATTTAAAAGATGTGCTGAGGAGTTTCTTTCGCTGTTTCTTCTTCTCATTGTTAAAGCACCTTTTCGAAACGGTGGTAGAAGCAAAAACTGACGTTCATAAGTGTATTTACTGAATACCTATATGATTAAATGATTTTGAATTAGAATTTGAATTGTTTCAAATGACCCCGAACCCTAGGCCGCGGGAGCCCTGCCCGCCCGCGGAGTCCAGGGTCCCGGAGTCGATTCCCGGACGGCAGAGGTTCGACCCCGGGTCACGGTCGTTTCTGTTGGTGCGTCTTCAATGATTGTTTTCAGTTACAGGCCCCATTGTGATTATTTTCATAAATGTTTGTTTTATCGACACATCTGTTTAAGTGTGTGTTAAAATCGAGCAGATGGCGCTGTAGTCATGTTATTAACGGAATCAGTTTATATTTAATGTATTGCAGAATAGCCTGCATCGAATCACCCAGATACAATTATTGTGCACCGTTGCTATAAGGAAGCGAGCATAAACAAGTCGCTCAGCAGTGACATAATCGATGACAAATATATCAACGATTGATTGATACAAATATTACAATATTCGTCGATGGCATGACCACTATACCATCCGCTTGGGGCCGGCCACCGGTAGCCCTAACGATGCTACCGTCAGGAACCCTGCTTTAACGTGCTTGCCGTATCGGGGCGGCCTAGAATACTCCCCCCGATCCCGTGCTGGCAGGACAGGGTGTCGTAAGAGGCGACAGAAGCCGGCATGCTTGGTGGTAGGGCTTCGCGTAAGGATAATATTATCAGTATTGTTATTAGTAATATTGTTACTGGTATTATCATCTTTCTGTGAAACCTACCTGGCTAGCTACCACCTGCTCGAGTCAGCCGCGAAACGACTCATGTTCCGGCTGGGGACTCGAGAGCCAGTTCTATCTTTCTTACTTTCTTCTCATTTCCGGGCCGACAACGCATCGGTGATACCTTCGGTCTCACTGATGTCCACGGCCGACGGTGACCACTTACCATCGGGTGGCTCGTCTGCTCGTTTGTCGGCTATTAACATAAACAAAAAATAAAATAAACGTTTAAGACATACAGTTTCCGGGGCCGTCGATGAATCCGGTGTTCGCGTCAGTGAAGTGCAAACTATATTGACAATTTATTGCGTTTATCAGTGTCGAATAAATACCTTTATCTTTGGTCGAACGGACAATGTCAGTTTTTGTATTAACCGTGTGGCTGCGCCTGGAAATAACATTAACTCTTTTTATTAAGTATTTCACGTTTCATTATTTTGAAATCATAACACTGAACAACATGGCTTTTTCTCCTGTCGACCCCGATCGATGTAGAAAATCGGTGGCTAGGAACAGAACGGTACGTACCTACGTCACGTCAAGTTATAGAGTGTTAGAACGAAAGAAAACATATTTATTTCGCCATACCACCGTAACTAATACATTATACGTCGCGCAGCGCCCACTCAGCCCGCGCCGCGGGACCGCGTTGGAACCACGGCTGCTGGTTTCCACCGCGGTGCCCGCGTGTGCGCGCAGCCGGGGGAACGTTAACGCACGTGCGACACCACCCTCACCGGTGAGCCGCCCGAGCCCGCCGACCCTGGTGCGCGGCTCCAGCAGCAGCAGGTACACCGGCACCGCCGTCAGTATCATCAGGCAGCCCACGCCGGTCTCCGCGGGGGACGCCAGCGCCGGCACCGCCACCACCAGCACCGTGCACGTTATGTACACCGCTGCAGGACACGCTCGGTTCGTAACATGTCTGTCGTGTCGATACGAGGGCTCGTGGAAATTCGTTAAAATAATGAAATAACTTGCAAGCA
Source organism: Megathymus violae (assembly GCA_003671415.1). Taxonomy (NCBI): domain Eukaryota; kingdom Metazoa; phylum Arthropoda; class Insecta; order Lepidoptera; family Hesperiidae; genus Megathymus; species Megathymus violae. The sequence goes on along the minus strand of PDGT01000066.1, from coordinate 239,141 downwards.
ACGGCGGAGACACGGATTTAATTCACTACTCGTGCCTGCGTTGTCGATCTAAAATTGAAATCTTAAATTGAAAATTGTTCGGTTAAGAATGTTCTAATGTGGAAGTAGACTATTATTCCCAATTATTTTCATTATTAATAATTTGTTGCATTTATTAGTAGTGGTATAAAAATAATACACTATTTTCTTTATTATTTATTAAACTTGTTACAGTCAATTTTATATCAAATTTAAGTTTTCGGTTGAGCTGCCGATTGTTTTCATGCTGTTACGAGTATGTTCAGTCAACATTATATATCATATTTACTTAATATTTAAAAGTATCAATTTCTTAAAACTAGTCGAATATGACAAACATTTTGATTTTAATATATAAGTCACGGCATCTTAACGACCATCTGTGGGCTTTTGACAAGTCTTATCCACAGAGTAGGTAATTGCTAATTAACTTAATAAATCGATGAAGGTAACTTTTCTTAACATCTCGAAGAAATACAATCATTAGGTAGAATTATTCCTATTTTGACCACAATTCGGTACTGGTAATAACAAATACGGTTATAGCGCCGAATTAAATTATTAGGTATACTATTATCTGATTGTCATTCCAAGTTGCCGACTGCTGTCCTTTCGCTTGGAGAGCGCTTATCAACTCCATCTCGTCAGTCACGGTACCAACCTCGGAGGATTTCATGCATTTAACATTTATTTAATCTGAGAAGTCTATTAAGAATAGATTCGTAAGGTCGACGTTAATGACATCGATACGATACGACCAGATAGATTCAGAATCGATTTTTCTTACTGATATGGGCATTGTAAAAGGTGTGCAGACCACGTGATTAAGTAAAGTAGCTTCTGCAATTGCTGTTTTGAAAATATTGATCGGAACGCCGAACGACCCGATTTCCCATTTAAATCTATTTATTAATGTTGATTACAAGGGAACATTCATAAAATAAACAAAAAGATAAAACTTTATGCGTTCCGGTTTTGCCGTTAGACCAGGGAATTAACTGTTGTGAAACCAAATTCATTAGTTAACATAATTGTTAATGAATTACAGAATGTTGTTTTAGTTTTCCGATTTAAAAACTTAGAAAGAAGATTAGATTCAATTACCTCCCCGTATTAATCATTTTGCATCTGGTAGCACTGTCTCCAATCCGAGAACAATTTATAAGTATTTAAAATGAAATCGCGCGAATGTGAGCGATCTCGACAATGACGCGGCCGCAGCACACTCCAGCGCGGTCTCCGCCAGCGTCGGTGTACTCGACTTACGGTTGGTACAATGTACAGTCAGGAACGGTCGCAGCCAAAGACTCGAGGGGAGGGATAATATCAATTTATTAATCTATGTTATTAACAGTAATATATGTCGAGGTGATTAGACTACATATAGGGACTATTAACATAAGAAAAAAACTTTAAAAAATTTAAACAGGAAGTTATAAATAAATAAATAATTAAATTTTCGTAAATTGCCCAATTTTACAAGATTTGTTAATTTGACATATACGCTCGGTATGACCCCTACGCTCCTCCCCTCACTCTCACGCCTGGGTATAAGGCGACATACTACTCGCGCCAATAGGCGCACAGCTCACGACTAGCCTACGCGGCTCCGACGTGGTGCACGCTGGCCTCCAGGTGGCGGCGCAAGCGTCTGCGAACGCGGCAGAACCTGGCTCCGCGGGCGACCGCGTTAACGGAACGATACATCAGGAACGACGTGGGTGCGCGCGACATCGAAGTGCATTTCATCGCGGAACATATGGTCGAACATGGCCCGAGACTACTATGGACCACATGACCCTAGAGACCCGCAGTGCACCACCACAACCGCCGAGACAGCGGTGGCGAAGGTAGACCCAGTGTCATTGTTGTACTTACTCGCGATTCCAGCTCATCTAATGAATCAATTCAGTACAGTTCATTTGTCTGACTCCGTTTAGGGTATAATCGCGAAACAGAGCTCATGACGTCCACGTCACCCTAATAGTCTTTACCTACCAATACGTCAACTTATTTGCTTTTGGTCGTGCGGAACCTCGTAGGACAAATCTTCATAGGTCCTTGGGAAATTAATTTGGATCCTAGACGTTAGTGACACGATAACTGCCAAACAATGAGTTCACAGCATATTTACTAAGGCTATATATTTATATTTGCTTGCTACAGACTAACTCGTGTAGCCCACTAAGATATACAGAGCGGGTTCGATCTCGGGCGGAGCAGACATTTACTCGGAATAAATACTGCGGGGAGTGTATGAATGTTTATAAACCATCATTGGCTGTATAACCATTGGTAACGTGCGCTCACCCGGAAAGATGAGGTTGACTTTGATGGGTCTCTCCAGATTGGGCTGCGTGTACCGCAGCACGGGCAGACAGACGACAGCGGCGCCGATACTCAGCTGGAATTGTATATATGACTCTTTAATATGTAGCATTACCAGATGTCTGGATGGATGGGCGTTCCAATTTTATTTCAAGGAATGCTTTAAGTCTTTAAGGTTGAACACGTTTCGGTAACACACTATGTCATGTATCGTTCGCAACTGTCCAGTAATAATATACTTTAACTAATAAGAGAGGGTAGGAGATACATAGTTATTAAAGTAACCTCCATGTCTACAAAATAAATACGTAACACATAATTTTGTATTATGACGACGACAGTTACCCAAGTGGCGAAGCCGACGTAGTTGATGAGCGCGTAGATGTCGGAGACGGTGAGGTAGAGCAGCGACAGCAGCGCCACCGCGAGCACCGCCGCGGCCGGCGTCGACCGCGCGCTCACCATTGTCAACATCCCCGGCATCTGTCCTTGTGCGGCGCCCGCGTAGAACAATCTGATTCGGATCATAACTTGTAGAGAGGTAAATTGGAAGTCGTCGAAGCACTGAGTTGAGCAGGAGCGTCCATGGTCACTCCATCTATTATTGTCACTCATATCACACTGACTGATGATAAAATTACACTCGGAAATTAATACACTTTTTAAAAACCACATGTACGGATGGTACGAGACCACAGTAATCTGACGGATGCGATAGCTCCAACTCGCACGATTGAACAACTTTTAGTGTTACTTAATACATAACAAAACGCATTGACGCACCTTGACGATGTAAGAAGCACACCGTTAACGGCCCCGAACGTAGAAGCAGCTACGAACAGTGGTATACAGAGCGCGAACCAACCGAACAATCGTTCAGCAAACGTCACAGCTACCGCTGCGGACCCTAATACCTAGAAGAAACAGCAAGAATCATTAAAAAAAAATTAAACTTAAAGTTTTGCAATAGAACTTTAACTTTTGACTCCAAGAAAGCTTTTGATAGAAAATCTACTTAAATAATTTTAAACAAACCTAGAGATGTTATACTAACGTATAGATCTATAGTGTTCTTGTAGTTTATGAGCCTTAAATTGTAGCAAAATTTAGTTATTTAACCGTAAATGGAATATTTATTATTTAATCGGTGGGAGTTTATCAAGGACTAAAATTAGGTCTTAATTGTAAATCTCACCTCTGTAGGCGACAGCGTAGTATAAAACGCAACGTTGGTAAAGGTGTACACGATGGTGACCAGCGTACAAGAAATGGCAATGGCGCGAGGCAAGTTCTTGACTGGATCCTTCAATTCTTCAATAATAAAGTTCAGATAATTCCTAAAAAACAATCATAGGAATTATCTTATTTGTATATTGACTTACGTAGATGGTACCTAGATGATAGTGACCACGCCTAAATGAAAGATCTCTTCGGTTCTCGACCAGGGCAGATATTTTCATAGATATTCTAGTATAAAATATAAGTATAAATTAATCATTTCTTTTAAGAAAATGGTACTCTCAACATTTATATTTACACAACGTTCTACTGGATATGTATATTTTAAACATCTTTTGAATCATAAAAAAATTACATTAGGTGTTATAGTTGGTAAGAACCAATTTAGAACATTATCACCTACCATCCATTGTAGGCAAACAGTCCCGAGTAGAAAGACAGTGCGATAGAGGTCACGTCGTTTGTGGTCCCTTCGAATGTGAAATGTTCCACTTTTCCTGAAATTAAATATATGTGTCAACAATTAGCAGTCATAGTCTGGAGATGTGAAAGTTGGTCTTAACACGATATGGTTTGAATAATGCACGGACTTCTAATTTACAAATTATGCGCGAAGCATATTGAATAAGTAGAGGAAGTGCAAATCAAACGATTTAATTAGTTTTGTAAAGGTAAATTAGATAAATCTATATCTATATACATCAAGTCAGAATATTCTCGAAGACTCTCAAGACCGGAAGACGCTATAATACATTTATCTTGCTAGAATGTTTAGCCAAACGTTTCAAGTACCTTTTCATATAAATTAAATGTAATCGTAGCGCACCGGATTGCCGCAATCATCTAATAACCAGTCGCCGACGCCTTCCCGATACGGAGGAAGCTTGTTAGAACATTTTAAGACGTTTCTTTTGAACCATATGGAGAACGCTGCTCTTTTGTCAGCGACAGACAGCGCACGATAGACAGTAGAACCAGTGTGACAACTAGTCAGGGAGTTAAGGAATAATAACCACGTGTACAATTGACGTCGGGATCGAGTTTGATGGTCCAGTTGGAGTCGATTTGCCTACAGCGATGGGTTCAATTTGCAAGTAAATTGATTTATTTCCTTGCTTTTGTTAGACTTTCTTCGTACTTTCATCTGCATAGCAATGTATGTTAAGGATTTATCCTAGAATATCATTGATATGCAGAATGAACAGCGTGGGAGAAAGCACCGAACCTCGGGGACCATCAGCATTAATAAATTTAGTGTCAGGGCGTTGACAGGTAGACCTCTCGGGCAGGCCGTAGAATGGTAGCTTCGATAGAAGTGCTCTGTGCCAGACCCGATCAAACGCCTTGGCGATATCTAGGCTTACAGCCAACGCCTCTCCACGATTCTCAATGGTATGGGTGAGATATACCAAGATATACCAGCTGATAGACCATGACGGAAGCCATGCTGCCTGTCGCAGATCAACTGGTGTTCCTCGAGGTATTCGAGAGGCTGGGTGTTTATAACACGTTCCATTATTTTTGAAAGAAGGGAGGTTATTGCGATGGGTCTGTACTGTCACCTTTTTTGGGAATTGGGTGCAGGAGAGCAACCTTCCACGAAGACTTTACCTACACTATAGGAGAAGGAGAATAGACGCATCAACGGCGGACTCAGCTCGGGAACGCACTATTTTAACACCTTGGCGGAAATTCCGTTTGGGCCACTCGACTTCTTGACGTCGAGAGACAAAAGAGCTCGTTTGACATCTTTCTGCGTGAAACGTATATCGAACATTGAGTTCTCACAGCGCGGGATAGAAGGGATAGTAGGCGGTGTGGCCTCGTCATTATCAGTTATCTGAAGTATCCTAGCGTCGTCTAATCTAGTTAATATTTAATAGCGTATGTTGATCAAAATAATCACTGATAGTGTAGCAGCTTAAACGCAGCACGGAACTTCCAAGTTATGCACACATGAGAGTTCTCATTAGTACTCACCAAGGTGTGTGAATTCTGGCAAACCGCACTTCTCTAGTTAGGCTAACAGTTTATTTAAACAGATATTGGAATTTGTTTTCACTGTGAGAGGACACCTGATCATTACTGCTATGATATATGCACAGTCATCAGAATCAACATCATCACAACCCATTAAAAACCCTTTGATTCAACTTGGAAACGGTTGTCAAATGAGTGGCGTTAAGACACTGAGCATATGCAAGTTCAAAGTGTTAAAAACTATAATTATAATAAAACACCTGCTCCTGGAATCACTCTTTTAATTACGAACACTTAATTAATATCTTCTTAAATAATTAACATATTTAATGTAATTTTAGTGTCAACAATATTATTTTTTTATTTCTTTTCTTTTATGACATCTAATGACAATCTTTACTTTTCATTTTTCTAAACATATATTTATTAACCCTTTTAGATAAACCTATTTTACATAAAAAAAAATAGTTACCTACTCATATACATTTTCCAGCTAACTTAATTATACATGATTTTTCAAATAACGTTCTCAAACACATAGTTTAGAATATGTCGACGATTACAAAATTGGACATCGGAGTAAAAGTTGTATTTCAAACAATACTCTTGGCGATCACTAACTGTATGGTTATTTTAAACAAAAGACTTGGACCTGAGTTTGTAAAGACAAATGTCCTCTGTAACCATGAGAGCAAAAAAATATCGTCTTCCAAGTACTTTGACTTTCGGAAAACCTATTTCTAATTAAAAAAAACAGTTCGACTCTCACCTCTGCACAGCTGGTAAACTCCAGCGGCGATGATAATGAAAAGAGCCAGCAGCTTGGCATACGTGAACCAGTCTTGCACACGCGTCGCCGCGCGCACCGACCAGCAGTTCACGAACGTTAGCAGCACTGCAACGAACAGCGGACCTTCACGCACTGCTGGAGCTGGACTTATCGATATGGATGGAGTTATTACAAGCTGCTATACAGTTTAGTATGACAACTCCTTAGCGGCCCAATGCACTGGTTCTCTTCGTAATTGAGGCCGAGAGCTCATCACCGAATCAGCGGTGAGGTTGATTTGTGGGGTTACCACTAATTTTTCCACGTATGTGCCAGCCCTAGAACAAATCGGAGGCGTCATCCGAGCTTAATTAGATTATCCGTCGCTACCTCCGCAAATGTGATGTCACTCGCCTTAATTTTTAATAGGTTAGTGTGATATACCTTGAAATGCTTTCCTTCTTTATTTGCACGGGCTTAACTCTTTTCCATTCTGAGAGAAAATCCGATACGTGAGACAATTGTGGGTTTAGTAAAGTAAACATTTAATAAACACTGAGTGACATTTGATCTCCTATGCGTAATACAAAGCGTAGGACTTATTTGAAATCTACGCCTTCACCACTACGGCGGTACCTTGACACTTCATAGATACTACGACACCAGAACAATTCAAAATATTATCAGTTATTGGTCACGCTTAAGGTACAACTAAACGTTCAGTTGAACGATCCTCTGGTTCATTTTGCAGGGTCGTGTGCATCCCATGAATTAACGTCATCGTTGTAGGATCATTCGTCTGTCTGTCTGTCCGATGTGAGCCTGTCATACATTTGTTACCAAATCTATTGGACTGAATAAAATAAAATCGTATACATATGTATGTCGAGTTACGATGAGCCAATCACAAATGAAATCAGATTTTGTCAGTAATTACATTTTCAAGTAGTTAACAAGAAAAACCTATTCTAAATGTAAGTCTTCAAGTGTTCATTGGAAATAGAAAATATAACAATTTACAATGCTGAACTGTCACCGACGGGACTCCGACACTTCAATGGTTTATTGTTATGAAAGTTTGTTTATGTAAATTACGCTTTATTTTTTTTTCTTTATTTATCTGATAATAATCAAAGAAAAAAACAATAGCCTTAAATATTTAATAATAAAAAATGTCTAAATATAACAGTGACGCGGCCAGTGTATCCGCTCGGCCGGCGGACAGCTGGCAGAACGTGTTTCCTTTAGACGCTGCTCCTATTCGAATCAATTCTAACTTATTCATCGGACCCGGTTACGGTTTCGAATATACTTTAATTTCTGATATCCGATAGTTTCGGTTACGGTTACGGAGCTCTGTGACATCCCTGAATTGTACTCACGTATACAGCACGCCGCCAGTAATCTGGTGGCGTCTTCGGGAGGGTCGCACTCGGGGAAGATCGGCCTCAACACGTACACGCTGAAGGTCAACGCCACGATAGCCTGTTGACGACACTTGTGGATAATGAGGATGCCTATTAAATATTGCAGCTGTAAAAGGTAAGTGAAAAAAAGTAGAAATTTGTGCGGTTTGATATTGTCGTCCATTTCGAATGTGTAACAGACAGTTTTTGTTCGGAAATATTATCGTTAGGGTTGCCACCGTAGATACTTTATAATCTTGTTGTACTTTATTTTGATAAAACGTATCTCATACTTCATGAGGGTAATAAAGGAAGTAAAAATCCTTTTTATTTTCTATGGTTTATTACAAGGTTCAACTGTTCCATTCGTGTAACCACTTTTGAACGTGAAACGTCAATGTCAACAGCACATACCAACTTGTCATGCGTGTTGCTGCTATTGAATAACAAATATTAACTATTTTATATATACATATATACTTGAGTCTACATACAGACCGTAAAGATATTCACTAGTAACAATTAGTTATTAGTTAGACGAAATAAACAAAGATATATATAAGTAAAATGGCAGGACAAATAAATAATACTTTCTTTATAAATGTACTTTATTTGTTTTTAAAAATGACGGTAACTCTAATCACAGTATCCTTTCTAATTTCTCCTTTTCACATAGATAGACACGAAACTGTCTTTTATAAACTAAATAAAATAATTTGCCATTAAAACAATATTTCGAACCTTGGTAAATTTTGTCTCTTCGATACCTACCTACTTAGAAAAAAATCTATCGTTTAAAATAGACATACTATTAGGAGAGCAATAAATAAAATTTTAACAGCCTGGCTGCAGCCACTAACTGAACTGAAATGAACTATGAAACCCACTCCTACGACAATGCGAGTACTATTTCTAATCGAAAGACGTAGATTTTCTAAAACGAAGCGAGCGCGGGTTACTGATAATTCATATAAAGTACTACTATCTCGATTTTCCGTTCTTGTTCAACAGCGGCTTTACAATAACAACAATTAAAGAAAAATATATAAAGAAGATAATGTTCTACTGCCTTGGATTACGACTGAATCTACATATACATATATAATATACTCACATAACGAAAAAGTTAATATTTGCGCCACATACGACCTGAAGTCTGGAGACATCCTCAGAGATGTTAGGCATTAAACGTTACATTTTAGATAACATTATGTATGTAATACTCTACTACTTTTGTTAAAAAGAACAATATTCACAGTTTTAATACTAGGAATACGATTTCTACCTTTACTGAGGTTTCAGATACAGTACCTAAAACTAGTAAGTCATTCATTGGTATGAAAATCTATACATATAATAAGATTCTAACTGATCGCTTTCTGTACATGAACGATATATGAGAAAAACCTTTATTAACACAATAGATCCCAAAACTTTTTCCGTGCGTTTGTGCGCGCTAATCTCAGAAACGGCTTAACCGATTTCGTTATGGTTTTCACTAATGTATTGCAGTAAGCTCCACTTAATAATTAAAGTATATTTCATTGCAAATAATATATATAAAAATATATATAAATTTATTTAAAATAATGTAGGTACTATTTCTTGGCGTAAGTCGTAGTTCTTCTGAAGCTAAGCGAGCTATATATACAAGATATAATAAAATTCCGTCTCGAGTTTAATTCATAGCTCGTGTATTAAAAATAAAAACTGTACTATAATTTTAATTAATAATTTATTAAGCGCCATAAATATAATTAAACGGTCGTATTATTGTTTATTGATCTTCCTGATTCAGTTCAAATAAACAATACTTTCCGCAGATTATATAACAGGAACTCAACTGTGGTCTTATTCAACGCTTGACCTACTGAACTAATTGTAACGGTGAACTAATCGATAACGTCTTGTCAAAACGACCATTAAACGTTTGGTATATCGATTAGTCGCATCGATATAATCCAGAATTTAAATCCGTTAGGGGCGGAAAAAAAACAAAAGTTTTACAAAATGAGTTTTGTATCTCTTTTTGGCTATTGCTCCTTAAGTAATAAAGCATATTTGCGAAGAGGAATAATTAATACGACTAGGAGAAAATTTAATTGCCAAACCGTCCATTGCAGTCCGTCGATTCGTCTGCAGATGGTCGCCGATCGTGCCACAGAGTAAAAACGCCGAGCGGATGGATGCGACAGGTTAAACTACGCATAATATTACGAGAAAAATATCGCTGTTTCATTAAAATTATATTGCGACAGGTGAATATTTCAGATAAGCGAACAAGCGATAGACTAACGAGTAGAGATCGAGCATAGAGATGTAACAATCAGGTGTTTGTAAAATCAATCTATTTTCTTTTGTTAATAACATTCGAGATTGTTTTGTAGTTTCTATGTCGAAGAATATTGTATATTTCAGTCTCTATTATTTGTGCCTGTAATTTCGTCTTTGTTGTCAATTGAATAGACGTTGAGAAAAAATAGATTTGGATGTGAACGTCATTTTTAATATTCTCAGTCTAGATTTGCCATTTTATATGGCCATTCATTAAACCTGGAGTTCTCCTCAAAATATATAATGATAAACGAATATTAGTCGGATTGGTTTTTCTACTAGCGATTTACTGTGAGATAATGAGATCGATATTTGTACAATAATTATTTTTCCATATTCCATCTCTTTACTTCCTTAATAATTGGAACAACTGCCATTTAAGTTTCTGTAAAGGTTAGAACAGAACATGCAGATCCGTTAAAATAAGTAAATAATGTTACAAATGAGTAGTCGGACCATATGGTCGTAAATGGAAATCACTGTCTATGCACGTTTTTAATATAGTCTTTGCTGTCGTGTCGCCACGCAAGAAGTAGAAGTCTTTTTTAAAACAAAAAAATGTAATAGTTAAGGCGTGTATGTAATATTGAACAAGCAATCTTATAAATAGATTGTATCCCGCGTTGGGCGCCAATAAAAGTTTATATATCGAAGAACTAAAGGAATGTAAATTTATTGCTTCAATATAGTCCATTTCAAGACAATAAAATAGTTGCCTGTATCATATTTCACTTTCTTCATCGATTTCTACTTAATAAAGCTTTACTCGTTGATGTGCACAATGTAATAGACGTTGCTAGTAACATTCTGAAAGATGAAAAATATGTAGTATGATTACTATATCCTTTTCATAATAAATATTGTAGCGCTGCCTTACTCTGTGCCTAATATACTTTTTTTAGTCTGTACAGCGTCACAAATTTGTATCCGTTTAGTTTGATGTCTATGTTTCCTTTTTAAAAAATAAAAAGATATAAGAACCCTAAAGTTGGCTGCCCAACGTGCCGCAAGTATTTTTGTATTCGAATTCATTCATCATGCCTAAAACTCGACAAAATTATAAACAAACGTCAGACGACGACGAAATTGAAGATGTCATCATCGAAGATAATACTTTCAAAGATACTGAAACCAGTTTTTCAAAGGGACAAGTTTCCGCCATGATGTCCGCCTTACAAGAATCACAAACCCAAGCATTCGAACGCCTCATTAATAAAGTTATGGATCGTCAGACGCCCCAAACGGCATCGATGTCGTTTCCGACCGCTTGCCCGGGCACTTTTACTCTCTGCACCGCCCGATTTAGCGGTGACGCCAGCGAGTCAGTCGATGCGTTCATAGACGCCATTCAAAGCTATAAAGACTGCGCGAACGTCTCAGACAAGAATGCCCTTAGGGGTCTCTCAATGCTACTCACAGGCAACGCTGCTGTATGGTACCAGGGAGTTAA
>PDGT01000066.1:215642-227065 GCA_003671415.1 Megathymus violae | reverse complement strand
CTCAGACAAGAATGCCCTTAGGGGTCTCTCAATGCTACTCACAGGCAACGCTGCTGTATGGTACCAGGGAGTTAAAAATGAAATATTGGAATGGAAGGATGCAATCAACTTATTAGATAATACTTATGGTGACAGAAGGCCTCCAAACACCATTTACAAAGAATTATTTTCACAAGAGCAGGGCGATGAAAAAACGGATATATTTGTAGCGAGATGCCGTGCCCTTTTATCAAAAATTCCTGACAATGATATAACAGAACGAGCCAAAGTGGACATGGTTTATGGTTTGTTGAGTCAACATATGAGACAAAAACTTCGGAGAGAGGAGTTCAATGACTTTGCCGGCTTGCTTCGATTCGCCCGAAGTATCGAGGAATCCCACATCCTCTGCAGTGGTAAGAAGTGGATGTCTCCACGTCGTGCTGAAGTACCAGTTTCTGAGACACCGAGTGTACCTGCGTCTACTTCAACCAACAGAGCAACTGGACGTGTGAATAACATAATACAATACAATAAAACCTCGTTGTGTGTATTGTAAACAGTTTGGTCATGTCCGTGATGAGTGTAAGAAATTATCTAAGTCTAGTTCTGGTTCTATTTCTAATGTATACTGCTATGGGTGTGGAGCGAAGGGAGTTGTAAGATCCCAATGTTCTAAATGTAACAATAATTTATCTTTTTCAGCTGTTAACACTATTGAACAAGTGCACAGTATGGTAAGTGAGTCTCTCTCTCCTCCAATTCACACTAATACAATAACATATCATACTAATACACAGAAACTTACACCTACGGTCTCTCTCTCTGCAACCCGTGCAACATCAACAGTGCAGCAGAGCATTGAAATTCTTGGTCAACGTGGAATGGCTTTAATAGATACTGCTTCTAGATGTTCTGTTGCAGGACATAGGCTATATAAAATATTTAAAGAGAATCAACTTAGTTTTAAATCAAAACAAGTGAATGTTAAGCTTGCAGATGGCATTGTTCACTCAAAGGATGTGTTGGAAGTTTGTGTAGATGTGTCAATCTCAATTAATAGGATTGTTAGAATAGATTTTATAATATTTCCTGATGCTAATAACAATGATACACTTTTGGGAATAGATTTCCTCTGTGCTGCCAGTATGGTGATTAATTTTGCTTCTTCTTGCTGGTACTTTTCTGATGCTCCTCATGTTTATCCGCTTGAATATGAAGATGGTGTTAACATAAGAGAACAAGACCTGCTTGCAGTTTCTTCAGTGTCACTCAGGGCTGATGAAGGCTTAATGCTTACTGATGGTCAACATCAGCAGCTTAATGATTTTCTTCAGCGCCATGAAGGTATCTTTGGACTAGGAGGAGTGGCCACCCCTTTTGCAGAGCATCATATTGACACTGATAATCATGTTCCTATTGCAGTTCCACCCTACCGCCTGACACCTGCCAAGAGGTCTTTAATGGAGGCTGAAATTAATAAAATGTTAAAGGATGGTGTGATCGAGGAATGTGAATCAGCTTGGGCTGCACCTGCACTCCTTGTCCCTAAGAAAAATGGTATGTATAGATTTTTTGTGGATTACCGTAGACTAAATGCCATCACCAAAAGTGATACTTACCCATTACCTGTTATTGAGGACCTTCTTCATGCTACTAAGAGGGGAGGATATATGAGCACCATAGATTTGAGGTCAGGATACTGGCAAGTAAGCGTTGCACCTGCTGATAGAGATAAGACAGCGTTTGTTTCTCCATTTGGAACATACCGTTTTACCCGAATGCCATTTGGGCTAAAAAATGCTCCAGCCACGTTCCAGCGGTTAATGGACCGTTTCCGATCAGGTAAATCCTTGAAAGATATTACTTTATTGGTATATCTGGATGATCTGTTAGTACTCTCAGATGGCCATTTTCATCAGCATCTTGATGACTTGGAAGCTGTCTTCAATCGCCTTCGAGTTTTTGGGTTACGAGCTAATAGAGACAAGTGTACTTTTGCTAGTAGTCAAGTAAAGTACCTGGGCCATCTCATTACCCAGGATACCTTATCCTGCTAGATGACTCCAAAGTGGAGGCTATTTTAAAGATGAATGAGCCAACCTGCCTTAAACACTTAAGAACTTTCCTTCAAACTTGTGCTTGGTTCAGAAAGTTTGTTCCAAGGTTTTCTGATGTAGCCCGGCCACTTACTAAGCTTACAAAAAAAAATCAACCATGGACTTGGCATGAGGAACAACAGCAAGCTTTTAGCGAATTGAAGAAAAGGTTAACTACAGCTCCTATTCTGATACAGGCAGATCACAGTAAGCCCTTCATTATTCATACCGACGCTAGTAATTATGCCCTGGGTGCTGTTCTTTTACAGGGTGAAGGCCATGATGTTCATCCAATTGAATATTCTAGCCGCTTGCTTACCTCTGCTGAATGCAAGTATAGTACTACTGCGAGAGAGGCTCTTGCTGTAGTCTGGGCTGTAGAGAAATACCGTCCATATATTGAGGGACATTCTGTAATCATACAGAGTGACCATCAGCCCCTGAAATGGTTACTCACCCTTAAGTCCCCTAGTGGTAGATTAATGCGGTGGGCCCTTAAGCTACAAGCTTAAGATATTTAATGATATTAAATATGAATACTATCCTGGCATGGTTAATGTTATACCTGATGCACTCAGCCGTCCAATATGTAATGAGTCTACAAAAAAAAGCTGTGGTCTCTGTTCTGTTATCCTTGACTTACCACAGAAGAGTCCTGCTGATCTTCGATCTGCGCAGCTTGAAGATCCTGAAGTGAGTAAGATCATTAAGGACCTGGAGGGCTCTGCAGACCTGGTGACTTCCACCCGATGGTTAGAACGAGGTTATTACATGGAGCAGGGAGTCCTTTATCGACATGGGCCAGATTCTGACTCTGAAGAATCTCAGTTGGTGATACCTATGTCTATGCTTCATGCTGTCATGGATGAGTTTCATAACTCACCCACTGCTGGACACCAAGGTATAGACCGAACACTCAACCGTATCCGGCAACGATACTACTTTACTGGCATTCGTACTTACGCATCAGTAACATACTTATGTTACTGATTATTTAAGAAATTGTATTGAATGCCAACGGTATAAATACTCTAATCAAAAATCTTATTTCTCTTTACCATCCCGAGGCAAACCCGGCTGAGAGAAAGAATCGGGACCTTAAAATTCAACTGGCCATACTGGTGAAATACTCAACACATCTACCTGTTCGACCACAGGATTGACTCCGTCGTACATGAGCTTCGGACGAGAGATGAGAACCCCCTTTGATGCGCAGCATGACCTGCGCGCTATTTTGGGTAAGGAAACGTATGTACCTCAAGTAACGCCGTACCTAATTAAGTTTATAGATGGTTTGCAAGAAGTTCGTGAGCGAGTAGAAAAGCAGCAGGATCTCAGAAAGGAGTACGCTGACGCTTCCCGTCGCGCATTGCCCGTCTATAAGGTTGGTGACCAGGTCTTGTTAACTACTCATGCTGTTAGTAATGCATCTAAATCGGTTACCAGGAAACTGATGCCTCAAAGAGATGGACCGTACGTAATCAATCGGGTACTGAGCCCTACCACCTACGAGGTGGCTGATAAACAGGGCCAGGTGCTAGGACGGTTTCACGTTTCTGATCTTACACTACTAATTACTGACTACCCAGACAATATAGAACCCGTTCAGCCGCGTCGTTTACGAGGCCGGCCACGTAAAGCTAAGGCGCGCTCCTAAAAAGTGCCAAATCACCATCGGGTCGATGTCGTGAATTGGAGGAGGAGAATGTAGCGCTGCCTTACTCTGTGCCTAATATACTTTTTTTAGTCTGTATAGCGTCACAAATTTGTATCCGTTTAGTTTGATGTCTATGTTTCCTTTTTAAAAATAAAAAGATATAAGAACCCTAAAATATGAACATTACGATTTTAATAACTTTAATAATGATTCTCGTTAATTATCACAATTCTCCACAAAGTAACACATTTATCACATATTTCACTTTATTCTATATTGAAAACAAAAGTTTTTAGGTATATATATATATGTCGGAGATGGTCATTAGCATAGACGTGAAACGAAACTCAGCACGATATCCGAGTGATGGCAGCACCGCCGCGATGACGTCGATACTCGGCTAACATCGTGCTACAACAGAACCTAGCTAGTGGAGTAAGGCCGGATAGAGCTTTTACATTCTGCGGTCGAAGAGATCGGTTCCTCCGCACCAGGAACTGTTACTTGCTTCGTTTGCCCGATGTGAAGTGTTTGTTAACAATTAATTAAAAGTGTTAACGATTACACGCCCACGCTATGTTCGACAATGCTGTTAAAACTACTGACTATTGTCGACATATATAATATAAATATGTACTTATATGTATATCATAAAATAAAAAAAGAAACACGGTATTGAGAATAAAGTCTGGATGAAAAAAGACTGTAGCAATACAAGTCGCAAAGTTATAAACGAATGTAATAAGATAGCTTCAATCCCTCGTTGGACGCCAACACCATATTGACAAATCCTGGATTTACGAATGAATGAATAAAGTATTGTAAGCTTTATTATAAAACCTTTTTTATGTTTAAATCGTGATACATATCACGTATCGTATTCGTATTCCGCTGATATACGGTTTGCAATAAAATCAAGAACTTTATTTTAAATTTGATATAATATTACCAATTGTATAATTCAATATCACTCACAAACATTCCCTACACTTATAATTAACTAATGTCATCGCGGAATTTATGCTGAATCTATATAAAAAAAATGAACTAGACGTAGGGTAGATATATTAATCATTACAACTATCTTGTCAACGGTTTCCCCCCACCACCGCAGTTTGGCCGTGACTACGATCCGTGCAACTGGGTCGAAATAATGGCAACAAATAAATCGTGATTAAAATTTAGGTTTTTTAAATAAAATTTCGTCTCAACCGACCAAGGCACCTAAGCGGCGAGAACTGTTAAATGACTCTATGTTTAAAGACAGACAGTCCAAGAGGCTTTTGTCTACATAACTTTTTAAGTACAAACTACTACCACAAATGACACATTTAATTTATTCAACAAAACCTTCTTGGCAGCCGTGCTGATCATATAAAGAGGCTACGGGATTGAATAACCACTTTATCCCGTACCCTACCAAATGCTCGATGTTCTTCTGATACGGGTCCTGCCTGGGGAATCTAAATCCCTATTGCTCGCCTTAATCGCAAGGTTTGCGACATGTTCACAACAAGCTCTACACTACTTATCCCACAGAGGATCGTACTCCGTGTATAAAATATTGCCGCAGGATATAATCCATACGATTTGTATAGGTCCTGTATACGCGCCTAAAATCAACACCGGTGGAGTTACTATTTAGGTAAAACTGAATGCGTAACAAATATCTACAAGTACGTAAAGCCACGTGACTATATATTAATGTTGTGTAATCACAAGGGCCTTGGGGTAAGTAGACGACGCAATATTAAAAGATACTAGCTAAACCCGGCCACGCTTTGCTGTTTGATAATCATTATTATTGGAGTAAATAAAAATGTCAATGTGAGTCTCTGTGACTATTCTGTGAAATATAAGGAAACAAATATTTTTCATTAATATTTTTTTATTATAAAGCTAGTGTGGGGACTGTTTTTTTTTTGTTTGTCCGATTTCAGCATTAAGATAGAAATCAGATGGTTTACGAACTCTGGAACACGCTATATATAATTGTCCATAAGCAGTAGTTTTCTAAATTCAACGCACACACTTGCAATCATTGTGCTTACGCCTTATTGATAGTCATAGATAGTGTCATGATGTTTTCACAGTAATGGCTGTCAAAAAACTCATGCTAAATCTAAAGGCTAGCAACACAAAATTGATCCGCGCTGGCCGTTGTGACGTGCGACTGAGCGGATGATATTTCATGCCGCTCTCTCTAGGTAATCTGTTTAATTCATGGCGCCGTCGTGCAACGCAAATCAAACTCTTTACAGAACACAGAACAGTACAGAATTTTATTTCGCGCCGCAACGACAGACAGTGCAGTGTGTTAAAACCCAACCTTGGCAAATATTTATTTTATCAATATGAACCTGAGCATTCTTTTAACAATAAAGATTAAGTAAATTTAGAAATTAATAAATTTGAATTACGTAAATTTTTTTTATCACTTTCAATTGTGATAATAATTTTAAAATTATAACATCGCGGACATGAAACATTTAAATGTAACGGCTACTAACAGTACCTGTATGAGAACTAGAAAAATCGATATATATTTAACAGCTTTTTTATAATTTGAAAATCGCCTGGACTCATCTAACTGACCTGAGAGCAAGGCCTGACTATCATGCACTCGATCCAGAGTCTGATGAAGGCGGCGAAGGGTCCGAAGGTCTCCATGATGTAGGCATAGTCGGCGCCGCTCCGCCGGATCATGGTGCCCAGCTCTGCGTAGCAGTAGGCGCCTATCTGTCAAACAATTTATTACATAACAAAAATTACATAACATTCCTCTCAACTTACTTTACAGCGATGGGTGTGTTAAAGCACAGCATGTGGATAAACGATATTAGATGTCAGGTGGAAGTAATACTGTTTAACCTAGGCACCAGAGCGGGAGCTTTAGCCTTCTTTAGTCAACCATGAAAGGCTCCGACGAAGTTCGGTTGCAGTGTCCGATGGCTAAAAAAGCTAGTTAAAAAAGGTTCCCCGCTTGGTTGTGACAGGCATCCATCATGCCTTCGATGTTATAAACTACCGTGGACTGGGGGACCATTTACCATCTGGTGACCAGGCTCTTCGTTTTTGGTTGTTGACATAAAAAATAATAAATAGGTTTATATAGAGCCTAGTAAACGCCCGCAACTTCGTTTGCGCAGATATTTCATTACATTCGATAGATTGTTTCAACATATTTCACGACCGCATAGTTTATTTAATCTAATTAATTATTCTGATCTCTCTAACAATATTCTACAATTTATATGGTGTACCACAACATTCAAGAATAGTAATTAATAAGATAATTATATAAATTCAATCTTTATATGTATATTGCAAATGAATGGCCAAATATTAAAACATAATTAAACCTATTAATAACTAATAAACGAAAACATCTTAATTGACAAGTTTACTTAACCTTATATGTTATAGAAAACTATCGTATTATGGCATACCAAAGTTATTAGATTTTATATATCTATGTGGCATACAGATACTTTGGAAGAAACAAATGAATATGGCTGCCGAAGAAATACGAAAATAATGATTACATTTTTTCACAACTTGCGAATATCAAGGTCTGCTAGTACCATATATAGCTTATCATTTGCGCAATCACATTTTCTTCCTCAATCGGTCAAGACGTTTTTGATGTAAAAGATAGATGTACAGACAGTCAAAGTTTTGGAAAATGGTAGGTCAGTAAGTCTTGTAACAAATATTTATCACAAAATATGATAAAACTGAATGTACCGACAGTGTCTATAGATTTGTGAAGTGGTATAGATATATTCGTATGTATTCAGAACCCCAAAAATATCAGCCTCCACTGACTATCACATTTGACATCCTGTGGTGTTTTACTCTTTCTCGCATTTCATACGTAGCCACGGTGCCGACTAGAAGTCAATGTCTTACCATTACAGTAACAATACGTTTAAATCACAAAAATAACAGACGGAGCGTTACTTCACCTCATTCTCTCCGTACCTCAGACGCCATATAATTTAATTAGTATTTTCATAGAAGATTTGAACGTCCATCAGTGCGTAGTCTTGCATGATTGGCCATTATATCAATAGCGACCTGCCCTGCTGTGTTTATTATTAGCCAGTATTTGATAACTGATTGCTCCTAACGAGTGTTGTGATTTCGACGACGACATGTGGTTACATTGTTATTAATAGCCGATGTTAATCGACCGGGTATCAGCGAACATGTGACCGTGGTATCGCGAGCGTCTCGTTACGAACCAATCTGGGAAACATTGTATTGACGCGTTCTGTCAACTTGTGTTTGTCATTATGAACTTATGAATTATAGCATGAATATACACAACTTGTAGTCACGTGAGACAAACATTAAAACAATCGATTATATGTCTCACATATCTGACAGTGCTACCACTAAATAAGTTGTAAGGTTGCATGAGAAACCCAGTCTAAAACGAAACGTATTCAAGCGTGCTACAAATGTATTGAGAAACATTTTCCTCTATCTGTGAACTAATAACGTATTCGGATTTTCGTTTAGAGGCTATAATAATATATAATCTACGCCAAACAGACAGATATCTGTAAATACACTTATGCACGTAACATTTTGCTTCTATCACCGTTTCGAAAAGGTGCTTTAACACTGAGGAGAAGAAACAGCGAAAGGAACTGCTCAACACATCTTTTGAAACAACACATGGTAATTCGGCCGATCGCTTACAGTTGACAAAATTCGTCGATCTCTATAAACGCATAGCATTATCATATATATTTCAAATTAGCCAGTCTGTGACATTTGCAAATCAAAGTTGGGTTAACTCGTGTATTATGTAACAAACCGGTCTTTACTTTCTACTAGCATTGATCTTGACCTGACATTGTGATTGTGATTATTAACCGATTGCACAATTAAATAACTCCGCTTAGCTGCTGGTGATAGCAATTGCTGACCTCGCCAACACCTCGATTCCTATACGATTGAAACCAAATGTGATTATTCGTGAAACGTCACGTTATGGTCATAAATACTGCAAGACATGTTTAACGAGCCAATTATTTATATACTTTATTGATATTAAATGTATGCGAGGAAAATTGCAAAAATTCTTTTTCTAAAATAGATATTGTCCTTTTTTAAGATTACAATTGCAGACGAGACACACTCGACAATCACCATTGTTATTTATTGATATGTAGGTAATCTGTATATGTAAAATTGCAAGAACTCCTTTTCGTAAAAATGTTTATTTTAAAAAATATAATTTATTACCGAGTGTGCTTCGATACACGATCAAATATATTTTGTTTAATGGTGGTTGTAATTATTGTTGCTTTTAGCATTCGTAGCAAGATGGATTTTATTAATAGGTGACCGGTCAAGTCGAGCAACTTTGGATACGGTGGATACCAGTGGCAAAATGTACTTCTGAGGGCACATTAAGCTATCGATTCGTATTGTTGGCGTTAGACAAGCAATCGTTAAGTTCCAAAAGCCACTATACATATTTCGGTATTTAACCCACTACGGCATATGTCACGCACACATACACACACATCTGTAGGTGCATCAGGATCATTGAGTGTATCGATGAATTTGATATTTTTGATTTCATTGCTAAGTATATAATCTACCTGATTTTATTATTATGAAAAGAGTTTCTTTTAACGGCTAATACGTTATTAACAATGGTTGAAACCAACGGTTTTTGATCACACTAGTTGTCAGTTATTTAGGGGTGTCCTTGTGGTAGTTTACTGCTGCTAATGAGAACCCGTCAATCCGTTACCCGCGGCATCGAGCCCCTCGAGCGGCTCGGCAACAACCTCGGCATGGCCTCCAGCTTAGTAAGGGTCGTCGGAACCAAAGGGAGAGCTTAATGTGTTCATTGTATAGTACAAAGTACTTTCGTGTTTTAGAACTAATGATTATTATTTTACGTAGAAACTACAAAAGATTTCTTCATTCATTTTTTTATTTATTCATTCATTCATTTATTTATTTATTTAGTCATTTATTTATTTACTTGTTAAGTTTACCAACAGTTGTTACATTTTTCTTAGCTCTATGATAATACTATAGCCGTGCAAATACTAGTAAACAATAAATGCACTACCAGGTAAAGATAAACATTACATGCGACATACATGCAAACGTGCATACATACGGCATTTGTAAAAAACACTGTTGTAGTATACTTATATGTAAGTTCATAGCTAAAATTAGCAAGTTTTAATTTAATATGGAGTAAAAATTAATATATATAAACAAATATATATATATATATATATTATTTATAAATTAATATTAGTAAAATTTAAAGACAAAATAATAGGCACAGTAAAGGAAAAAAAGGGTGTGGGTATAAAAAAATACAAAATTAAATATATTTGGCTGTCATCACTCTCTTTCTAAACACTTATAAAGGAATAATCCAATTACGTCCTCCTTCTCGCGGAACAATATCAAAATATATATATATAAAATATAAAGAAAACGTAGGATTATTTTTGTTGAGAAAAATTGGCAAGAAGCTTTACAGCCATTCTTATTAAAACAATTAATTAAAAATTTCCGTACGACTTTGATGTTAAAGGGAATAATAAAAGCTTTTTATCAAGTATATTTTGTTTTGCAAATCAAAATGAGCAGCGGAATAATAACAAGAATTTGTTATCAATTTGTAAGTTCAGAAAATAAATCCTCAAGATCCACAGGAGACAGTCACAAATTACTTGTCGTAAGTAGTCGAAAGTATTTTATAACGAGGGCTTGTTCGATTCCCTGGAAGCGGTTCTCCGTACTGCTCAATAACCTGGTTATTTTTCCTTGAACACTGCCGGCATTTTTTACAGTAAATTGAATTGGAATCTGCAATTAGAGAGTCCTTTACACTAAAAAATTTTATATTAGGTTATAAATAAATTATGTTATGTATACTAATAATAAAATTGTAACTAATCGATTTATGTACATGAACGATATATGAGAAAAAATATTATTAGGGGCCGTTAATAACGCAATAGAACGCAAAACAATAGTTGTTCCAATTTTTGTCTGTTTGTCTGTGCGTTTGTTCCCGCTAATCTCAGAAAAGGCTTAACCGACTTTGTTCTGGTTTTCACCAATGTATCACAGTAAGCATCACTTAAAACTTAGTTTGTGTCATTGCAATCCATCCGTAAATAAAAAAGGTAAAAATAAATATATGTATTTCTAACTCATGGAACGACAAAAACCCAGAAAAATGCAGATCCTATCTTTAAGCGTAAGGCAGTTTTTTCGAAGCGAAGCGAGGGCAATCGCTAGTTGATAATACGATTTATTCAAATACCAACAACACAAAAATCCATGTGTATGTAATGTGTGTCTGTGTTAATATAGTGTATATGATATATATATATATATATATATATATCAAAGGAATACATATGCATATACATATTTATTAATTTATAAATAGAATTATATTATGACAAGATATTTTTAATGACTTGCTCTGTGTCTGTTTAGTTGAGCTTTATAAGCCATATTTTAACTCTTTTTCTACAAGCGTAACTTGTGCAGTGCAGTAAACCTAGATTTTGATGTGCTTTTCCATAAACAAGTGGTCCAAAATAATTATGGGATCGATGGGAAATATTCTTATATATACAGTGTTGATAGACGAAATAGCGTTTTTATGAAATCGGAGTATGAGT
>PDGT01000066.1:171270-214354 GCA_003671415.1 Megathymus violae | reverse complement strand
TATATATATATATATATATATATATATATATTTATATATATTTTTAACTGTCTTGGACGAAATGTTTCTCGCGTTCTCTGCGAGTAAAGTCACTCTTCCAGATCGCGAGTATGGAGAGCAATTTATGTAACAAATAAATGTTTGTTTTTGGGAATTGGATGTTTAAGATGTCTCACACACACACACACACATGTGTGTGTCCAAGCCATGAGAACGCAACTCAAGGAAATTTGATATGAGTGTCTGAGTGAGTGAATGAATTAATCTTTATATTATTGATACCAAAATAAGTACACTAAATCAGAGTTTTTTTTATATATAAATAGCCACCGTAATTGGTCACCGTCGCCAATGGACATGAGTAACACCAAAGGCATCACTAATGCGTTGACGGCAAAAAAGAAGAAAGGGAGAAGAACGAAAGATTTATTAGAGAAAAAACTTATGAAAACTTGATAATTTATTAAATGATCGAACTTCAACTTAACAAAGTTGTAAATTTGTGTCCGATTTTTTTGGTTTGGTATGTTTTTTTTATTTTTTTTTTACCTCCTATCAGACCTGTACTACCTAGAGCGTATTTCACCATGCTGTTGTTGGAAAATCCTGTACTATCCAAAGGTGTCCGACAAGGCTATCTAACGATTATCAACATGGCGTACGCATCACGGTAACGTTTAATATGTTTTCCATTAGCGGTCACCCATACAACTCCTGACCCCGCCCGCAGTCTTTCAACTTGGACGATCACATACGATAGA
Source organism: Megathymus violae (assembly GCA_003671415.1). Lineage (NCBI taxonomy): Eukaryota > Metazoa > Arthropoda > Insecta > Lepidoptera > Hesperiidae > Megathymus > Megathymus violae. The sequence goes on along the minus strand of PDGT01000066.1, from coordinate 213,593 downwards.
CGCAAACATTGGACTATAGGTGGTTTGAATCATTTACCATGCTATCAGCATCAAACCCTTCACACAGGCCGTGTCAAAAGTTATCAGCGATGTTTTTATATGTATCCATACATTCCTTAATTTTTATACTATTATATTTTCTTCTTATTTTATTAAAAGCGAAGTTTATCACTTCGATCGGTAGAGCTGGCGCATGTTTCATCTCACATTGCTGCCGTGAAACAAACTGCTTCAAATAACATTGTGTTTCGGTATCGACGATGTTGTGATCTGATACTTTCAAATAAGCTTCCCTTTACGTTCTCAAGGTGGGGCTTCATCCATCTTTGAGTACAAGCCAACTTTTCTTGCTCGTAGTATAATGACTGGAGACTAACTTTTTTTGAGTATGGTGGGTACCCTGTGTTGTAACAGTTGTATGTATTGTTAGTGTCATATGAAATAATATTTTATTCGAAGTTGGTTTTTACAAACACGTTTCGAACGTCAAACTACGCCATCGCTTCAACAAATCCCTACCGTGAGTGATCCCGGAAGAAGAAGCGGCAAGAAACTCCCGTGGAGTTTTTTTTTCCTACTCACAGTTACAGAACGCACTTAAACTGGCTTAATATTAAACTCATGTCCAAGCAGTTTTATCCTGAATAATAAAATATAATAACGCGATAAATGTCAAAAGTTAAATATTCAGGCTTAGAATTTTACATAAATTAATTCGATAAATATTAGGTGACTGGCGTTAAGGGCTAAAACAACTAAAATATCATCCTAAATAATAAGTTGTGCTATTGACTTACCGTGCCACCATTCTTCAAACGACATAGACGGCGCCACCGTTCGATATGATTTAAAAGCGAACGCGCCGGAATGGCGAGCGTTATTGCTGTCCGATAATCGTAAGGGATAAGATAAAAGAGTGTACTGAGTCAGTGTTGTGTATTTATTATACGTGCCTTGATAGTATAAAACAAAGTTTATTTCTTTCTTTCCTTCTACATAGGTATCAGTAAGCTAGTTGCAATGATACACGCCGCTGCTGAACAACGGGCGGGTCAACCCTCCAGATTGGTCGTGTGCCACCTAGTGTAACTCGAGAGGTACTCGTGGCGACGACGCTGGTTAAAAACAAAAAATAAGTAAAGCAACCAACTAAACAGTTTCCTGCGGGACCGACCGTGGAATGATTTTAACGATGAGCAAAATGGCAACGCATCGGTGATGCCTTTGGTATTACAGATATGAAGGGGCGAAGGTAACTCTCGGGCAACCGGTCCGAGTATCTGACGGCAATTACACGTGTTATACTATACATATATTACAAGAATTTTAGTTATGTTTATACTTTTGTTTATTATATTTGTAAATAACAAATACTTAATTACTTATAAGTAAATAGTGTTTGGCTTAATATTCTCATGAATTTTGCATCTACATATAATTAGAATTTTATTAATTTTTATGAATTATATGAGCACTGCAAATGACTGGAATAGCTTAACAGCGCCGGTATTCCAGCATGCTTATGATCTAGGAATTGTTTAAGAGGAGAAAGAATAGACTTTTAAAGTGCGTTCAACATGTTAGACTTCATCACCGCTCACCGTCAGGTGGGAACGTTATCGAGCATTAACTTATTTAATATAATAAAAAAGGTCTGTCCGCTTGTTTGTTGAGTATATAATTAGTGGTAGTCCATAAGATACATGCAGTAATGCATACATGCAGATAATATTTCATGCAGACGAAACTGCGAATCGATCTTCATCATCACAATCCATTTAGTCCCACTGGTGGGCTCGGGTCTCGGCTCGCAATGAGAAAGGTTCAGGCCACAGTTCGCCACGCTGGCCCAGTGCAGGTTGGCGGACTTCACACACTGGAGCACTGGCAGGTGTGCAGGTTACCTCACGATGTTCTCCTTCATCGAAGCGAGAGATAAATTGAGCACATAATTAGAAAAATTTGAAGCACGTGCAGGATTCGAACGCGCAACTCCCGTGCGGGGGACCTACGTTCAATCCGATACGCTATCATATATTTTTACAAGAGTAGAAAAATTTAATCCACACTACATACATATATCTTCATTATACATAACGTAGTTCAAATCAGTTTTGAATAAAGATTGCTTCGATGGCACAGCAATAGGTGGTGTCGATCGAATAACTGTTGCGAAGACCTTGCGTATAGATTACGGAGGTCGTTGGCGGTACCGGTAGGGGTCAGGAACACGCTCGCCAATGTCGACGGGTTGAATTGGCCGGCCGCGAGTCGTCACCGCCGTCGATTTAACATTTGCTAATGGTGAGTGAAGTAAATGCAGTGAACGTGGTTTGGCTTCAAAGTATGTCGCGTGAAGGTCTTACGGAGGTATTTTATTCCATATTCAAAGACTTATCGTGATTCAGTAACCCACCCATGCTTCGCTTCGGAAAACCTCATTTTTACGTTCACAATCAACAATCACATCCTCGTTGTTATTTTCTTTTAGTCCTTGGAATTATCGCATTCAGATAGACGCAGGTTTTTTTTTTCAAATAGCCTATGTCCGTCCGGAATAACGCATTGATTGAATGATTTTGAATTTTGTAATATATATAACATTTATCGGTAATAAATCTTACTGTGAGATTTGAGTGTAGAAATTTTAATTTCGTTCTACTTACTACACCGAAAACTCCCGATATTGGCTGTATCGGGGCGGCCTAGAATACTGATCCCAACCCCGTGCTGGCAGAACAGGGTGTCGTAACAGGCGACAGAAGCCGGCCTGCTTGATGGCAGGGCTTCGCGTATGGATTATATTATTAGTGTTACTATTAAGTCAATATTATTATTACTGGTATTATTATTTTTCCGTGAAGCCTGCCTGGGTAGCTACCACCCTCCTGCTCGAGTCAGCCGCCAAACCACTCGTGTTCCGGCTAGGGGCTCGAGAGCCGGTACTTTCTTTCTTGCCTCTTTCTCATTTCCTGGCCGACAATACATCAGTGATACCTTTGGTCTCGCTAATGTCCATGGACGACGGTGACCACTTAATTAACAAAAAAAAATACAAACCAGACTAGCAATAACGAGTTGCCATATCATGGTTTATCAAAACCCCTTTAGGGCATAGACGACGTAGATGGACGGGAGGTGGACGATAATCTCGCTGTTGATTATGAACCCCGTGACAATAGTGATCCCGCTTTGTTAAGATATTTTTTTTTGCGAATTCATTGCTTCGTTTATTCGTTCATTCGGCAGGTTGACGTTAATTTCTTATTTTTTTTTTTAATTTTCTTCGTCCCACAAAGTCACTTACCATACTGAACACTCCAGATATTATCCAGACGAGTAGACTCGCGTTGACAGAGCCCGTGTACTTCAAGACCCCTGTAGGGGACACGAAGATCCCGCTGCCGATTATGGAGCCCACGATAACTGTGATCCCGTTCAGCAAGGACATCTTCGCTTCGAGTCCGGTGCCATCTTTCTCGTCTTCCTGCTGGTCCGGCTCCGACTTGAGAGCCTCCGAGTCGTATCCTGCTTCAGATGACTTAATTTTTGGTGACCTGTGAATAAATACGGGATAAACTTAATAAAACAAACAAGGACGTAGGTAGGTAGGTAGTAGGACCTTATCCATAATTACATAGTACGATGTAAAGTATGTCTGGACGCGACTATCTCAGAACATGCTCAACGTATGTTCATGTACCTTTCTGCCGATAGATCCAGTGAGAGTTATTCGAGAACAGTTTAGGTGTATGAGGTCGGTTAAAGTAAAATATTGTGTAACTTGTAAACAACTAGATCGATACACATCACATTCATAAGATATATGCGGTGTCAAGGTGACAGTTTGTAACTAGTGAGGGCTGCTACGACCGAGTTATTTATAATTTGAACATTTTTAGAGCGTCATGTTTAATTGAATGGCAACGTTTTCGGGCTAGGTAACGTATAACATAAGGAGTCCCTTCTGATGTTTATAAAGCACATGACAATAAATATAAATGTGATACTTTATGTAAGTTCAAACGTAAGGCGTGTAAACGATATACATACATACATGATAACAATATGCTTCATAGGATGAGCGAATATAATGTTTCAATAGGTCTTTCCTCCGCACGAATTACCTGTCTTCAACAACGCAACAGTTGCGCGAAGTGTTATAATCCGATGTACTCGTACTGACAGGATTAACTTCGTCGAGTCGAGTGCATGCTATATTAAATACTTGCCTATTATCGGTCTAGGGCACGGGTCTCTAATAATTGTGGAGGCTAGCGTTTGTTGGCAAATCATGCGCGGGGGCCGGCCTCTATGGGGAAAGTTCCGAGTAATGTGGGATTGTTACCCAGTAAACCGTCTCGGTATTCATCTGATTGTTGATGCTCACGATGAGTTAATGGTTGACTCTAATATATATTGATAATAAGCGGCGATGTACCCTTAGATGGTAAAGTGCACTCATTTAAAAAAGTCTTTTCACTGTTGACTTGAAGTAATTCATAAGGGCAGACTTACATATGTCAGCAGCAATACCAGTTATGAATTTACTTATTATATCGGTTCTGATTTGTCAAAGCATAACTTCAATATCTATATAGAAACTAGATAAAAATAAAATATTTAACAGCATTTTTGCCGAAATTATCTTCAACCTATTTATTACACTGATCGTAAAGATGACCGGCGGGACTCAACAGTTACGAAGAGACCCCACTAATTTACTTTCGCGACACTAAAACTAAATATCGAATGTGTTGACGTCATCATCGCGTAGCAACGCTACGGGTTACGACGCTACGGTACTTCGTAGACATACGACACGATAATAATAATTTGACGTGTAGTACTGCACACTGCTTCATAATCTGTACATAACATTTTTTTATGAAAAACTTCCTACCTGTCTATCTATTAAAGCCACCCGAAAATCCCTGAGGTGATACTTAGCATATTTATAATTGACATGGTGCGTGTAAATGAAGGCAATTCGCAATATGCTCCTGCGCTATAGATTATAAAAAAATTGTACGAAATTTGAAATGGTATTAAAAGGAATGTTTTCAGAGCATTATCGTAGGTATAGCAATAAATAAAGTCCTTATTCCTAGAACTAGGATAACCAAACTTTAACCTTTTAAGTTTTTTATTTTATTTTAAAGATAAATTCATAAAGCGCCTGACAAAATGTACTCAACAATGGCTGCGCTCCGATATGAATACTACTTGAAAGAGTAATTAATATATTTCCAGAACCAAAGCGGGGGCGAGATACTGGACACAATAAAATTCTTTATTCAGCAAGATATATATCAATATAGAATATATGTATAAATATAAAACAAGGGATACGAAATATTTGATTGGACCGGTTTAAGCGTGAGAGAAGACTGTGGAATGGGTTCCCAGACGCCATTATGCTCGGAGATGAAAGGCTATTGTAAGGAACGGGAGCTGATTGTGTGCTTCCAGTTGAGCTTGTTGCTGGGCAGTTGCCAGCTGTCGGTAGGGATGGCGATTTAAGATCGATTAATCGAGGAATTTTAAGCAATTAATCGATTCCATAAATTTATTATAGGATCCCCAAAACGTGAGTCAGTCTTGTTGTACATTGTGTGCATTGAAATTGGGTCGGTTTATACTTATAAAGAAACTTGTTATTTTCTATCCTGGTAAATAGTAATAACGCACGCATTGATTTGCAGGTTTTTAAGACATTACCTACCTGGTTATCTTCTACGTACACTCTAGAGTAAACTTGCACTGTTTTTATTGTGCTTGCAGTTTATTGCAGTTACCAAAACGGTTCACGCTTTTCTCTGGTCTGCATCCTGCATGTGGTACCCCTTACGTTATTTACAGATTTTACAGTCGACAGCAACTGCTTGACTCGCTCGCTCGCTCCCTTGCTAGATATTACGTAAGATAAATTATTATTAGCAAATGGTTTAAATTATTATAACCAGTATTTCATTTATTATTAAGTACGCACTATACTTATGCTCTTAGTATAGAAAAGCACTTAATATTGTTAAGTTTTTATTCTTCAGCCACTATTAGCCTTAATTTTAAGTTTAATGGTTATTTAATAATTTGGTTCATGTATGCAAAAAGTATTGAGATGATCCATCCATCCATCCGGCTGAGATGATGATGATGATGATGTAAAAAGTATGAGGACACAGTTGCGGCGTATGAGCAGCTGTCCGACATTATCTGTAGGGTCGGGCTGAAGATCAGCGTCGTAATTTCACGGCATTTACTGAGTCCGATCCTTTTCGATCCTTTGCTGCAATAAAATAGTTCTGTTTAAGTTTTTGATTTATATATTTTTTTTCTCTCTATTATTATTATGTTTGCATCTCTTTTTTTGTTATTTTTTTTTGTTTTGTAATATTTAGTTTCATTGGAATTGCGCTGCTGTTAAAATTGAATAAACATTTTTGTTTGTTTGTTTTTTTCTTATCAGGAAATCTGTTCAGTGGTTCTCGCGTGATACAAGGACGTGCAGATAGCCGGACGAACAGACAAACATACATATTCGGCCCCGTTAAAATATTATTAGTGGTATAGAAAAACGGAAACCTACACGTCGAATATCATCCGACCATCTTCGTGTAACCAACTGTGGATATTTTATTTATTTTGCCTACATCAGTAATGTCTAGTGCGACACCGAGACCCTTAAAGACCCATCGCCATCATACTCAGAGATAAAATTTCGTTCCACCTACTAATCTTCGCTGTACCGACATGCAAATTTAACGCTGATAACTACTATCGCATGTCAGCGGTCAATGAGGTCATCGCGTCATAGATATCACCTCTTCCGTACAATGAAAGGTTAACGGCCCGTTAATGATAATATATGCTTTATAGCATATCATCAGTCGTACGTAATAAGGATAAGTCTGTACGATAAGGATTTTGCTTCTGGAGAAATATTTAATTCGAAAGAAGACGCAGTGTATAAGATAGAAATAAGAAAGGGTAACAAAAATACAGCGCAAAGTTGAATAGCAGTAAAGCTTGGGGATGTTCTAGAGGTAACTTTAAGCCAGTACAGCTCACTGAGGGCCTCAGATCACGCGTTTTTTAAACGTTTCATAGGACGCCTGCCCAACGGCGGGGTCCTCCCCTCGTACTCCGGGAGACTTTTGTCTCCCGAGCTTGGGACCCGAAAAGCCCACGCACCCGCCCGCAAGCGGGCGGGCGCGTTGGAAGACAGATCATCGTAAACGTTTCAAGATATGGTATTCAGCTGTATCTAGCACCTATTAATACAGTAAAATGGATGACACCTCACAAGCTGCGACTAACGCGAGTATTGGAGATCGCTATGCCACACCTGGGACGTAGCTTAAAAGTGTTATCTAATGATAATGAACAGAATACACGTGCCCTCCGGAGCACAGAAACACTTGCACTGTGCCGCTAATAGTCACTCATGCAACCACTGACCGCAGAGGAATTCGTTTGTCCGATTGCCATAAACCGTCGTGGTACAAATGCTTTAAGTATAAGTTACCGTCACATAGGTACTACGGTTCTTAATATTGAAGTGCTTTATTTTAAAATATCTCTAACTCAGTAAAATACTTTCTTATTACTTAAATTACTTCTTTATGTCGACAGCTGACAAACGAGCAGACGGTCCTCCTAACGGTAAGTGACCAGCGCCGCTCGTCCGTCACAGCATCACAAAAGCATCAAAGACACGTCGCCAGCTAAGACACCTGCTTCTTTAACCGTGTTCGCTCACCGGCTGGCTATACGGCTGTGAAAAAGATTTTCCTCTCTTTAATAAGACTGTCCTTTTTTTTATTGACTACCCGCCAAATGTTTTCGTATTATTGGGCCAGACGAGTATTCGGTGCATCTCTACTATACACGAATCCTTTTAATTACACCAAATAAGTACATAATGCATATAAAATTGCTTCGACCTCTCTCAATAACTCTGACGTAAAAACTCATTCAACTTAACGATTTCCTTCATTAAATGTTATTTGACACAGGTGTCTCGAACACGAGGGCGGCGTGATTAAGTTTTGAAATATTGGGAAAGTAAATTATAATTTAATATAGTGTATAATCGCTAAGTGCAGCTCACACAGTCGCTGGGTGGGCGTTTCGTAAAATGTAAGATGGCGTAACCGAAGTAGATGGCGCTAATAACACGCGCCATTTCAATTGGTACTGAATTTACTTTTTGGTTTCAACGAAATGTTGCTTAATAGCAGTTACATATAAATGGGTTGTTAAGAGTTGTCGTCGTAAATAAATATAATTCGATTTTAATACAATAATACAATACAACCAACTGTTGGTTGTATTTCGATGTTCTATCCCTTTGAACTGTTTTTTTTTTTATTTTTTATTTAGAGAGTTAACATGGTACCAAATCACAGATAAAAAAAAAGTGACAACACAGTACAGGAAGTCCTATTTCTCAGTGTGTCTATCTGAATCCTGTTGTTGCTCATACCAGTAAATTATTTTGGTAAAAATTTGGTTGTATCATTCGGCATTGATGCTACATCGAGTTGGTAAAAAAAACGATATCAGATTACACGTCAAGATACAATAACTAGAGATCAAAATTCTTCCTGGGTTTCAGGGTTCTTTCACTTCAGCCCTTTATCAACTTTAGCCCTTGATCAAGTTAGAGCGGGATTGTTTCTCAGAGTCCTTTGCAACGCTTTCACTTCACATAAATGGTATTTGATTTTATGTAAAATAGTTACCAAATTTCAAACATATTGAATTTCAGTACCTCCAATTATTATACTCCTGCTTTTTTCAGTTCGTACCGCTATAAAAGCCGCCGTCAAGTTTTTAGTCTTCGCTGGAAATTGTTTTGCGCATTCGGCTTTTGGTGCCCCTTACTCAGTGATCAGTAAAGCCACACCCACACATTGTAAGAGGGCACCGGGAAGAGCAGAGAAACAAGTATTAACTCGAAGGCTATATTCAATTATGAGTGTGCAAAGACGATGGTTAATGATTATGGTAAGATCCAATCAAGTTAGATCCTTCGAAGCGAGTTCATTACGGCTAATTAGTCCTAATTATATATATAATAATGTTATATATATAGGAGTTAATAGCTATTATGTAAAATTATGTTCACTTAGTTCTATTTTTTTTCTACGAAGTTACATGGTTTGATTATTTACCTACTACCAGAGTTACATTGGTTTAGACATACCATACAATATTTTTACGCAGCAGAACGCTTTACTCAGCTGTTTTTGTTAAAACGTAATAATCGGATGAACTCGAGGACTTGATTTTGATTGGCATTGTAAAATCCTCTTCTACTCACAGGAAACATAGTTACGATTACCTATAGCCATTAATATTAAATAATTTAAGCGTAATAAAATAGAAATGAGGACATGCAATAATGAAGACCCTAAGGCCGCATTGTAATCCCACTGCGTCTGTCCAGTGAACAGCCTTTGCTTGGTTCCTTACATACCATACACAAAAAAACTATATCTAGTATGACAAAGGTATCAGAATAAAAAAAGAGTGTAAGCATTTTCTTTTTCTAAATATCATATCACAGAGAATCCTTTACGGCAAATAATAAAAGAGAAAAGATCAACATTAAATACTTTGTTTAAAATGTTAAGGGTTACATGGCTTGTAAGTGCACGCGGGTGTTGGCTAGTGTTGCACGATACGTATCGACACGACAATAAACACTAAACTCCAGCCGAGGATACCGTTGACTCGTACAATAACAGTGTCACATTATGTTAATAATATCGAAATTCGGAAACTCGATTTAAAATGTATTTAGATGAAACTCGTGGGATATCGATGACTTACATTTTAACGTTAACAAATTTTGTCGTTGTAAATGAAACGTGTATTGTCTAACTTACAGTTTAGTTGCTGCAGTTTCATGCTTCGTTTGTTAAATACGTATCGATACACCAAAATATTACACATTTTTTAATTATAATAATATAAACATGGTAACGAGTAACACGCGTTGATCGTTAATAAGCGATGTTAATTAACAGAACAATTATAAATCAATAAATTTAAAATAATTCAGTTATAATTCATAATGTTAAGTAATTAAACTCACAATAATCAACACTACTATATATTTCAATAAAAAATGAGGGTATTCGATGATTGTGCGAGGTGTGTTATTAGAAATCGTCCTCGCTACCTTTGGATAAAACATGATCAAAATGTTCTGAAATTTTATCAACTTCACATGAAACAGTCGTTACTCAGTCTTAAATTTTTTAGAACATTAAAACTTTTAACGTGAATTACTCTACCTTTTGGTAAAAACTACAAAAAAATCTAACTATCGTGTTGAGACAAATAGACAAAAACTTTGTACTATGCAATCAAATACCTCAGATACAACTGCTGGACGGAGCAAAGGTTTATGTGTGATAAATTTATTTAAACGTTCATACATAAATTGTTTTAGTAATGTCCTACTTGGAACCTGAACGCCGTCTAGGATTGCATAAAGTACAGCTGCGTAAACTATCGATAAAACAGGAAGTCATCTCTACACAAAGGAGGCTGGGGTGAGGGCGGCCCGATCGATACGCCTTCCGCCTGATGCAACATCCCCAATATTTTGCCATCAGAACGCGACTTCATTACACTAAGAGCCAAGTGCGCATACCGATGAAAGTGGCAACACGTTTTGAATAAGTGTAGCTTTGAGTAAAACACGATTAGTGCCTGTTCACAGTGAGAACACACCAAGGCATAATATTTGTCTTAGGAACAATTCTGAAATGGTCAAATTCAAATTGGACTCGCGAGGAATATGTATGTATGTCTCTGTTTTCTGTAAAAATAAAATACTAATATATAAGGACCCTATAACTTTAATATCCATACAGAATTCTTTTATTTATAGTATATCGTATACGTCTTTGGGACATCAGGATCAGAAGGAGATAGGATGTGTCAGACGAACAGACTGGCGAGTTACGGACTCGCCAGGAGTATGTAACACTATAAATGTAACCAAAGCTGGTTCTCTGTTTGCTGTAGAAACAAAATACTATATATATTTATGTACATATATGTAGTATTTTTTGGACCCTGGTTGAATAGCAAAAGGAAAAAGCATGTTTCAGAATAACGTTAAAGACTTGCGGGTTTTGAGTTTCAGTTTAAATGAAAGTCTCAATAATAACATCTATTTTGGCTTTAGTCTTCTCTCACAATATGAGGAATAAACTTCATTCTTCTTCTTCGGAGTTCAGAGACTTCTCCTTTGAAGAACTCTCAGGTTTGCAGCATTTCTTACGATGTTTTCTTTCATAGAAGTAAATGATAAATAGTTTTCTAATACGTACATATGACCGTACGGTGACCGACTGACAAACAACTAGGCTATGACAGCTAAATAATAATTTCTACTAATCATTAATATAAGAACCTTACTAAGAATTCTTCGCAGAATTCTAGGCAATAGAAACCGATGTGCATTTTTTAATTTGAAACCTGTCACGCGAAATATCGTGATAATCTCAGAGAACGGACTTAATATACATATTATAGAATACAGAGTACGGCGTGGTCCTCCTGTATCATACTAACCTTTGATTCGACGGTAACTTCAATACAAACGTAAGTATCATGTTTAATTTATGCGTTTAATATGACAAAATTCACGATGATAATTATCGTAGATCATGTTTAAATCACTTAATATTATTAAATTAACCTTAACGCATAATAATGATTAGCGGCCCGCCCCGGCCCGGCCTCGCGCGGGTGTACTTTTATTTTTAAACATTTTGAGATATATTTATAATTTTATCTTGATAAAGGACGTAGGTATTTTTTTTCTTTAAATTTTAAATTTGTAATTGTCAAAAAATAAATAATTAAAATCTTTATTTTATAACATATAATTTTTTATTAAATGTTTTTTTAACTTCATATACTCAAACAATTTATTTGTAATGGGTTTATTTTTTTTTTACTTGAACTTATTTTTTTACATTCCTCTAGTTACATTTTTACACCTCGGTTCACGTTTTATCGAGGATCCCTTATTTTTTCTAGTAATAAATATAGCGATGTTACTCAGGGATAATGTAGCATTCTAACGGTGAAAGAATTCTTAAAATCGGTTCAGTAGTTTTTGAATTTATTCGTTACAGATATACAAAAATACAAAGCTTTCCTCTTTATAATATTAGTATAGATGATTTCCATATATCCTTTTATATCAAGCTACTTTTCTCTGCTGTTTGTCATAGGTTTCTCCTAGTTGGCGTTACTCCGACCGCTCCTGGGTCCCCTGAATCCAACAGTCATCAGACCACCAGGTCGGCAGGAGAATAATCCCTAACAATTACCACGCAAAATTTTACTCTAACAAATGTTTACATTGCCCTAACATTTACCATTGTACTGATCTCACCGCGACATCAGCTATGAGTTTCATTTATGAGTCTACAGAAATACAGCACTGTACACCGAGTACTTATTGTCAATAATAAACTCGCGTGAAACCGATAAATGTTATATTTACGTAATTTTTAAGACAAATAATCGATTACTAAACTACTTACGTTATCTAATGCTGAGTGCTGACCCGAGCGACACATGACATTACAAAGTTCAAATTATATATAAAAATAGATTTTGCTAGAGAGCTTCGGAAAAAGTCATTAATTCTTATTCTTATGATGGCTCTTGTAAATAGTGATAAGCCAACTTGAATTTTTAGACTGATTCTGTGCTTCGAAAGACACGGTGAGCCGTTGACTTCTTTTTATCGTAAAATAGGTGTCGTTTAGGCATTTCATAGGCCTTTCGATCGTTGGATTAGCTATTAATCTTTACACCTGAGGCTTCTCACGAGCGCCGAGCGCCGAGCGCCGAGCGCCGAGCGCCGAGCGCCGAGCGCCGCGATAGATAGACCGATTTAACGACTACTTTAAGTCCTACTCTTTAATATAGGCTACAAAGACTCAGCTGTAACTCGGAACCCGTCTTGTTAATCGTACATTGGGTACCTATGATACTTTTTAAATTGATCTACAGGCTTTGTAAGACTGAAATTGACATCAAAATCTACCTATTTAGTAATTTGTGATTTTTCGTCCATTTTAATTGGTACTTTTTCCACATTTTAATTTTACGCGTGCTAAGGCCATATTGCTCCTATAAAGAAAACCACGTGGTCACCCCTTCGCTGTGACAACTTATTAATAAAACTTATTCTACTTTCCTTGAACTCTATTTAATTTAGTAATGTATATTCGAAATGTACCCTAAGTACATGTAATATTGTATTAAAATCTCAAGAAATAATTAAATATATATAAAATACGGAAGCGTTCTACTAAAAATACCTTTTATCTGCTATTTATTCTATATATATAAAGTAATTTACAGAGAAATAAAAAAATTAAAACATTTAATTTTTTGGAACAAAAATAGAGACGAATCACTTCAGATATTTCAAGGTAAATTAAGTCAAATTAACATGATCACCTAATGAATCTGGTAATAGAATACGATTTACATGTTCGCTATCTCATGTAAGTAAAAATATGTCCTTTAAATCTCGAAATATCGAGTCGTCTTTAAGGTCACAGGTTAACTTAATGTATAATTATCTCTACAGACCGATAAATAATATTGAGATAGTAGATATGATATAAGTAAATTACGTACATTTTAATTAATTGTGTGTGTCCAATTTATACACAAAAACACGTTTAAATAAAAAAGTCACTGCACTATTTTCCCGCTCTTTTCGAAGGGGGCGACCAATCCCGCCAACTCAACCCGCGAGACTGCCGTGCGCCAATTGCAAAAAAGAAGGAAGATCGCAGCTGTATACGAGTAATAGAGAAACATATATTTTATGGCGTATTGAACCACCTCGTAGGAGCGATGAAACGGGGTTGAGAGATGAAAAAGCCGTTTTTTTCAGTTCAGTTCAAGTGAATCTGTTCAGAAATGTAGGATTCGGATAACGAGCGTGTACAGGTATCTACTTTTTACCTCTACGGTTTTTCATTTGCTCCGTCGTTGATATGCATAGCTTCCATTTTGTTCCTAAAATTTTTAAAAACAAAGGTTTTCTGTACTACAACTTTAGAACACAACAATTTTAATAACTTTCTAAAATAAAATACTGTATATGACTTAATAATTTTCTATTTATATAACTGTATTACAAAAGTTATAATGTATATTATATATAGGAATTTATTAATACGTTTGAGTACGAAGTATATAAGTTACGTCCCTACTGAATTTTTCGATGAGATAAAAATTTCGCAGTTTCGATTTATTTGACATTACCGACGAGCCGCCAAAATCGTACCACTAGACATCCTCATATTATAAAAAATAAATCACTACATAATATGAAATGAAGTGTCTGTTTCACGTGGAAGGTTTATTGTATAAAGTAAACAAGAAAAATGTATTTAACGCCTCATAAAAACATTAAATATTGGTTTCGTGTGCGATTACTATTTTTAATAAATCATGTTTTCCGTAGAAAAGGGAGAATAAGGATTATTAATCATTTACAATTCAGTGTTACCAAATTAAAAAAGGATTTTCCAAATGTATGGGCAAGAATTGTAGAATAGCGTGCTACTCATCACTGGAGTGGGCGCCTTATATTGAATAATAGATACAGAAATACAGAAATGAAAATTTATGTATACTTTCCCGCTTTTGTTGAGAAGTCATTTTGTGTATAGTCCACCTGTTGTCAAATGACCACTGTGGCATACGTACCCAGTGGCGGATTTACCCCGTAAGCCCGGGCCAAGGGCGGTCAAGACTTCGCCGCTGCCCGTACCATACTGCAAATTGAAGTCAGTCAAATCAATGTCATGGCGTATATATAACCTCTTACACATGTATTTAAGCACACGTAAATATTAATTTTCATATATCTATCAATACAATTCTATGTGAATATAATTCTCGTATCACGTGATGGCAAGTAGTCACCACCACCCAAGGACATCAGTTCCTAATACCGGGTACTTAAAAAAAATTTGAGGTAGTAAGCTTTTTGTTAGGAGTTTTCACCTAATATAATAAAAATTAATATTGTTCTGATGTTGCCTGTTTTCATAATGAGTGACACAATTAGTATTTAATATTGCCTCCTCTTGGTGTCAAAATGCCTGGAACCGCCTGGGCAAACATTTTATTAAATTATCTATGAAATTTTGTGGCACTTCCATTTCCATGGCAGGTTCCATTCATTAAACTATGCAGTTTTAGGTAGTAGTAGGTCCGTGCTTCTAACCAAATATCGCCTCATACCGTTACTATCCCTCCTCCGTAAAGCTATACTGAAAGCATCTTTCTCCGTTTTATCTTCATACTATGACTCTTTCTTAATTTGATTTAAGAAAGAATTGGACTCGTCTGTAAGCAATACTTTTCCCCAAGGGTCATCATCTAAATTTCGATGTGAACGAGTAAAGCTGGATCGAACTACTTCATGACCCGCAGTGAGTAAAGGGCTTCTGGCGGGCAAATACGCTATTCCTATACCAATACCAGTCGCTCTAGTCTTCTCCTAATCGTTTTGGTGCTGTCACTTGCGAAGTTCCTGTCGAAAGCTTGTTTTGTACCTCGGAATAAGTGGAAGTGTAAATCTGTAATCTTTAATAAACACGATCCATTGAGTTCCTAAACTGAAAATACTATTAGGACTGATTTGAAATGACGAGATAAAAAAGCCCTATTTTCACTAGAAATTTGCAAACATTTGTACAATAGTAATTATGCGAAATCGTAAGTAATTGCTTTATAATTAAGTTTCGTTAATTATAATATCTTTCATTTATGATGTTTAACAAAAGAGTTGATGAGTGAAGATACTGGAAGAAATTGCCAAACAGATAGTGACCAAAATTAATCTTGTTTTATCAAACTTAGAAGAAAGCATGAATAAATTAATTTCCATTGAGTGTAAATAAAATAAAATATTATAGTTAAGTTTTATAGTATTCTCCATCTACAGTCATATACACATATACACTTCAGAATAATTAAATTGTCTGTGTTCTTGTTTTTGACAGTAATGTGTAATGACAATGTCAATGACGAGCGATTGAACTTTCACAATCAGCTGATAGTTGGTCCAATTTCCACACCCTATCCCATTTCATAAAATGATAATTGTTGTGTGATATATACACTGACATATTGTAAAATGAATAGCTATAAAAGAGTGTTAATATTGTATGGCTCTCAAACTTTTACTGCCCAAGAAATTGCTGAACGGATATGGCGGAATACCAAGATATTAGGATTTAGTGGTCCAGTTCTGGCAATGGATGACTATCCAATAGTTGATCTCCGAAACGAGGAATTTGTGATATTCGTGTGTGCTACGACCGGTCAGGGTGAAGTCCCTGATAATATGAAGAAGTTCTGGCGTTTTCTGTTGCGACGGAACCTCCCGCCAAATTGTTTGGTGAAACTAAAGTTTGGAGTTTTAGCTCTTGGTGACTCTTCCTATTCCAAGTTTAATTTTGCTGGAAAAATGCTTCACAAACGGTTATTACAGTTAGGCGCAGAACCTTTACTGAATATTGGTAAGTTCTTTTCACAAGTCCATTAATGGTTCTACCTGTAAAGAATGTTTTGCAAGAAATTATATAAAGTTGAAGTGTGGATATGGACACGAATATTGATAGTAGCGAATAGGTATAAAGTCCATCTGGTGTTGCTGTGTTGGTGACCACATAGTGATGTTGTCTGCTGGAGCTTACAGATATCTGTGACCACTCAGATTGAGCTACCAATTGTTTGAAGTCAGTCACAACCATTTTGTTAATGATTCAATGTAAATTTTCTAGTATGGTGGATTAATTTTATTGATAATTCTTAGTAATAACCTTATTTTGCCAAAACTAACATGATGATAACCACAATACCATGAAATCCATCTTTACATGAAGCCTGCCAGGCTAGCTACCACCCTCCTGTTTCAGCTGCCAAATGACTTGTCGTGTTCTGGCTGGGGGCTTCAGAGCCTGTATTTTCTTTCTTACCTTCTCATCTTCTGGCTGACAACGCATCAGTGATATTTTTAGTATTACTAATGTCTATGGACAACAATGACGACTTACTAACAGGTGGTTTGTTTGCTCGTTATTTACATTAAAAAAATATACTTTTAAAACTCTAAATGGCCTAATTATTCTTTCAAACAAAAAGTTGTATTGTACAATATAATTAGTAGGTCAAAACTAGGGATTTTATGGATATGAAATTTTGGATCTGGATATGGATTTATACATATTATTTTGCCAGTTATGGTTACGAATATTAAATTATTTCAGATTATCTGATGTTTCACATAACTTGTGTTACAAATATTACATGGTTTACGACTGGAAAAAACATAATGTATTTAGAAAGTTTGACTTCATTTCTGGGTATTATGTCATGTGTGGTATTATAATCACAGAAAAAAAATTGCCTTAAAATTTTAATAATAAAAGTATAAAGCAACGTATCTAGTGTATGAGCTCTGCCAGCAAAAACCTGACATAACGTGTTTTATTTAGACTCTGCCCCTATCCAAAATTACCTGAAACTTTTCAATCAAATTTGGCTACCATTTCGGACAATTTTTTATTTTGGATATCCGATAGTTTCCGTTTCGGTTACGGAGCTCCATAACACCCCTGGTCAAAACACCTGTTAACATTCGGATAGTTTTGTAATAACATGATATGACAGTATCTGTTTCTTTTAAATTAATATTCACTCTCCTTTGTGTTGTGTATTTGTCAAGTTATTGGTTTCTGTAACATGGAGTAAATTAATTTGCTTTAAATATATATATTAGTTTCCTTCTTATTTGCCCAGCAATACATGAACATGTGTGAATAATAATTTTTTTCCAGGTCTTTGTGATTACCAACATGATTTAGGACATGATGGAGTAGCCATACCATGGCTCAAAGAATACTTCAACACCCTGAAATCATATTTCCCAGACTTAATAATAGGTGATTTGAAAACCGAATTTGTTCCTAGATGGAAGGTTTCACTTATCAAAACTCAAGAAGAACCACAGGAGAGTTGTTTAGAAAATAATATTTACTACAAAACTGGTTGTAAGGATTCATTTATCAATCCTATCCATTTGGAAGTTGATAAAAATGTACGGACAACTTCCGAGAGTCATTTTCAAGTAAGTAGTTATATTTGAGCTATAAGCTCATTATAGTATATAAAAATTGATACTTGTCCAAGATAACCATAAGATGAATCAAAATTGTTGTCACTTTTCTCAGTTGTTAGTGAACCTGCCATGAAAGATTTAATTTCTAACAGCAGCCATTTTTGACAAACATGGTTGTTTTGAAGGCTAGGTTGTTTGTGAATGTCCATGTCGCCCACAACTCAGGGGAACCCTAGTTACAACTACTAATTTCTATTTTCCTGCCACAACTGTTGCTTACTTGAGTGACACTAGTGGTACAGTATATAGTTGAATGGAATTTACATTAAATTGTATGAAAATCTTTCTCTTCTATTGCTTACAATTTGACTTAGCTGTTATTATTAAGAGTTATGACATATCAATCATAAGTATGTTATGTTGATTGATAAGTTATGGGTGATGGTTGAAACCTCAATTTGGCTTATAAACCCTATAAACTGCACTGGACTAAAAGAGTGAATTAGGCTTTTCACATTCTCAATTGCAAGAGCAGACACGTGCCACTAATACAGTAAGACACCTCATTTGGATGTTATCCTAAAAATGATTCAAAATATAAATTTCTAATAATGAATTCTGAATGATTTTTTTTTTGTGTGACTTTTAGGATGTAAGGTTAATTACTTTTAAAACCTTAGAGCAAGTCAAATTGGATTATAACCCTGGTGACATTTTCAATATACGGCCCAAAAATTCTACAGAAGATGTAGAAGATCTCTTTAGTATATTTGAAGGTCACGGACTAGACATTAAACCTCACTATAAATTACAAGTTGAAAAACATTATGATGGTAAGTTAAATTTTGCGCGTATTTATTAATATAAATAATACTATTATAACAATATTGAAATTTCATTATTAAACATAATAATAACATAGAGAATAGTTCTCAAAATAGTCGATTTCTGATTAAATTACGTTGACCAAACTTAAACGAAAAATCGCAAAATAACTAGTCGTAATTGCATACCTACCCTTTTCTTTGTTTTTGAGGGGGAAACCTTCAAGGGTGCCCGGTGCCTTGGGAACGATGCCGGGTTATGTGGGATTTTTACCGCATTAAAACCCCTCGGTAACCTCCATAGGATCGCAACCGGAGCCCTTTTAAGTGCAGTGCCCCTGTCGGGCTCCACCCGGGAGGGACTAATGTCCCGTGCCGCACCATCCGATCTTAACGACGGTACGCGGTCAAATATACCGTTGTCCTTCCCGGAGTGGCTAGCCGGACGCTTCGAGCTCCCACTCTTACGGCCCGCAACCACGGAAGTCCCCTTTTAGTCGCCTCTTACGACGAAATACCATGGCCTGAGAAAATTTAGGTTTTTAACGGTTTAAGGTTATTTAACGAGATTTAGGTTAAGGTTATTTTATTTATTTAAGGTTATTTAGGTTTTTTAACATTTAAGGTTTGATACTAGAATTCAATTAATATAAGCAATAATAAACTTTAATAAAATGCTACTGTCGGACAGTCTGCGAGTGCGACTCCATCGTTATCGTTGTCGGACGTTGCTAACTTACTATCTCTAAATACTCTGTGGTTACGTGATAAACTACATCATTTATAACGTATCTGTATAACGTCAAATCTCAGTTATGTCAAAGTTAAACAAATGTGTTTCCTTGTGATGTGATACACCGTATCAGTGCTGTTTGTGCGCCATAGTGTTATTAAATTATAAAATATATCCAAATAAATATGCTTCGAAGACAGGCGCGTTTGCGCCGCGAATACTTGTACAGAAAATCGGTGGAAGATAAACAGAAAAGTATTCAAGCAAAGAAGGATCAGATAAAAAAATGTTTAGAAGGAAACATTCCAATACATGGACACCTCAGGAAGGAAGCGTTGGCTTTGCAGAAGAGAATCGAATTCGAAGACAAAGGTGAGTTTCTGAATCTGTTATTTCCTTTACAAAATTTTCCTTTACAACCTAAGCTTGTAGCTATAATAAATATAATATACGATAACCAAATATTAATACAACTAAGCATTACCTGTTTTTAGAATATGTCATGAATATGGATAACCATAAAATTCCATGAATTTGTTTATTCTTTAAAATTTGTTTCTTGCATTTGTTCCTTTTTATGTACTTAATTTGGTTATGCAAATTTCTAACAACAAAAGTTATTTATG
The DNA here is from genome assembly GCA_003671415.1 of Megathymus violae. Classification (NCBI taxonomy): domain Eukaryota; kingdom Metazoa; phylum Arthropoda; class Insecta; order Lepidoptera; family Hesperiidae; genus Megathymus; species Megathymus violae. The sequence goes on along the minus strand of PDGT01000066.1, from coordinate 193,211 downwards.
TATTAAAAAGCTATATACAATTTTAAACAGATAAAACTCGGGAGGTATTGAAGAAGCTAATAGCATTTGTAGCTATTGTTATACATTAAAAAAAAATCCATGTTTCCTCGTCTAAGATTTCTATTTAAAACTCGTATAATGTTCAAAAATAATTTAATAATAAAGCCTCCAAGACTTAGGTTGCATAATATCTCCTTAATTTTTTTATATAAACTAAATCTCTGATGTCTTTAACTGTGACATTGTTATGATAGGTCCAGATCGAGCAGCTGTTATTGGGGGTGTCAGTGGGGGTGCCAATACTCTTAACTCACAGGACGATGAGTACAGATTTGCGGGAGTGGAAAACCCAAAGATAATGATCACCACATCTAGGGAACCCAGTGCCAGGTTGAAAATGTTTGTTAAAGAACTTAGGTGAGCATAAGTTATCATGTCCATAGTATACAGTTGATGTGTGAAGTCATTACTGACAGTCAATGGAATATAGTCACATGAAATTTTTGATCATACCTTTTGGCTTATCCAGTATACAGAAATTATGTTTTTGTATAAATTATAGAGTAATAATAACTACATGTTTATGTTAAATCATTAATTTAAAATAGGATATATATGTATGCACATGTGAGAATTTTTTCAATAATATCATGGGAAAAGATCTAATAAAATATGTCTTAATGTTACTGCAGAATATGCTATACACATGACACAGCACCACAAAGTTGTTTTGAAACATTTCAGAACCAATTTAAATCATTCTTCCTCAACTTGAAAAATGCAATAAAAAATAACATTTTTTTCTATGAAGTTCTGTATAGTGTTATTTAGTTGAAGTGTGCTATTTTTAACGGATTTCATAAAAGGGAAAGATATTTTACTGAAGCTGTTATTTTGTAGTCAGTCTATTAACCTAAAGATAGAAAGTAAATATATTATGATCTGATGTCCTGCAATTAGATGCAAATGTCAAACTTTATTATATTTTTATTCCAGGTTAATATTCCCAAATAGTCAGCGGATGAACAGAGGTGGCTATGAAATGTCACAACTAATGCATGCATGTCGGGCTAATGAAGTCACTGACTTTATCATTGTGCACGAACACAGAGGTGTTCCAGACAGCTTGGTGAGTGCTCTCTATCATAATTAAACAAGTGTTAGTATTATTTTTATATATATAAGAAGTGTGTCTATATTATGTACAGACAATAATACTTAGTATGAACATAATTATACTCATCATGGCAATCTTATGTCATTCGGTCTAAAATTGTAATGGTATTTTATTGTAACCTAATCTCTTAACTCTTGACTGTTCAACAATGTGTCGTCCAAACTGTGATATTTTACACAAGATTTGTAAGCATAATCTAAATGAGCACCGAGAAACCAATTTGAGAAACAATGGTTGTGTACATTGTCACCACTGGGAATGTCGATTTCGAGCCAATTAGTAGCACAGTTAGTTAAGTTTAAAATACTTGGTTGAATATTGGTCCATTGGGTTGATTTAGCTACAAATTATATAATATACATATACCAGGGTTCGAAAATATCGGATATTTATAATATATATCTGATATATATCAAAAGTTTGATATATTATATCCATTTTGTATGAAAACCATATTATTATTTTATTGTATTATTTATCTATACTATTTGCATATGTGCTACATAAACATAATAAATTATTAAAAAAAAAACTAAAATGTTTTTAATGTTTTATTTATTTAGCTACTTAAAATCAGACAAATGAAACCAAAACATACTTTCTTCTAGATCAGGAAAACTCGACTAAAAAACATATATTACATCTAATATATAAAATTCTTGTGTCACAGTTTTAGTTAACATACTCCTCTGAAACGGCTTTACCAATATTGATGAAATTTTATATATATTGTCAGTAGGTTTGAGAATAGGTTGTTATCTATTCTTTATACCCCTAGGTGGTCCACCCCAAATTTAATTATTATTTATTTTTTTGGACAATTTTTTTTATTTTTTTATGATGTGGCATTAAAAAATACATACAACACTAAATTTTCACCCTTCTACCATCAATCCCTATTTTTTAACAGCGATATTAGTAATTCAATAATTTTCAACCCAAATCGATAACTGTTTAATTATCACGTGATCGGTTATCCCCGCCAGGCGTCTACCGGTGTCACTTCTGACCCATTAAACAGGACGGAGTAGGGGTGAGATCTCTTTTCTCACTACCTACAGTTTTCGGCCATTATTATTGTTTGTGCATCAATTGTAACAGTGACGTTTACACTTATCATTTTACTATTTATTAATAATTTATATGGCAAAATAACGTTTGCCGGGTCAACTAGTTAACATATATAAAACTAAAAAACAGAAATTTTTCTGACACGCCAGACGCCATTAATACCGGCAGAAGAGTTGCCATTTATGGATTAGAACTGACTATCAGGGAGTGTGTTTTAACTCTACTCCAACGCCATCTACATTTGGGAAGTAGAAATACAGTAACAAACGCCAAAGATTACTCAGTAATATAAAAATTTTAAACCATTTTTGTATTGGTATATATCATAAAAAATCATTTGATATATATCGGATATCCTCGAACCCCGATATAAACTCATATAAAGGTCTACACACTCACTCCCGCACCAGGATACCGTGTTGTGGGTGGCATGGACATACACAAATATCACATCATAAACACCCATCACTTGGGAACAAATATTTATCTGTTACATAAATGTCTGGCCCAGGTGGGCCGACTGGACTGTGGGGTGGAAATTAAATTTATGCACATATTTTTTATTTCTACTACCTGTTACTAAGGTGTTAATAACCTGAAGTCGATTAAATAAATTATCTGTTTGCAGGTAATATGCCACCTGCCGTACGGCCCGACAGCCTCCTTCACGCTCTCGGGCGTGGTGATGCGTCACGACATTCCAGACATCGGGCCCATGAGCGAACAGGACCCCCACCTGATCTTCCATAACTTCAAAAGTGACTTGGGTGAGATTTACGATCCTCACGACTCGACAGCCCTATTTTAAGGTTCCATCCGACCTGCAGACTAAACCAATCTATCCTTTACGAGTCGTTTCCAGTTACAGTATTTTAGTCTACGGTACCAACCGTAGCGTGAAAGATAGAAACGTAAAATCTCGACAGCGTTATTTCGTTCGTCTGTCGCAGGTTCAAGGACGACGAGCATACTCAAGCACCTGTTCCCTGTTCCGAAGGCGGACTCCAGGCGGGTGGTGACATTCGCCAATAACGATGACTATATTAGCTTCAGACAACACACGTATAAAAAAGTATGTGATATTTTTATTGTTGTACGATAATTGTAAAAAATGCCTTTGCGCACTAATTAAGGAATACGTTTATGTGACTCTCGCTTACCAGTGACGAATGCATTGACTACATTTTTATATTAATATTCGACAAACGAGCCGACGAGCCGCCCGACGGCAAGCGGCGTGCGTTGTCGGTGCGTCCTGGCTCCAGCGTCAAGTGTGGAGTGACATTTTCGTGTCGAACACACGTTTCGGTTACGGATGTGATATTATTTCGGTTTATCCGATTGTTTCGGATAATTTCGGTTACTCATATAAGATGATTTACGACTTGGAAAAAAACATAATGTAACGAGGTAACAGTTTGAGTTTATTTCTAGTTATTATGTAGTATTATAATCACAGAAAATAAAAGAAAAGTTGCCTTAAAATTTAAATAAAAAAACTATCTAAACGAGAACGACGCGGCTGGTGTGCGGCTCGGCGACGGAAATCTGGCGTAACGTATTTATTTAGTCCCTGCCGCTGTCCGAAAATATCCGATACCTTTTTTATCGGATTCGGTTACGGTTTCCAATATATTTTTATTTCGGATTTACGATAGTTTCGGTTACTGAGCTCCATAACATCCCTGCTCTACATTGCTATCTGATCGGATCTTCAGTTGGAACAATGAGGAGATAAAATTACTGAATTGCCGTCGACGAACAAGTATTTTAAACACATATAAATGTCTCCTCTGTTATGTGATATTTTGTTTTCTGTGCAAATAATAATATTAATAATAAAAACCAGACGGGAGTGATTTTGCCAGATTTTTGGCTTTGTTAAACTGTTTGATAATTTTTAAGTATTTTTTGCAGGCTGGTAAAGATATCGAATTAACAGAAATAGGACCCCGTTTCCAAATGAAGCTGTATGAAATCAAATTGGGCACATTGGAGTCTCTCGACGCTGCGGACACTGAATGGGCGCTCCGCCCCTACATGAACACGGCCTCTAAGAGACGCTTCCTCAGCGATCACGATGGGTGGCAGGACGAGGAATTAATATAAAGCGTTTTTGGATACATCTTTGTTTTTTTTCATTACCCGATGGAAAAATACATTACAACCCTTGTTAACCTCTATATCTTCAGAATTAGACAGGTTTATGAAAATTGTTTGTACATACGTTCAGAAGTGAGTGATCAATCATAAGATGTACGCGCGCGAGCGCATGTGTGTGTGTGTTTTGATAATTAGATGCCATGTTCTGGGAGGGTGCATGGATATTTGTTTTTGACACTTATTTCCACAAAAATAGTAGCCTTACATGAACGAGTTAAGAATTTAATCTTTTTTTTTCTTATAATGCTTAACAACACGCGCACCCGATGGTGAGCGGTGGTGCGGTCCAGGCGAGCGCGCTCATTTAGAAAAAAATATATTAGAAATAATTAATTCTGTGGTACGTTAGTGAAAAAAATATGACTTGAATACTACGAAGACGATTTGAATCATTCAGTTTTTTCACCTATTGCAGTGTAAAAACTGAAATAAAACATTGATATCCAACATCTACCGTTTTCAGAGATGTTGCCCTCTAATGTCATACCTTTATTACATTTAATGTTGCGGTCCGGTGTTTTTCTCGTGGACCGACACCGGATCGGACCTTCGACTTGAACGATTCTGCACTCGACTGTCGTCAGTGTAACTATTATTATTAATCTACAATGAACATTTCCAGACATGCCAGTACCGGAATTCTTAAAAATGCCATTAACGTTATACGATATAGCAAAAGAGTATTGGGACTTGAAGGCGTACCCGAGACAATATTTCTTCTCTCTTCTTGCACTCGTGGCGGAAGATAAATTAGAGAGAGAGAAATGTATAGAGCTCAGTGCACCGAGCGGACAGGAGGATTGGTTGAATTATTCTCGACGACCGAAGCGGACGCCTCTTGAAGTAAATATAACTAATATATTTAAAGTAAGCTTTTGCCCGTATAGGGGCGGCCTAGAAAACTCCCCCAATCTCATGCTGGCGGGACAGGGTGTCGTATGAGGCGATAGAAGTCGGCCTGTTTGATGGTAGAGCTTCGCATAAGGATTCTATTATCAGTATTGTTATTAAATCATCAATATTACTACTGGTATTATTATCTATCCGTGAAGCCTGCCTGGCTAGCTACCAACCTCCTGCTCGAGTCAGCCGCCGAATGACTCGTCGTGTTCCGGCCGGGAGCTCGAGAGCCTGTACTTTCTTTCTCACCTCATTTCCTGGTCGACAACGCATCAGCGATACCTTTGGTCTCGCTGACGTCCATGGGCGACGGTGACCACTCACCGTGGGGTGGCTCGTCTGCTCGTTTGTCGACTATTTGCATAAAAAAGGAAATATAATTAGTTTGTTAATGTATTGTAAATAAATTAGAATAACATGTCGAGTATTATAGCTCGGCCAGTTATGTAAATGTAGTACACAGTTTTCTTATTAAATACAGTGTTTTGAAATGTACCAGAGAATATTATTCTGTCATCTCGGGTAGTGTTACACATACATCTCTTTTAATGTATAGTAAAGCGTGATGATTTGTTACAGAGTAGAAATATACCAATCAGGCGTAAAGTAAATAGTGTTATTTCTACCCTCTGGGCAAGTTTTTTTTTATCAGGCAACATAGGTAATCTGGCAATTGTGTAACAAAACAAGCCACGGCGTGCCGCGACTTGAGATTTTCAAATATTTAATCGAGGCCATAGATGACAGTATACTATCGAGGCTTGTGATCATAAAAATAATATAATTAGTGTTTTTTTTTACTATATATAATATTATTTTCTTAGTAACGAATGAAAGGGCAGACTGAGAGCGGTGATAGCCTCGTGGTTCGAACGTAAGTGTCCCGTATAAGGGGTTCAAAAAATTTCAGGTTCTCCAAGATTTCCACAGAACAGCGTCGAAGCTGACCGTCGAGGTGTTGTTCGAACTTTTCTCTACCATCAAGCCGCGGTCCTTCTCCATCGCCAGCAGCGCCCTGCTGTCGGACACGAGGCTGGACATCCTCGCGGCGGTGGTTCGGTACCGGACGATAATTAAAAAGCCACGGCTCGGCCTGGCCTCCAACTGGCTCAAGGGGTTGGAGCCCGGCGACAGGGTGTACGGCTGGATCAAGAAGGGTAGCTTTAAGTTTCCTGAAAATGTGAGTTTTGTTGTCTTTTTGGATTTACAAACTTTCTTAGATAACCCAAAACTCGAGTAAAGTAGAATAACTTCGATACAGATATAAACGTTTACACATTCACTCATATAAACGATATATTTAATTCGATTTGAATTTTCTTATTTTTGAAAGGAAATGAAAATCGCATTTTGAACCAAAGTTTAAACAAGTAACCTAAAAATAATTAGAAAGAACTTACCCAAAGTATACGAAGGCACTTTAGACGGAGGCCATATGGACGAGGATTTTAATTTGCAGAACATTCCAATGATAATGGTCGGTCCGGGCACCGGTCTGGCGCCGTTCAGGAGCGTGCTGCAGCAGCGGCGGTGCGCCGGCGCGCTGGACGGACGCACTCACCACTTGTTCTTCGGCTGCCGCTCCCGGCAGGGGGACTTCCACTGTCGCCACGAGCTGCTGGAGATGGTGCACGAGGGCCAGCTCACGCTATACTGCGCGTTCTCCAGAGACCAGGACAGAAAAGTGTGAGTACTTTTTATTCCCAATTAAAAAAAAAACAATTATAATATAAAAAAATCTAAAACGGCTGCAATGTATCCTATTATTTATGATAAAAAGTTATTGATGCCCTGAATCCATTTGAAACGACTGCCAGGTATGTACAACACAAGATAACGGAACACGGCGAAGCTCTGTGGAAGTTGATCACCGAGCAGAACGCTCATATCTACGTGTCCGGTAGCGCCAAGAACATGCCAGACGACGTGAGGGATGCCTTCGTGGAGGTCTGCAGCAGGGGACTGACCGATCCTGGCGGCTTCGTACAGGAGCTGCAAAACGCTGACAGGTATCAAGTTGAGATTTGGTAAATATATCTCCTCACAGTGATAACGCGGGATTTTTGGGCTATTGTTACACCTATGTCTAAAGTGCGACTTGTAATATTGCTGTTCGTTAGACCAATACGATTTCAATGTTGAACACCAGGTAGTAGTTTTACCTCGTAATTGTATTTTCACTGCTTTCCGTGCTTTTGCTTCCAGTTTCACAAAAATGCTGACACTATAAAGACACTGATACTGGTGTCCTTATCCAAATGTACTTGTAAAATGTTTCCAATTTAATAAATATACCCTTTTTAGAATTCTGATTATATTTATCTTTAAGGTAAAATTATTTGTATATCTCTTAATAACATTGTTCAATTGTATTTTATCACATCTCGGTTAATACACCTAGAATAGGATTTCTGTGAAATTAAATTAATATTAAGTTCAAGTACATTTATTTTCATAATCGCTTATATTTACAACTTTATTATATTAGAAATACACTTCATTAAAAGTTTTTAATAATGATGTTTTGTATTTTTTTTGCTAAATAAACTTATTGTTATTAAATTCCGAAAAAAGTCCTGCAACAAAAGCAACTTCGGGTGCAACTTGTATAACTACTATAATGCTGGGATATTTAAATATTTGTATCAAAGTGGACAAGCTGGTATATGTGCATAAGTACTGAAATGTTTGTCTTGAATATTATTGTTGCCTTCATAATAAATTGTTTCATCCTGCTTCACCCATGTCCTCGTGTGTGTGTGTCGTTATTGTATGACATCAGCTGGCGGGCAAACCCCACAATTTAAGGTTGCCTGCGTCTCGTTTGCGCTCGGGAGGCTCGCGGTCCTCGCACGCGAACGCCAACAAAGGGCGCGACGGATGCCACGCCACTGTGAACGTTGCCGCCGACACAGGAATCTCTGCTACGTTTTCGCCTTCAATAATAATAAGACAAAATTATAATTAAGAAACAATCACATATTGCTACAAAAAAGCAGTAAGACTTTGTTTACTGCCCTCTCGACAGAATTTCAATACTAGCTTTTACTAGGTTACTACAATTAATATGTGTAAATTACAAATTTAACCAAATACCACCCAAATTTATTCAATGGTTTGTACCAGATGTCTGTACACACAGATAAAAAAACAATACAAAAATGACGACAGCAAAATCTATCTCATAATTACGCTAAAATAAATGTTCACAAAATTTGTAAATTACTTATTGCTTGTAATCAATAAATTATATTATAATAAAACCACTCACTCCATTGACCATAGTAAGTAAATTTTACTTCTCGTACCACCAAAAGACTGAATCATTTGATCATCATGATTTGTATGTATATCTATCTATTACATATATAAATAAAATTATAACTGATCGCTTTCTGTACATGAAGGATATATAAGAGAAATTATAATTAGGAGCCTTTATAACGCGATATAACCCAAAACAATAGTAGTTGTTAGTCTTTTTCTGTTCGTCTGTGCGTTTGTTCGCACTCATCTCAGACAAGGCTACCGATTTTGTTATCCTTATCATTAAAGTATTATATTCAGTAAGCATCACTTAATATTTCGTTTCATTTCGATCCGTCCATAAATAAAGTTATAAATCAATACATTTCTAATTCACAGAACGACCAAAACCCAGTCGGTAAAACAATGTAGGTGCAGGTCTAAGCCTGAGGCGTAGGTTGTCCGAGGCGAAACGAGGGCATTCGCTAGTAATAAAATATATTCATCCACCTGCCTTTAATAATGTTAAAATATATTAACGATTCACCAACTGCACACCCACACACCCACCTGTCTCGGTGTCTCCGATGTCTATGATGTGGTCCTCGCTGGCGGACGCCAGCAGCCGCCCGTCGTGGCTGAACGACAACGTGCGCACCGGCCACTCTAATCTGAACGCGACGCACACGTGACTGTTTGTTTGTTATTGACACGGCAACATGTACACACGGGGTACATTCATGGTACTAAATTCAAAAACGTTTAATAGCATAATAAGCAGCTTCCAAGAGATCGTATAAGAAGCATCTTTTGGACTTGCAAAAGCCGCAAGAGATCAATCTCGTATAAGCTGTCTGCTTTTAACTTCTACACATGCACGCACGCACACACACACACACTCGCTTTCAGCTGCACACAGACGCACACGCACACACAAAATGCATACACACACGCACACACACCTAGGATCATAGACGCAAATATGAGCCGAGGTTTTATATCAAAGTAGGGAGGTTTTAACCTATATCAAATTCAGTCCTCATAAAAAAAAAGAAAAAAAGGATTTCAATAATAAGCTAGATTGTTTTCATATAATACATATTATGTTAATACGTTTTATATTATGTTATGTTAATTCCTTTTGTTTTTAATATGAAGTTTACAGGTAGGTACTACTGCGTATCTTTAATATACTTTAAAATTAGTGTAATATATAATAAATAATTTGATAGGTTCTATTAGATCTAGTTATTGTATTAGTTAATTGGATTTGTTTTCTATTTTTTTTAATATCACTGATCGAACTACGCGACTTAAGGTCGCCCTGAAAACCAGCGGTCGTGGTTTCCTGCGACCAGTGCTGAGTGTGGCCCTATTTCGTCAGGTTCTCACTGTTGTATATTTAATTATAAGTATAATGTAAAAATATTGTCCATTTGTACTACAGTGATTACTGGATGAAATAAATTCTATTCTATTCTATTCTAATCATCTAGCTATTCTGTAAATACACTTATGCACGTCAATTTTTGCTTCTATTACCGTTCCGAAAAGGTGATTTTACATTGAGGAGAAGAATCGGCGAAAGAATCACCCCAGCATATTTTGTAAAACATATGACGCTTACAAAGTAGATTTAAACCTGCGCGGAACCGGTCTCGACACTATTATTTCCAGGCGTCCTTGTCAGTTACATATTCATCTATACCATAATATTGTTTACCTTTGATTTTAGTGGACACCTGAGCCCACTGAGACGGTTATGGGTAATAACGACGAACCTCTAATTTTTCAAAATTATTTAATTACTTCCATTATTGTCAATCGCTTGCGATATTCAGCTAAACAAAAATAGTAGTGGATCACACCTGGAAAATACCCTGAGACAGGCCAGTTCCTCCACGTCCCACAGTGACACCAGGGCGTCAGCGGAGCCCGTGGCGAAGTACCGGCCGGTTGGGTCGTGCTCGATGCAGATGCAGGTGCCGGGGTGTGCTTTCAGGACCGTTTGTAGCTCCAGACCTGGATACCTGGAAAGAGAGAGTGAGGTAAATTAGATATTGTGAGACTTGTGGAGATGGTATTATGTTTACAGACTGGCTAATGTCTTTGTAAAATGACTGTTCCAACCAATTGCTAATTTTGTGAAGATCATTAAAAATCTAGAAATACTACTTTACCAGTATCCCACCAAAAATAAATAAATAAAATATTTATATTGTATGAGCGACGTCAGGCAATGCCTATAGGTTATTATAGACCAACTGTGATACTCACGTCAGTATGTGCACGCAGCCCAGTCCATTTGTGAGGTAAAAAAGGTCCGAGGAGTTGTTCCAAGATATTTCATTCACTTCAAAGTTGAACTGCTCTTCTACTGTCTATCGAGACAAATACCACATAGATATTATACATAACACTGCAATAAATAGTCACAAATTAGTTTTTTTAATAATAAATGATGCAAAAGTCAATTGTGTAGTGGAGTTTATTCAAACTTATAATAAGTAAGAAAAAATAATGTTGGAAGCCTTGTCTGTCTTAGAGCAGTTTGGAAGATCTAATTGAGTCGGGGTACATCAATTGGCATCATGGTAAAATATCCTTGCAATATGTCAGATTTTATAACAACAACAATCAGTTCATACATACTACTTTGTAAGTACGAGCATCTATGAAAGACACTAGATCCTCCTTGTTGCCGACTGCGATGGTGGCGCCGCTCGGCGACCATGCAATGTTGATGTTCTCACCCTTTGTGGAGATTGTGGCAGCGCATTTGTGTGTTCTGTGCATTGTCTCAAAATGAAGTACATGAAATTGTTAATTAAAAAATATCATTTTCATAAAGGAATTTTTAAATCTGTAGCCCTAAGTAATACCTAATAATCTGTCTTAAAAATGCTTTCAGTCTAATTAAAATGCTAATCTAATATTAATTGGAGCACTTTTCACAAAATGTCCCAAGATCACTTTACTGTGTACCAACATCAGTACATATTCTGTGATGGAAAAATTAAACCCATACAAAAATGAATATTGAAGTCTCATCCTTCATTAATTCTGAGTATATAACTGATCTTTTGAGCATACATTACTTTTGTATGTAGTTTTCATACAATTACAAAATATAAATTCTGCTTTTATACTTTTATTACAAGAAGTCTTCTAATGGCAAAAAAACTGGTTACCTCTCCAGTATTGATATTTGCATACATATAATTTTTTTTATTTATTCTCCATATACATGACATAAAGGTTTTTCAATTACTCTGGGATGTCAACTATTTATTTATTGATTTATTTTAAAGTATACAAGGTAATATTTGAAATAGCTGCCCACAGTCCAACAACTACAAAAAAAGTGTAATTGATAAATAGAGACCAGATTATATGTATGTATATGTAGATTATATGCTGTACATAAACATGTAAAGATGGATAAGTACCAAAAATGTATACCATTTATTTTTATCATATAAATATATATCATATAATTAAAAATTTATCTTATATTTTATATAAATTGACATATCATCAATCAAAAACTAAAAATCAAATGCATCAAATACATAATTGTAACAATGTAAAGTAGAATAAACTAAATATGCAAATGCATATGATCCAGTCTCTGCTTGTAAATAAGAATTATGTGTAGTATTAGCCTTATATTTGCTGTAAATTAATATCACCTGACATCCCATATTCTGACTGATTTATCCCCACTGGCTGTGCTGAGGAGGTCCGGATGAGATGCATGCCAGCAGAGCTGATCTACAGAGCCTGTGTGACCTCGGAACACAAAGTCTTGTACCTTAAAATAAATCACTATTTATTGAGCATAAACAAAATTGTAAATCGCTTCTAAACAATTAAGAAATATAAACATTATACAGATGATGTTCTAGTTCTATTAGCAAGAACTCTGCCTGCTGAGCCTCTTGCTCAGTTGCTGTCTGGGGCTCCATTCCTAGATATTGTCAGGCACTTATGTTAAAGATAATTTTTCATCAGATTATGATTGCAATGTCACATTTATATTCTTGTGATGTCTTATTTACATTTATACCACACAAGAAATCTTAATAGGTCACACATATATTGTATGCTCATCATCATCAACCTTACTTTATGAACATATCCGAGGCATTTGTAAGAAAGTTCATTTTGAATGTATGGGAAATGTTTAATCAACATAAAAAGATAACTTATATATAGGAACTAGTTACTTAACCTGTCATTACCCAGTGTTAATATATAGTAGTAATGTATTAAAGACTTCTTACTAAATGTACTTTCTTTTTCTTTTTTATAACCTCTAATTTTACGTTGAGTACTATAGAACAGACAACATTGAGGTCAGTTATTCAGCTAACCTCGAAGTTTCATAAGGTAAAACAGAGATTCTAACTCACAAGTCTATTTCTCTCCAATGTGAAAATTGCGACACTTTTGTCGAACGACCCAGAGGCCAGTCTGCGCCCATCGCAGGACCAACCAACGGAATGCACTTTAGACGAATGTGCAATATATTCGCGGACCACATTGTGAGTTGCAAAGTAACTCCGAAGCTCTGCCAAACTTTGTTTGGTTTCTTTCATCGTTAAAACCGTGTTTTATTTACTCCCTAAAAATAAACAAACCAACTCGAACATGACATGATACCAACCACAGAGTACAGACAGACGAAAGATATGACTTACAGAAATACAGAATATCAATTTTAGGCTAAAAGTACACTAAGAAGTTGTGATGTGTCGTATCGTGTCGGGGTATTTATGGAAGTATTGACAACTTTAATTCAAAAAAATACAGATACAGCCCGAAAATTGGTAGATGCATTTACCATTCTAGTCTTTTATATATATTCTTATATTATATATATTTAAGATACTTTATTATCTTCACTCATTTTGGTCAAATAACTTGATTAAACTAATACTAAATAATATTAAATTGTAACAATGTGTGTATTTTTACAAATAGAATAATATTTTTGAAGCATTAAGTTTTGCACGTTTGCATAAATAATAAAATAATATACGTTTATTATAAAGTTTAATATGTCAGCAATTTTTTGTCATGTAATAATAATAATAATAATAAACATTTATTTCAGACGTAAAACATCCATAATTTGTTAGTGTGTTAGTAACAGTTCTATTACTATTCTATGTTAGTATTGTTAGCATATTTAAATACATTATTATTATTTAAGTAGCCCTGTGGCTATCTCCACCCAGTGGCGCAGGATGGGGCAGTCGGGCCTGGCAGCAATCATCTTTAGGATGCCGTTGTTGCTGGCACGTAAGCGCTGTAGTAGGGAAATTGTTTTTTGCGCATTATGGAAAAAAAGTCGTCTGTATGCACATTTGCGAACATTTTTGAGGCGCTACAGCGCCACGGTAGCCTCATCAGCATCCTAAAGGCGTTATTATATTGAACAAGCAGGGCATTGTAGGCCCGGCGCGTATATGTCACCCACAGACCGCCTGTATAAAAGGACTGGCAGAATGCTTTAAATAAAGTGATTTTCACGTCTGTAGTGCATCGTGCGAATCTGCGAGCAATCATATTGGCCCTTACCGCCAACGCCCTGCGTTCTCGCTCAATATCCTCTTCATCCCTTAAGTCACTCGTGACTATATGACCGACGTACCTAAATCTCTCGAAGATATTGAGAGGCAAACCGTCGAGACATACGGGTGGCACACGGCGCGGCAGCTGTTTCGGTACCTTAAATACAAGTACTTCGCTCTTTTTAGAGTTATATTTTAGGTCATGCACCCCCGCGTATGTCTCGCAGATGGAAATAAGCTTCCGTAGACCCGCTATCGACGGACTGAGCAGCAGCTTAAGTATAAATTATTCCTTCTTGAAGAGCAAAAAGCAAGTCTCTAGCCGTTGTTTATTAATAATTGAAATGTTTTGTAGAATTTTTATTAAAATATAATTGTTATTGATTTGTTATAAATTATTTTAAACCTAGTAAATATTATCAATTATAATACTGCACTTAAACTACTTACCACTGTATTTCTGACCGGCAGATATGGCGGCGAATATATGTAAACCCATTAGCCCTGTGACCTGTCTGTAGGTAAAACATGTGTCGCGTCCAATATGTCCTTTTAATTCATTTCTTTCTTCATACTTTTTACTCTCATTAACTAAACAAACGTTTTATTCATGTACCCACTTATTCCGAATACTTGACAGTCAGTAAATTAGGAATAATTTAATTTTATTAAGAAAAATAATTTAACCGAAAACGACTGACCGGGCTTCCGTCATGGAAGGCAGGGCCGAGACTGAAATATCAGTGCTGTGCTCACGCGCGGCTTAAGCTGAGGCTGGGCCCATTCGTAGCTCGTTACGCTGCAGCACGTACATTTCATGTTGTATTTAGGTTTAGTTTAGCATATACTTAGGGTGTAGCGTTATTGTGTTTTCTTTTCTCTGTTTTTTGTGTATTTTATTATGTTCAGCTGCGGCTTTAGACTACGAATAAACATTTTTTTCATTTCATTTCATTTCATTTTCATTTCATTTTACCATGTCGTCTGCGTAACTTATGTTGTTGACACACAACGTCATCAATGTGGCAGCCGACATGTGTGCCGCTCAGTTGCTCGATCAATTGGTCAACATACAAGTTGAACAAAAGGGGTGAGCTCAAGCCACCCTGCCTCACACCGCATTCCAACCCATACTCATCCGACAGAGCACCGATCCACCTCACCTGGTTTTTCTGGTTCGCATACCAGTATCTCAGAAGGGCCATATACTCCGCCGGTACACCCGCGTCCCTCAACTTGCCCCACAGTGTATCGTATGAGACCAGGTCAAAAGCTTTCGACAGATCGAGGAAGCACGCGTACACCGGCGTCCTCCTAGCGGTGTAGTACCTAACAGTGTGCTTCAGACTGAGAATGGCGCTCTCTGTCGACACTCCCGGTCTAAACCCAAATTGAGCGTCGTGCAATGGTAGGTATTTATTAAGAGATCTATTTAGCACACTGTCGAATACCTGGCCGCGGTGGTAGCAAGTGAGATGGGACGATAGTTACTCATATCGGACGTGTCACCCGTCTTATTTTTGACGATTGGCACCACAATTGTCCGCATCATCGGTTCTGGTAAATACGAGTGACCCAGGCATAGGCTATAAAACAGTGAGAGAACTCGCGGAAGATGCACTGCAGCATACATATTAAAAGTGTTCGATGCTGAGACTATCCTGACCAGGCGATTTCCCTCGGACCATTTCATTAAAAATTTTGCTACGTTCTTGGCAGGTATCTTTTCATTTTGCTCGCTCACGATAGCCCCAGCATCGTTCACTCTCAAACAGTCAGACACGGCACCTAAGGGCGATCGCACAGATAAATTACACCGGAAAGCATCAGCAATATCTTTGTGATGACATACACCACCAAAGCTCACCGGGAGACTCGGCCTCACATACATTTTATTCGTGTTCTTCCAAAAGCTCTTAAAGTCTCTAGACGAGTGGTTTGAGGCAAAGATGTCCATCTTAATTTGTTCCTGTCTATTTTGACACCATTTTAATTTAGCTTTAAACTGTTTCCTCGCCTCCGACATCTCATCAAACACGCGACCACTCGCTGGCTGTCCCGCGAGTATCCACGATTGAAATTGAAGCCGCGCCTCCCGGTGCGGGCCCGCGACATATTTATTCCAGCCCGTCACATAACCTCCCTTTTTTCTACATTTGTTTTTATATGTACGAATTGCTGCTTATGACATTGCAGTACATACTATCAAGAACTGCAAAATGTTCTTTGTTACTACAAAATTTGTTACAACATTCCTTTAGCTCCTCTGGAAGATTCATCACCCTTAACTTAGAGTGACAAAGTTGATGATATTGTATGATCTGTTGCGGACTCCTTTCGCCCCACGCAACACGATTTACAGATCTAAATATTGCCGGCTCGGTGATTTTATGCTAAGTTTATTTAAATTACACTCTAATACAAGCGGGTAGTGATCCGACCAATACACATCATACTTTACAGATCCGTTTACTACTGTTTCCAGCGCAGAATAAGTGACGATGCAGTGGTCCAACCACCTGTTGCACCCATGCGCCTCACTATGGAATGCAAATGTATTTTTATCACACATGTTTGCATCTATACAAGTCCAGTTCTCTTCACTACAAAAATGTAACATTTCATTATAAAATAATTCTGTCGGATGGGCATTAAAGTCCCCTATTATATAAAAAGCTTCAATTCCCTTGTTCTCTTATTCGATTATTATTATTTTATTATTTCTACAATCGAACGGATCCAACCGAGACACGCAATAAATTCGGGTAAGTTGTCATAAGAGTTTGTAGCCATATATTATATATACACTAAATATAACTATTGTTCTACTACTTACAGTAACCTTGATAGCACAGACTCGCACATTATCACACTCAATAACTGACACTGTATCAAACACATTCTTGCGCCACAGAAGTGCAACCCCTCCATAGGGCCTACCATTCAATAGGCCTGCCGATGTGTCGACCGCAGACGTCCCCGTGGAAATAAAGTCATCACAAATCGTTTTGAGAAATGATGGATCGTGGGGCAATAACCAGGTCTCCTGTAGAGCTATCACGTCAGCCACTCGACATAACTCCTTAACGCCTTAAAATGATATTTTGACTGTTTTACAGTTAAAGCTAATAATTTTAGTGATATTATCCATAATTTAAATATGTTTATATATTACTATTTATTTATTTTTCTATTGTACTTTTATATTGTATCTTATATGTCTATTTATTTATTTTATATTAAAAAAGTCCAATTCACAATGTTATTTGTAACTGTCAACATTAGTCCACTTTTCGCGAAAATTTACAAACCGACGGAACGATATGCCTGCTGGCCACAGCTTGTCGTCCAAGAATGTATCAATTTTGTGCCTTGTTACAAAGATTTTATGGGCGTCATAGGCCTTTTGCCGTTTCATGTTTATTTTTACAAGTGAGACCTTTTCACGCGTTTTTTCTTATATATAGTTACTAATGTCTTGCTCTGACACCTCTTTGGCAACATTGGATATGAAGAGTGGCACTTTTATATCCGCCGCTCTAAACTTTAGACGAGTCGGCTCAGTCTCAACGGAACAACCTTTCTTACTGATAAAACGGTTTCTAAGCCTAAGTTTTTTAAATAAAACCCACTCTTCGCTTCTTTTGGGCTCTTTCCACTCACCATCCTTTTGAACTACTTCAGAAAAATATGCGCTTTTTATCTTATTGTTTTCTATGCCACTCTGAACCGTAATATCATTTTCATAAAACGCCGGCGCCGGCTTAGACTGACGCTCAGCTGATGTATTCATTGCTTGTACTTGAACTTGAACCGGTTGCTCATCGCTATCAGCGCATGCTCGTGCCAGCTCTCGATTACTAGTTGTCTCCCTTACACTCTCACGTTCACGGATCAGCGCAGGCGATGCCGGTTGTAACTTCTCGCTCGCAACTATTACGCTAGCGGGCGAGCAGTGGTTGTTTGAATGTAAAGATCTACGAGTCTCTTTGTGAGTAGGAGACAAACACTCGTCAAAAAATGCCGATAGTGCCATGGGCCCACTGTCAAAATAATTCACTCCTCCGCCTCTGCATATTAACATTGTTTACATTTTGACTTATAACTGATTGCGTTTTACAATATTCAATTAATTGTGCATTTAGCTCACTTTTTGTAACGTAATCATCTTGGATGCGTTGTATTGAACGTTCTAAGAGTTAAATCTTCTTGAGTAGAGGCGTCACGTCTACATGATCAAATGTAACGGGAGGTAACTTCTCCAGCCTTTTAGCCACGAACATTGGTATCTGTTCTGGATCTGTTTCCTTAAATAGGCAGATGATGTCTTCCATGTTTCGTAGCGTTTTACCTTTTCGTTTTATTACCGATGGCCACTTACTCATTGATTCAAATAATAACGTTTTCGCATTATTAATTTCGTCTATACTAAAAGCACTTTCACATATTTTGATTAAGCTTACTTCGTCAATAACGTCTAACTTGTTTTGAACAAATGCCAAAACTTCACATATTATTATGTTGCAATTATAACACTTCAATATTTTTGCTGAGTTTGCCATTTTCACGTAGCAATGGTCAATGACCCTACGTGCGCTCGCGTTCGCGGACAAATCCGGACTGAGTCATGTAGTCCATCATTTTTACACATTTCATCATCATCATCATCATCAGCCGGAATACGTCGTACGTTAGAACGGCTACTCGCCTTTCGCATCCAGCGGTTCCCTGCAAATCTGACCAGGTCGTCGGTCCATCTAGTGGGGGGCCGTCCCACGATACGCCTTCCGGTTCGTGGTCGCCACTCGAGAACCTTTGCTCCCTATCGGTTGTCGATTCTACCAGCGATGTGGCCTGTATATAGCCACTTCAACTTACAAATTCTAAGAGCTATGTCGGTGACTTTATTTCTCCTGTGGATCTCTTTATTCCGAATTTTAGCACGCAGGGAAACTCCGAGCATAGCCATTTCCATAGCTCGTTGACCGATGTCAAGCTTCCTGATGAGGCCAACAGTAAAATACCACGTCTCAATGCCATACGTCATCAGTGGCAAAACCCTGGTTGAAAACATTGGTTTTCAGGCTCTGGGGTATTTTGGACGTGAAGATGGATCGCTGCCCACCCGAGTTGGATTCTTCGCGCGACCTCTTTGTCAAAGTTGGTCCTACTTACTTGAACAGTTTGTCCTTGGTAGACATACTCGTCTACAACTTCGAGAGTATTGTTCCCAACAATTACCGGTATAGGTGGGACATGGACATTATATATAACTTTCGTCTTCTCCATGTTCATCCCAACCTGTTTGGGAAACTCTACTGATGTCGTTGAGCGTGGTACTCAGGTCCTCGAGCGACTCCGCCATCATGATTATGTTATCGGCAAAACGAAGGTTTGTAATGTACTCGCTATTTATGTTTACACATTTGGTTATATCAAATCATTACAAATTTTAAAAAAAGTACAATCAGTTTACAATTTTTTATAC
Source organism: Megathymus violae (assembly GCA_003671415.1). NCBI lineage: Eukaryota > Metazoa > Arthropoda > Insecta > Lepidoptera > Hesperiidae > Megathymus > Megathymus violae. Next base: position 173,587 of record PDGT01000066.1, on the reverse strand, counting down.
ATATAAACTTTTATTACGGACCTTTTGAAATACGATTGTAGTGGTATACATTCCAATACACAACAAATACTACATGTTAATTTTTTTTAAATAACGAAAACACAAAATAATTCATTCAAAATAATTTAATGTTTTGTAAATATTTTCTAAAATATTTAATGAACCTTTATTTTTAAATATAATTACTATAAAAATATTTATAATCAATATAAATTAAATAGATACTATAAAATATATAATTAACTTAACATAGTCACTACTTTACAAAAACGTTATATGTCCGAACTTTTGAATTTTAGCTGTGATATGCTAAATACGATACTACGAAAGCTTACATGACACATACTAAATATATACGAAACTAACAGCGTGCTAACCGATAGAGTAATTGAAAGTATACTCCAACTCCTAAAAGCATTTATATTATCAGTATTATTATTAATTCATTAATATTACTACTAGTATTATTATCTTTCCGTGAAGCCTGCCTGGCTAGCTACCACCCTCCTGCTCGAGTCAGCCGCCAAACCACTCGTCGTGTTCAGGCTGGGGTCTTGAGAGCCATTTGCATTTTGTTTAATTTGCTAATGCATTTTGTTTAATTTTTTTTTCATTAAACTTTATGTGTGGTGTTGCAAATTAATGAGAAATCATGTCAATTTAATTCATGTTTCGTGTTTAATTATTATTTGTTTAAAATTAAATTAATTATTTGACAATATCCTTTTTTTATGTTCCGCTAATTCTGCCGGTGTATTTATATACGCAAATTATCATGGACGCCAATTGTTAAAACTTCAAAATAAGTTGTCTTACCGAGTTATTTGTGATTTTAAAAGCAACGCTATCTAAATCACGTTTATTTTTGATAGCTTCTTTTTTTATATTGACGACAACGTCTTGGGTTTGATTCCCGCCGAAGCAATAATTTGAATCTGTTATTTGCTTTTTTTTGCGTGTCCATGGCACAACACAGGCAGAATCCTAGTGGAGCTGTTCAGATGTGTGTTATGCGGTCCTGGCTAATAAAATCGAACATTTTTGACATGACAACCGTACGAGTAGTTCCATTTCAAATATATAATTAAGATTTAAGGAAATAGTTTCCTGCAATAATGGAATAATTGTTATTTCTTTATGTGCCAGTTCCGACTTTATATTGTTTTCTTACGATAGTTTTTTCTCCCTAGTATATACTCGCTGTAAAGTAAGTTTGTACTCCCTTTCCTCAGCTCCGCTCATTATACCTTACCTCATCACTTTTTTGGAATAGAATATATACCTAACTATTAAATACACGATAACAAACCTTTTTTCCTTTATAGATGCAATTTGGTTACTTTTTATTAAAATTATTTTGTACAAAATGGCGCGTTTGACATAATGTGTTTCACTTTGTGTTTGTGAACTTGCTATTCTGACTATTGCCGTATAATCCTACGAATCGGGCATCAAATTGTATCACACAAAGTTTACTATCACAATTTTATTCATTATATTGTACAAACTACGATTGCTCTTGGATGTACTCTCGACGCCAAACCTTGATTTGAGTCAAGAAATATGCAACTGGAGCATACCACACGACGCTCATAAACAGCACATGGAGTATTTTCTCCTGTAACAAATAATACCTTGTAATAAACTGTTCGTAAAAATAATATGAAAACCAACTAGTCTGGAATCATATAAAAAGGGTTTTATATATAAACTTAAGTTGGTTTATTAATTGAATGACGTACTCGGCTTTAGTGTTGGATTCGAAGCCTAGAGAGACGAAGGTAACGTCACGTACAAGTAGATACAGGTTGTAAATAAGCCATGGTCGTTTCGATGAATGTCTGCGTCGGACTGAACGCGAAGCAATGGCAATACCACCATAGATGCATTACGTTTATTGTACCTACTATTTGAGGCAGATTCATCATGACGCACCAAACTAGTTCCTATTTCCATACAAATTAAGTAATTTAAACGTTAAAACATTATTTTTCGAAAAATTACCAGTTTATTGTCAGGTATATTTATTTATTTATTTATTTGAACGCCAACATAATAAACATTGTTCATTATACATATCCAATTCACTGACAGTAATTTTCTTAATGCTATTATAATTATAGGCGTAGACAGACGTTTCAATAAAATTAACACAAATTATTAATTAACTTTGCGTTTCTTATCTTAAAAATATGTACATGCTATTTATTAAATACAATACATTTGACCAGTATCTATTGTAATCGTGAGCATTTGATTTCAATTAAATTGCATTCAACAAAACAAGAAATTAAAAATTGCTGGGAAAAAAATTAAT